>JAVTVJ010001868.1:0-403753 GCA_034509425.1 Eopsaltria australis
AGAAAAGAAAAGAAAAGAAAAGAAAAGAAAAGAAAAGAAAAGAAAAGAAAAGAAAAGAAAAGAAAAGAAAAGAAAAGAAAAGAAAAGAAAAGAAAAGAAAAGAAAAGAAAAAAAAAAAAACGAGAGAGAGAAGAAAAATACAGGAAATAAATTCCTAACAATGAATTGGTCAGGAACAAAGAGAAGTAACTACAGATTCACAGAGGAGCACTGTGACAAAACAAAGAAGGGTTCCATATTTGGAACCCTTAACAGTCTAAACACTGCACAAGTTTTTCAAACAAAGCAAAGGAAGTCCAGTTTGACCAACATTATAGAAGATCATATTCCCTAGCAAGTTGTTTTTAACTTGTGTTTAAAAAATAAAAATGAAAATAATTTCTCAAACATTTTGAACAAATGACTTGCAAAAGCAACTGTATCTTGGCACTAACATGCATCTCAGTATATGTTTCTCTACAGCATCTGATATTGTAGTCAAAGGAACTTCTGTAGCATCAAAATTTTACTTGATTATGTAAGCAAATGTAAGCTGGCAAAAATAGCTGTTGACTAAGCAGAGTACTATATTCGAATAGCCACAGTCATTGTGCAATTCAAAAAATCATATAGCTGTCCTGTTTCTAATTGATCTTTGTCAACGTGTTATGGCTCTCAGCATCAGAGACAAGTCTCTGTGTAGCTGTGATATTTTTGACCTTAAATTCTTCATTTTCAGAGTAGCTCAAGATAGTAATTTATGGTAGCCAGAACATGTGGTAGCAAATTATCCAAATCTTAATGTGTTAAGGACATTTTTTGCAAAAGTAGCTGAAAGTACACTGAAAGTCACATGAGCTGCAGAGACAATGAACTTTCCTCTTTTATGAACCTTCCATTCTTTTTAAGGGTATTTCCACAATTTATTCATTAAAAAAAAACCCTTAATATTAAAATAGTAGTATAGAATTCCTTGGAGTATGAAGATAATTGAATCCAGTAGCTCTTCATATTGCCAAACCATACACATCTGCCAGAAACGGATGCATATTCTACCTTGTCCATAAATAAAAACATGCAAGCGTGGAGTACAATGAAGGTTAGAAACTACAACACAGAGAAGATAAGAGTATTTTCTGCCTAGATTTTGCAAGTCCATGGTCTTTTTCATCTTCATTTTTTGATTAGCAAGTTAACATTTTGCTCATTGGTTATACTTTAAACTTCTGATAGCATTTCCAAGAGCTTATGTTCATTAGAAAAGTGTTACAATTGCAATTTTAATATTTTGCTTAAATAAGTATTAGCAGTAAATTAAACCATAGTTGATTTTCAAATTAATTCAGAATTGTTTATACCTGAGAGGGGTTTATTTGATTTAAAGCTTATCTAATTTTGCTATCATGTACTTTACCACTAAACTTGATTTAAAAAATGATTGCCTAGGGCAAATTTAACAGTCAAGTGAAGACAGAGAGAGGTGATTTGTACCATGTCTCAAGTAGTGTTGAGCTGACACTGAATAAATCTGTCTTTTAACACTTAATGATCTTTTTATTTTCTTTGCTTAAATCCTCTGTAACTGAAGCACCACACAATTGCACACTTAAAAAACCTTCCTCGTCTAGATTGCTTCAAGAGAAAAAGTGAAAGGAGTACAGCGATTTAAATGCTGGGAAAATAATTTGAAGAAACAATTAATTGCTCATTTCTTCATAACAAGCTCATGACTGGAACATGATTTTTTCTACTTTCATTGCAATTTCTGCTGGCATGTATTTTTTATTTTGCCCTTACTATCATGCCTGTTGGAGCACCAGTGACTAATAAGCAGTCAAGAGTAGTTTCATATATTAGTAGAATATATATAGCTTTGAAAGTCAGCATGAAGAAGCCAAAGGGGAGTTCTAGGAACTTATCAATAGACACAAAAAATATAGAAGGAAAAAATCATCATAAATTAAGTTATATTGAAAACTCAAAAAGCTGCTATATTTCAAAGGATAATGACTACAGCTAGTGTAAATTCTGGCTGATTTTCAACTATGTGGGCTAGTTTGTCAGCCCTGGTCAAGCTATGAAGTCATGGAACTCCACATTTATCTATATATTTGGACAGTGTACAAACAAGTACTCAAGCCCTGTGTGATGCTCTAGAATTGATTGGATAACACATGGCCCATCTCTGAAGCTGGATATCATTATCTCTTTGTTCCTGCGAAGATTGACAGCTCCCTCTGCTGTTCTAATCGTGAGGTGAATAAAATATTTCTAATTTTTCTGCAGACAATGTTGGACTCCTGCAGTGTGTCAATTAATGGCTATAAGACTGATATGCTTTCAAACACTGGCTGGCATTGAAATGCCTGATGGCACCTTTAGGACACCTGCTTGGACAACCAATCTATTTCAAAACAGAGCTTGATTGTGTTATTAAATCAAGGTACAAGAATCAAAACCCTTTATTTTTTTCTCTGGGTTACTTGCTTTTTGGGCTGTTTTTCCCAAGATTTCTATTTATGTTTGTACCCATCTGGTCTATTTACCACAGATGCAGACTTATGAAAGCTATGCTGCTTGGCAATTGAAGTCTGACCAAAGGAACTGATATTAAAGCACTGCATAGATGCCATAATATGCTACTCACCATTCTCCTTAAATCCAGAAATATCTTCCTACTTTTCTCTGATTTTAATGTCAGCTTCACCATGTTTTTTCTTTTAAATTCTTTGCAGCTCATGAAGTCAAATTGGTAAAGGTGTCTCCATTTCATTTTTCTCATTTCAGGTGTAATTTGCTCATTGTTTATGGTGAAATGTATAGACTAGATTAGACAATATACTCCACAAAAGAAAACAGAAAAAGAGGGTGAGTGATGCATGTTCTTCAGCATTGTGCTTAAACAGCAATGATACATGCTGGACTAAATTTCTCAGTCTCCACTTATCCATGAAAGTTCAGATATTACTGAGTAAAATAAAAAAGTCCCTGTACAGATTGGGAATTACTTAATCCTAACAAATTCTGTGCAAAGAATAACAACAGCATGAATCTAAATTTTGTCTGTTGACAAACTCAATGTATGATTTTTTTTTTCTTATCAAACTCATACATAATTATGCATGGTTTGAAAGTTATTAAAGTTCTCAGCAGTCAGAGTAGGCTTATATTACCCCCACAGACAATTCAATGCACGATGTACTTGCCGTGTAAATCTGTAGACAAGATTCCTGTAGACAAGTTTTGAAATAAAACCTCCATCTTCTGTAAAAAATTCAAGATGCAGGTCAACTTCTCCAAAAAGTAGTGTCTGAACAATCCTTCTCATGGCCTAGTTTATCCTTTCATTTCCTTATCATGCAGAATCCTTCATGACATTGCCCATAAGAGAAAAATCAGTTAATACAGCTAAGAGCCATTAAAATTTCTAAGAGTTTTTTGCTTTAGTGAAAATAAAAGGCAGAACATTAATACAAAATACTGCAGACACAGGAAGGGGTTGCTGCCTTCCTGTCTTATAGTCTCAGTCAATTAGTGTATCTGGCAGTATATCCATTTAAAATATCAATAATTTAAATTTTTTTATCATTAGATCATTGCCCAAAACTTTTCATGCTAGTTGAAAGATTATACACAATTCTAAGTTTCAGTTTCAAGTTTCCTGCTGGAGATGTAAACTGGGCATTCATGGGCTGAAATATGTTAACCTCACAATTCTATTTCAACAGTGACTTCTACAAATGAGATACTTTGTCATTTACAGTGAATGACAAATATGATCCTTCTGGCACCCTGGAGGGTTGGTCTCTCCACTTGCTTTCATATGACCCACTGCAGATAAGTTCACCAGAAGGAGGTAATATTAAGTCTGTTAAAGATTTGTCTGTTGCCTTGGACATTACTGCTTCTGAAGGATATTTACTGGCAATCACTGTATTTATTTAAGATACTTTTCCCCCAAGCACAGCTACTGTTTACCAAGCAGGTGTTCTCAGTACTACTGCATCTCAGTGATGTCCTAGTAGAAATGCTAAGTTAGTTCTCATATCTAATATAATTGTCCCTTTCCTAGAGTGAAAGGATAATTAGTGAAAGCCAAAACCTTTTGTCATTATATACTAGAAAAGAAGAGATATTACAAATATTATTAAACCAGAGCAGCTCTATTTTAATGAAAACAGGTTGGTTGGGGTTTTTTTTGTTGGTGGTTGTTTTTGTTTTTGTTTTTGTTTTTGTTTTTTTTTTTTTGCGGATGCATCTTTTTAGAAACTCCTTTTGGGCAAAAGACTTATTTTTGTCAATAAGTTAAATTATTTCTGTAAATGTTAAAAACACTGCATTAATCAAATAGCTGATATCCCAGAACAAGAATTTATATTCTTCCCCCTGCAGCAGAAATTGTTAAGTTTACAATACATTACGCTCAATATATGCTTTGTCTCTATATGCACTGAGTATGTACGTATAGCCACTCATATACACACATTCTCCAGTGGTGGCACTGCACAAATTCCTTTCCATGCTTTAGTATTTTGGACACATCTCTTGTATAGAACTGTGCAGTGTAAACTCAGGCTGCAGACTGGCTCAATGCTGAAACACTGCCTGATCCAAGTAAATTGACATCTTGCATATTCAAGAAAGCTGATTGAAAATGTTGTCAACATGGTACCATATCTCTGAAATTCTTTCCCAAATTTTAATTGATAATTTAATATGTCGATGCTGTGCTGTTATCACTTGTGTTAGACTTTACTATTGTTTTGCTCTGTCCATGATAAAATGCCTATTTCCTTGAAAGGAAAATGCACAGATCTCTTTTTCTCTGTATTTCACTGTCTGGTGAATTCAAATTTTGCACTGATTTCCACAGTTTTGCACAGTTTTTTTCCTGTTGTAGCCTCCTTAGTTCACGCATCACTAGGCAGGTTAGGATGTGCTTCTATTTAATGAGTACCCATTTACCCAATGATATTGAGTGGTTCTAAACAAAAGTGAGAGAATTATACTTTTTAGATGTGTTCTCTCTATCCCAAAATGCATCACTCTACTTTGAATTGTCTATTCTAACATCTGGTTCTGCTTACTCTGTTTTTGAATTAACTGTTTTCAGAGCAGAAATATTCGTCTGCTCCCCATTTTCAGTATTATGTCTCAATCTATTAGACAGTTTTGGTTTTTCTCTTTTACATGCTTTTTCCTGTTCTGTAGTGAAATTAACTTAGGGTTTTTTTTTTCATTAATAAGGCACTGAATGGTTATTTTTAAGTAGGCATTGTTAGCAAATGCTTTCTTCTCAAAAGTACGAAATGAGGGATCAAATACTCTCAGTCAACATCAGTTTGTATCCATAGCCTACCATTATTGCTGTGTCACTGTTATGGGATTATCCTGATTTCTATTCTGCATTGTAACTCTCATTAAGCCTTAGGGTCAGCATAAGCTACCCATTAATCATGTTTTTACAAGAACCTAACAAATCCTCTTTAATTTGTATCTGGTTCAGTTTTATAAAATGTGAGGTGGCCAGTTACACATACATAATGTTGAAACCCTTGCAACTCTTTATTAATATAAATTTATTTGAAGTCATAGCTCATTTGAGATCTCCAACAGAGACATCATGTAAATGCAAATGGAGACAACTGCAGTATATAGCATCAGTATTTGAATTTTTTAGAAAATTGCTTCTAATTTAAAGAAATAAACATATTAAACCACAGTTGTACAAATATTATTCTCCAGACAGTGTGCTTTTCTTTAAATGGAAGGGCATTTCAAAGTTCTCTGAATAAAATAATCTTACATTTATAGTCCTTTTCCAGCACAGAGAAGTGTGTGCACATATGCGCTATGATTCTTGTCCTACTTTCCTTAACACCTCTATTCAAGGTGGCAACATTATCTTCTCTATTTCTTTCCCCTTCATCTATTGTCCTGGGTAGAGACACAAGGGGATGGAGTTTTCCGGGGTGTTTATTCAGAAACCATTTTACGTCACAGCCATGAAGTTGGTGGGGGCTGAGAAGGGGCCCAGGAGGAGGGCAGTTTCCAGGAGGCTACATGGACATTGGGAACAGACCCGTACCTTTTACCCCATTTGCACAAGGGGGATGGTGCTGTGACCCTTTCAAACAGGGAATGGAAACACAGAGGACCTTCTTTGCTCTCTGTGGGCTCCCAAGGGTGGGTAGGTCTCTGAGTCATAACCCTGGAAATGACATTTTGCAATCCAGAGCTGCTTCACAGCGAATTTCACAACACCTTTGCCACTTGCTTTTTGTCACTTGCCAGGAGAAAAGGGAGAGGGACAGGAGCAGGGACAGGACAACAGAGAGGAAGAGGAAGAGGGTGAGGGAGGAGAGCCTCTCCAAGGCCCACTTTTTTTTTGCTGCACGGTGAAGAAAGACAGCTCCTGAACATGTGCCACCAGCATGAGAGTCAGCATTTTGGCAGCACAAGCCCCCCTTTGGAACAAACTAGCCCTCCAGGTTTTGTTTTGTCGTCTTTGTTTTCCCATTTTTCCTGGGGCAGAGGAGGGCTGAGACAGGAGAACTTCTCCCCCATCTTGTCTTTGTTCTCCTGGGCCATGGGGAGCTGCCTGGGAATAGCAGTCATCCTGGTTTTGTTCTAAATGGAGCTCGTGGGCTGCCCAGGAAGCAGCAGCCATTTCGTCTTCGTTCCAGGGGCTCTGCACAACACCTTGCTTTTATAGGTTAAGCCATTTCCCTCTCTTGTACAAGTTTCTTTTTATTGTTGTGTTTACTACTTTTTTTTATACCTTATTTTGGTAAAATTGTGACTCCAATGTTTTTAATCTCTTGTAGTTTTCCTTTTTTTTTGGTGCTTTTGTTTGTTTGTCTGGAGTTTTTTGTTTGATTGGTTTGGTTTGGTTTGCATTGATTTGAGTTTTTTTTTTTTTATTCCTCTGTTGTCATGGGAGAGGGGAGGGGAGGTGTTTGGGCAGTCTTAGCTTTTTCCCTGCTGTGAAACCATCACACCTACTCAGAGATTAATACAAATATGACTCAAAAGCAGCCTCGAGGAAAGCAAAGCAACAGCCTAACAAAGGATTGTTCTTTTAGGTGCAGAAGGCATCAAGTAATTGAAATAGGGGTGCAAGATAAGCATGGGTGATAAATATAATTCTATCCAGTATCCCCCTTGGCAAGGAAGAGAGGCATTATGACAGTTTTCTATCTGCCCTACTTATTGGCCCAAGCCTGTGGGACTGCAGCACTCGTATTTTCCTAACATTTAATACTAATTCATGAATGTGGTTACACCTCCCTCTTTGCCCTTTCCCCATCAGGAATTTGAGCTACAATCTTTTGACAAACCTATGGATGAAAACTATCTAGGCACAATTCCTATAAAATTCTATAAAGTACTCTTGATTTACCGCAGCTCATAGCTGTACTGAAATAAAACAAATGAACAAACCACAAACCAAAATCTAACAAATAACCCCCAGAAAAACAAACACAAAAACAAAACACCAAAGTAGCACTGGCCAAAAGGTAAAATTTATGTTTATAGAGGTATCATTATGAACAAAGGGAATTTGTGATAATATACGAATTTGTAGTAACCTGTGACTGTGTCATGAGAGACAACCCAAAAGTTTCTGCGTATATTAAATTTTAAGAAAGTTGCCCATGGCAAAGTGTTTGTAAAAGACTATTTTAAATCAAGTCTGATATTTCCTATAGCAAAAGAGCATACGCCTAACTGCAATAATGTTAATATGCACTTACAAAGCAGAAAAAAAGTATATATACATACAAGTGATACAGTGTAGAAAAAAAATTGTTTAGGGATGGTTGACTAGGTATGTTGACAGTAGAAAAATTCACAAGAATGTAAGATTCATAATAGTGTTATGAATGTCATGTCTGACATTTATATTAATAGATTATGTATGATAATTAAGAAGAACAAAAAAATTACACATTCCGCGTTTGTCCATGTAAAATGGATTTTTTTTATATTTCACAATTTTTAACTATTACAGCAGTTGTAAATACACTTTGACTTGCAGACTGATTAAAATAACAAAAATCCCATAATGATGGATCTCGCACTTAGTTAAGTTTATTAAACATTGTATTTGCTTTCTTTAACAAAAACCTAAGATACATGAGGAGACAGAAGTAAACACATTCCAGATGTTGATGAAAAATGCCTACCAACCCTACACATGCTTATTGGAGAAATGACCTGGGAAAAACTGTCCTGAAAAAAGTTACAAGGGAAAAAGGACCTTGATTAAGGAAATGAGGGAAAGACATTTCAGAGAAATCTCCTAATGTACCCAAGGAAAGCCAGCTACAGACATGTAGCTGTGTTATGTGCCAAGACAGTGGGAAAGTGTCCCTCAAAAAATATGGGTTAGTGCAATGAATGGTGAGGGGGAAATAGCTCTTCCAGTGGCACATTATTGTAACAATGCAATTTAGTGCTGTGGAGAGCATCATGTTGCCTTCTCTTATGATTTACAGGACAAGACACTGGAGAAAACAGGGTTGAGATTGTGAAGTATGATTTCCCAAAGATTTTTTTTCAATATACTCAAACAACAAATGGAATCCTTCCAGCATCTTAGTAATGTTTGGACTTTTTTTTTTTTCTTTGCTTCTTTTTCTATACAGCATTTCAAGATAGCAAGGCAGTAAGTGTCAGTCTGTGGAGGAAGGCTGATGCACTTATTTCAGGAACAGATTGGTCCTTGTCAGGAAAGTACATTTAAGTGCTATCTCTATATCCCCTTCCTCTCTTTTTCACTTACTATGAGATCAGGTTTTGTGAGATTATGGTTAATTCATCCCATTCCTGTAGACTGTTGGCAGCAGAATTAAAATCAGATTTCAGAACTGATGTAGGCAAATAGATTAATTTTCAAAAGAGCTTTAGGAACATAAATGCTAGTGATTTTTCAAAAAAGTATTTTCTGATGATACATATTCATTTACAAACTTTTGTAAGAATTCTGTGTTAAATTATGTTAATGAGAATTGGTTTTTTTGTCTGTCTTGTCATCCAATGGCAATTCAAAAACTCTGTGTGTAATTTATTAATTTGTATTAATTTCGTAAAAATTGCTGCAATGTTAGACAGAGACTGAGGTATCGTGACATATGTCACCTATTTGCAGCAGAAGAAGCTTCAAAGAAAACTAAAGAAACATTAGATTTAACAACTATGATCTGAATATGAAAAGCCAGGGTATAAATAGGAACAGAAGCTCCTAGTCTGAAGGAAGTATTTGTTTGGCTTACAGAAAAGTTAACAACAATGGACATTGCCCAAAAGAGACAGAAAAAGTTATATATTCCAGAGAAGAAATCATTTGTAGAAACGTTTTTGAATACTGAAAGTTGGTTGGTTAATTTCTAAGACTACAGTAATGTCATTTAAAAATCAAGTATAATAATAGCATATAAGCATTTTATTTTTTTTAATCAAGATTCAACTTTAGCATTATTTGCCTCATATTTAAGCTATCAGAAGTTACCTGAAGGATGTATCAGGTTGCACTATAATATATACTTCTAAGAGATGAACAGAGTATTCATTAGAATATGTTATGTTTCCTTTCTGTCTTCTACAAGTTAAAAATAGTATATGTTGAATTTCTGATTGGAGAGTATCTTATCTCCTTTATATAAGAATGAACAGAACCATCCTTATCTGAGATAAGCATGAAGAATATTGCATGATGAGTCCACTAAGATCTCCAACAGAGGAAGAGTAATAGAGAAGGGATACTTAACAGTTAGAATATTAACATCCCTCACTGGACATTTTTTATGTCTTCTGTTTTCATAAGACTTGCCACAATGTATTCCTATTCTTAATGTTGCTGAAGTACTGAAGGACAATAAATTTCCAGTGATGTGTCTACCTTATACAACATCTCATTTTGCATTCCAATATCTTAGAAATATACTGAAACTTTATATTTTTTAGACTAATGAAGGAAATCTAGGGGTATGGGCGGGCTGATCATCTTTTTGTTTAATTTTATTTTAGTCTAGCATGCCAGAAACATGAAAAGAAAACCTTCTGTTTTGTCAGAAGGAAAAACTGCTTTTCACTGGAAAATATTAATTATATTATGAAAAAAAAGTAAGGAAAAATTCTAGAATCTCTGTCTAGATATGGAAATACCATATGACTGGGGAGAATTTGAAATAAACAATTTGTTTTAAAAAAATTAATACACCCCCCAAATTGTTTAGTCATATACTTGAAGAGGAATCTGCCCTATGTGGAAAATTGTTTCCATTAAATCTTTCTGAAAAAATTATAGGTACAAATGTATGAAGTTCTTAAATACTGATCTGTTGCAACATTGTTCAAGGCTTCAGCCTACAACCTGTGATCCTTGCTGGTAGATGCTTTACTAGAGAGAGCAAAAAGAAGACACTAATTATCTCATTTATGCCTTTATTTCAATTTTTGATTCATTAAAGATGAGAAATAAGATGAAATAAGCAGGATGGGCCTAGGCCAAATAAACAGTTTATTGAAAACACATTTTGCTTTTTGACTTCAGTATTGTGCCCCAGTCCACTTGGTGGGTCTAGGGGAAGGCTGTTTGATGCACTCTGGGTGGTGTGCAGGAGAAACAATAAACTCTCAGGAGGTTCAATAACAACCTTTAGCTTGCAAACCTTAGAATATTAAGGTAAAATAAGACACTCCTCAAGTTTTAAAACAACATCCAAAGTAGAGGCACTTCACAGCTCGCTTTAACGCATCCATCTTTAATTTAACCAGCTATAACAAGGCAGTTAATAAGGCATTGATTGTAATTTTTTACTCAGTCTTACAATATATTTTGAGAAGAAGCTAGGAAAAGAAAGAAAGAGAAAGAAAGGACAGTGGTAGAAAGATATCACCACCTGTGGGTCCAGCAATGAGGCTTGATTGTCACAACTTTGAAGTCATCCATTGGTCAAAGTGCTGGTCACAGTCCTTATCCATCCAGAGTGTATGAAGCCCATGAAACACAAAGCCTAAGGGTTAATATACACTCAGGCTTGATGGGAATCACCAGGTACCACCCCTGGTGTGGAGAGTTTTATACTGTGTCGTGTAACACTGTGGATCACCTGCAGCCCTCTGATGGAAGGTCCCACAAATTATTCTGGGTGTGCCTGGGGAGTCTTTGATGGTTTATGACATCTTCAAAAACATGACAGTTGCCTCTCATGCAACCATCTGCAGAGCCAAGCCAATTATTTGCATTTTTGTTTGTCCATTTACAGTTTAGTAACTCTCTATCACAAGTGTCCTTAGCAGTCTTTCTTTCAGTTGTAGTATCCTGGATTACTTAATAGTTCTTCATACAAAGCCATTCCATAATTCTGAGCATCTTCAATTTTTTCTCTGAAAATTTTTCTGTTCTACAAAGAAATTCTTGAAAGAGGACACAAGAGTTACACTCAGTATTCAAAAAGCTCACAAAAAATATTAAAAACTATCCCAGTGAAGTCCTCTGTTATGTTTCCAATCTTTGCCTAATGATTCCCACAATTTCTCTTGCCTTTTCTTTAAAATTATTATTCCAGCTCACCAAAACTTACATTTTAAAGGAAGAATTCATTGCAAGATTTTTTGAGTGACAATGGTAAAACAGAGTTCATAACTTCCTACAGAAAATGTTTAGATTCCTCAGCAAATCATTGATTCTGAATTTAATTTGCAATTTCATTTTTCAGCCATTTAATTTTTAAGATTATCTTAGCCTGAAGAAGTTAGCATCTAACCTGAAGTAAGTTCAGGTATCAGAAGTTTCTAAGGAAACCTCTGGACTTTATGCTTGCCCTTTTCAATTCTCATTGACCAAGGTGCTTCTAAGTAAAATCTTACACAGTCATAAACAAAAAGTATTCTAGTGTTATCTTAGTAAGGAAATCATACAGCTTTTGCCAACTTTTCTTGTTTAAGTATTCTTGATTGGAAGAATTAGTAGTCTATGTTTCTTTAAAGCTACAAGTGATATATAGAGTTCAGTACTGCACACATGTGAGAAAAGAATGCCTTTTAGCCAGCCTCTGTGCATTATTATAATGAATTCTATTATTATTTGGGCATTTTTCCACTTTTTTTTTTTTTTTAACATTACAAATATAGGGTGTGAGTTAAAGTGTTACCTTCACAGTATCAGTCAAATATGGTTAACTACTACCGTTGTTATAAAAAGCCTTTGTTTAAATGTTACATAATAGGCTTAAGAGGAAATAATGAGCTGTATTTCTATTACACGCAGGAATACCAGAATGGATACAAGACAATTCTATCCATTGATTTTCTGAAATAGTAAGACATCACAACTATTCCCCTCCACTGCCCCCAGATTCAAAGGACTATCCACCCTTTCTATTTGGAGGAGCTGTCCTAAATCCAGCATGAAACAGGGAAGATTAGACAGTTTCATACCTATGGGTTTTACTGCTCTGGGCTTCAGACTCTTGGTAAGATTTTTTCCACATTGCTTCCTCTCCTTATCATGGGATATGTGATTGCTCATTTATCACAAACATAAATATATTTTTCCTTTTCAGGGAATGACCAGTTTAGAAAAGGCACAATACTTTGGTTTTTGTCATATAAAATTGAAATTTTCACTTGATGCATTTTTTTATCCAATTACTCTCTATTATTTCTAAATGTGCAGAGAGGAAACTATTCTGTAATAACATGACAGATATAACAGCTTAAAGGCTACATGTTTTCCAATAGGAATTTATGAAAAATGAACCCAAGTCAAGTTTATGCTATCATTTTCATGTATTACTCACAGATCTCAGTCATCAGCTTGTGAACATCCAAAGAAAAAATGTATGTGTAGAAAAAAGGAAAGCTGTTGCAGCTAAAGCCCAAGTGACAGATATTCTTGTAATGAAATGAAGATTGAGAGATTTTACTGGATTTTAGAAGTGCTGAAAGTGAATATTTGAAGTTAAATTCCTTGCTAATATAACTTCAAAGGATTTAGTAGACTTCTGCAGATAATTTGTCTCTTAATCTACATAAGCGCTTTCAGTAGGGATGGAACTAAACCGCTAAAAAAAATAATGAAACATTTTTAATACCTCCAAAAATTGCTTATACAACTTAGGTGTTAAATACTTGGGGTCACTTTTCATTTGGATTTGAAATGAAGGTTTGAATGTATTTTAATTAAATACATTTGGAAAAAATATTATAAAAACCAAGCATAATTTTTGATGAAAGAAAAATAATTTTAACAAAAAGAGGACCTCCAAAATTTCTAATAAATGTCACACTCAAAAAAAGGAAGAAGAAAAAAAAAAGATAAGTCCCCAAAATCTTTAGCCAGTCTTGGTGAGAAGACATTTAAAATCTTTTTTTTCTTGGTTACCACAGTTTTATGACACTACACAGCATCTTCCAGTATAGTACACAAGCTGCACAGGAAGAGATGTTCCAGAATAAGTCATAAATACAAAGTCTGATGAACATAAAATACACTCCCTTATTTACCAGTGAAATGCTGTAAGATGCAGTATTTGCCTTACAGCTCAAGATGTTCTACATACTAAGGACTATGTTTTTTTAAAATATATAAAATCTATGTGTGTACATACATGTGAACTAATTATACAGAATGGCATATTATTGATCAATTTTTTGGGTTTTTTTTCTTTGAAGACTTTAAGAAACAATATTACTTCACAAATCACTGTGAAGACAGATAGTCAAATCACTCATTACTCTAATGATCCTTAACTGTTGTTATCTAGTGGTAACAAGATCTTCAGGGACCATTGTAAGCCAAGTGGTATATTAGCTATAGAAAATTCTGTGAGGTCCAGCTTGCAGATCAATATGTACTCCTTTGTTATGGCTCTGAGTTAAGTTAATAAATTTATTGATTTGGAAAAATATGTGCTCTTTCACATTCATAGCAGTAATTGGATGTCAAATTGTCCGAGAGATAAGATGAGGTAACATGTAAAGAAAGTATTTTATTTTAATGACTGCAAGAATGTTCAGCACTTTTTCCCTTGTTCAGTGATGAATTCTTAGAGTGTTGTGCATAATTACCTCTTTTTTCTGGGTTTTATTGTGTATATTGATTTCCAAAAGAAAAGAGGAGGAAGACTTGATATACCTTGTTCAATTTTGATCCCAAATTTTACACTATTCTTTTCTGCCAAGAAAGAGGGACATTAATAAAAAAACCAGAATATATAACTGAAAAAGTTATGTTTATGTATGTACATGCACATACATATACATAGATGGAGGATGAATGTACATCTAGTACAGTTTTTAGATGATCATTGGAAAACAAAATAGTACTAAAACATTTCTGATTGATTAGTTTTTGGGAAAACATAATGGATTTGATATCTTACTTCCAGGATAAGAAAAGTATAATTCTGTTGAGATTATGTGGTGGGAGTATGTAGAAAAATATGGCATTTGAAGCCTCGTCAAAATGTGATGCATTTATTTTAAAAAGTCTGGGGAAGAATCATAGGATCATAAAATCATTGAGATTGGGAAGAACCTTTTAGATCAAATCCATCCATCAACACAGCACGACCATCATGTCCACCACTAAACAGTGTTCCCAAGTGCCATATCCACTTTTTTGAACACTTCCACTTCACCACTTCCCTGGGCAACCGGTTCCAATGCCTGACAACCCTTTCCACAAGGAAATTTTTCCTAATATGTAATCTAAACCTTCTCTGGAACAACTTGAGGCTGTTTCCGCTTGTCCTGTTACATGTCACCAACCCCCGCCTTATCACTACTTCCTTTCAGGAGGTCTTTCAGAGTGATAATGTCACACCTGATCCTCCTTTTCTTCAGACTAAACATCCCCAACTCCCTGAGTCACTCCTTATATGACTTCTCCCCCCCCACACCCTTCACTAGCTCTGTTGCCCTGCTCTGGACACATTCCAGTGCTTTCCAGTCTTGTAGTAAGAGACAAGACACATTAAAGAAAAATTGATTATTTCAACATTTATTAGAGCATTCTGTTGAATATCTTGTTCAAAAATATGGTAAATTCACAAGAGTGTTACAGAAGTTTTGTAATAAATTTTAAAAATAATTCTAATCTTAACAGTAAAATGTAAAGAGGTAAGACAGGTTTAGACAGGAATCAGCTAAATCTAGAAATATTTAATAACTGATGACTTTTGCACAAAATACATCAATCAAATTTTTTACTTTACCATTGAATTATGGTACAATACTACATAAATGCTAGAATATATGCTTCAAATGCTGCCAGAGAAAGTTACCTGAAAAATCTATATACAATAATTTTATTTGTTTCTGTTTAATTAGTTTCCTGTAAGAGGGGAGAAAAAAATACAGCAAAACAAAAAACAAAAAGAAAAAAATAATTCCAAAACCAAAACAAAAATATGAATTCTAAAGAGAGAGAGAAGTAACAGAGTGCTAATGAGATTCAAACTATAAAGTTATGATGGACTATAGATAAAAGAAAAATGCCAGTTTCTCTGCATTTTAATCAGTGAGATCACAATTTTGATGAACACACCAGAGGGACAGTTTTGTGCTCTGCTTCCACAGTGAACGAAAGGAAACAAAATGAGCAGTTTTATATTGAACATTTAGTGACAGATGATGCATCCTTTGAGATTAACCTTAGAACAATACTGAAGTAGATGTTTACATAGCAAGAGAAGTGCTACAATATATCTTCAAGGAAAGACAGATATCCAAGTGTAATTATTAGCAACTTTTATTAATACCTTAGAATCAAATTTTCTCATTTATAATTTTAAATCTGTTCTAATTTTAAGTGTTGAAGTGTCTTCATGCTTAAATAATTATGAAACAAGGGTAGAAAACACAGATAGGGGAAAAAAACCCTCATTCTGGCATTCTTCCCTGCATAACCCAGTTCATCGACAGAAAACATTCTGAATTTCACACATATGGAAAAATCTCCCTTTAATAAGGATGATATGGATACAAAAAGGTAACAATTTGTTTAAAAATTAATTGGTTAGTTTTTTAAGAAGTATAATGAATCTTTACATAATAGTTGTCAACAAATGAAGAGGATATAGTTATATACTGAGAAAATCTCAGTATTGTTATATACTGAGAAAAATTAAGTACTGCTTGTCATAAAAATTCTACAAAATATATTAAACCAGTAGTACTAAGAAAAACAAAATATTTGTTAGAGAAAAAGTTACCTTAAAAAAGTAATAGAATTATTTATCAATTCACTATGAAGAGGTCATACTGCTGCTCTGGAATTAGCCATTGTGCCCAGTAGTTTATGGATTATTTTATTTGTCAATGTCTTGCTAAAAGACAGGCTTTTTTTAAAAACAAACAAACAAACAAACATACCTGAAGACTTGAAATACAGATTGAAAAAATGGAGTGAAGAATTGTGAAGAACAGCACTAGTAGAAGCTCTGATATTAAGAAGGACATTAGGAATAATCTAAACTTCAAAAATAATACCGTGACTTTGATTTTCTTGTATAAAAGTGAGGTAGAGCTTTGAAAATGACAGAGTTGTTTTTAATAAATGGCACTGCAAGAAACACTATCGAAATAGCTATTTAGTTGACATGCTTTTAAAATATCTGGAAACACGGATGGGAAAACATGTACAGGGAAGATGCATATGAGAATGACATGAAACGACTATTACAATAAGATTATTAGGGAAATTACCAACATGTATTTTAGCTTTTTAGTGTCTGAAGAATTTATAATGAAAATGCCACTTCACCAATCATCAGTGCAGTGCTGCCTCTGAGGTAAAATAAGGCTTCATTTTAACAATATAAGAAGTGTTATAAATCAATCACCTAATGACTTTGGCATGCAATCAAACACTTCACAGATGGAATTGAAGGGAAATATTTCAAGTTTAAGAGGACAGCTATGTCTGAGACTAGGTGAAATTATTCAGAGTCTGATGTCTCTGTGTAACTGAATGGAAGGTTTCATTTGTGTCAATATAAAGGAGATTACTTTATCTCTCCACCTTAAAAGCATGTTGTAATAGTTCAATACAGTCCTGAAGAAAAGTGCAGCACATTACTGAAAGATGTTAACCTGAAGACATTGCTATCAAGTCTCAGCTTCAATTTAATGTCTTTACTTAAGGTTCTTGAAGCCTTTGATAATTAAAGAGTTGCAGGTACTATAAAAGTACAAGGTATTGGACAGTCAAATTATAACTATGAATACTGAATTTTGACTGAGATTTCAGAGCTAGCAAAGTTTTCCTATGGATTAAATATTTTACTGTACCCTGAAAAAAGAAAAATATCAGGTTTAGTGTAAAGTCAAAAAACATGTACCATTAATGCAATAGTGAAGATGAACAGAAATTTGATTGTGAATAATTTTTAAGGAAAAAATAGTTACTCAGGTATGTCCCAGTCATAATGTGGAGACGAGACAACATGTATATATAATGGTGAAAAATACAAATATTTTTGCAATTTTAATTCATCATTAATTAATTCAGTTTAAAATTGTACAAAATGTTGTGGGTTTTATCACTGTATTGGCCATTCACTTAACAGTTAGACCCGATGATCTTTGTGAGTCCCTTCCAATTCAAAATATTGTCTGAATATTCTGTGATGTAAAATTAAGTACTGACTGCAGTCCTAGAAAACTAAGTCTCCAGCAAAAAGGCACAAAGTTCCCAGATTTGCAAAATGTTCTGTGAGGTGTTGCATATTACTGAGAGATCATAACCTTATTCATATATCTCATTTGAAAGATGGCCTCTCTGGTTGCACAGTGACTATCACTTGGCTTGTTTACTGATTGACAGGGAAGTGTGCCACTAGCTGGAACACCCCACAGATGAGAAGGTTGCAGGAATGGAAATAATAAATTAGGTTGACCTGCAAGAGCTGCAAGAGCCAACTAGACTGTGAAAACAAGATTCATATGAATTACAATACATTTCTGGTGACTTTCTGAAAGAACCTCAACAGGAGAGTTCCACTTCTTTAATTCAGTTGCTGTTATGCCTGAGTAGAAAGTCTGAACTTTTGAGCTCTTTAAAGCTTTTCTTTTGCTATTTCGCTGTTCTATACAACAATACTTAAAATTGTAAACATTAAGGAAGATTGGGTCAAAAGGTTATTTTCTCTATGATTCCAATTAAAAAACAAGTTTTTCTACTTAAAATGGCACCATAAATTTTCTGCATGAAAGAGGAAAACATTTACTAGGTATTTTTAATTAGTAGTCCTCTTTCTCATAAAGGGTGTAGTGACAAACTACTTTTAAAACATTTTAAGCAGAAGGGTAGTCACTATGGAAACAAATTATATCAGATTAATCAATTAAACTACATCCTGGTGATATAAAACTTCTGATTCTACACATTGTAATGGTTGTATTGGTATGGTCCTTTACAATTATAAGCATGAGGAGAAAAATAAAGTCTTATATTAATCTGGGGCACTTAGGTCAGAATATAAAAACATAAAAATGTTTACTATAGCAGCTATCTCTGAAAAAGTGCTCATAAGAAAATCCTGTAAATCTTAAAAAAGGCAATGCCTGCAAATATAATGCTTAATGTGTGTACTTGTAATCAAATCACAATTAGACAACCTTGCTTAAACTACCATCTTAACATAAATTCCTATCACTGTACTGTTAAAGAGATTTTCAAGTGATCATGACAACAACCAGCCTCCTATCTGTAGAATAAAATTTCGTGGGAACTAATACAAAATGAGTAACTCAAAATCTCTGGAAAAGAAATGGGAGCTGGGAAAGAGTCAAATTTTTTTACATGGACACTGATGCAACGTTCACAGCCTATCAATGAAAACCGTTCTCTAAACTTTTACATTTATATATATACATGTGTATCACTATATATGATCTAGAGAGAGAAATATATATATTACCTGTTCTTGAAAAACTTTCTGCAGAAATATTGATTAGATTGATGCTAATCCTTTCTTATTTTGAACCACCACACTGCTTAATGTGAACCAAGGATAAATAATGAATATTCAAACAACTCTTTTAGTATTGTCTTGTGAGGGATTAATAAGGTGAATTATGAACATACAGTATGGCTACATTTTCAGCCAGCCAAGTAGTAAATAAGAATGTCATGTGAAGAAAAGACCTCCACCCTTTTACCTGGGGGAAATTTGCACTCTTTTACATTGTCTCAGGCATAAACAGACATTCTGCTTGCTCAGGTCCATATCATCACACACACACACACACACACACAGACACACAGACACACAGACACACACACAGACACACACACACACTTTCTGAGTCAGTAAGAATTCAGGCTACTGTTTGTATTATCTACTTCACCATGATTGATTAGCAAATGTTGCTGTTTCAAGCTCAGTGTATTTTTGTTTCACTAGTCTAGTTAAAAGCATTGCTCAACAGTAAATTATCCTGTCTGGAGGGAAAGAGGCTTGGAAAAATGAAGTCAGACCTATTGCAACTATTTGTACTGGTTCTTTTCCTCCGTAGCCTTGAAAAATATTTCAAAATTGACTAAAACACCTTCACCTCAAAGGTATCTCCTCTTATAGATTAGAAGCAAGTGATTTACTTCCTATGAATTCTCATCATAAATATTACTCATGGGTTTAGAAACCATTATAATGATTGCCCAATTTTTTTTCTGAAGAAAATCAACTTCTGAGTCAGGTGAGTCCCCATTTGCTCAGATATGACACCCATTTTCTTCTGAAGTGGGCTCTCCAGAACTCCCTCAGAGAAACTGTCAAATCTACTAGAAAACATAGAATTGTTTCACAACAAACTGTGAATGGTTTCTGAGGAATTAGAGTAACATGCGGGCACTCCACTGATAACTGTTACTACTGTCTGAGTCAAAAAAAAGGGTGTATGCGTATAAGGTCTTTCATTCATTCCTTTTCCGAAGTACTTTCTTTCTTGTTGCTGTTTGAGAAGGTATTTGTGTAGTCACATTGGAAAGTTGCAAACACCCTGACTCAAGTCATGAGCCTTTTGCTTTCTGGACCCTAGATCTGTTTATGAAGAACCTTTTCAGAGAAGTTGTCTCTCAGAGGTTTCATAGCAGCTTCCTTCCTCTTTGTACTACTGCTGTCATTTTCAAAATGCAAATAGCTGAATTCTGAAACCATACTTCTATTTCTACTTTCCATGTACTAGAATTTCTTGAGTGTACAATTGCATAATAATCTCTGTTAATTTAGCTTATATTTCTATCAATACTCAAATACTGCTATGACATAACATCTTTATAAATTATTACCACGTGTCCTAGATTCATATCAGTAGTGAATTTAAAAATTAAGCTTGCATAATTCTGTAGAAACAGATCAAAAAATTGCTCCATTTAACTGAAACACTGGCAAGGTTAAGAATGAGGAATATTTCCATTATATTGACTACCCCATGGCACTGTACTTCTCATATAGAACAAGACATGGAACTAAAAACTGAAAACTTCCTTATGTTTATCACCAGTACCTCCCCGCTAGCTGTACCTCAGTTTCACCTATATCAGTATTGATGCTTGGAAATCTGCTGCACCTAAAGGAGATAAAAAATACATTTAAGCTTCCCTACTGACAGTCTTCTGAGATACCTTCACATTGTGAAAGTTACCCATAAACTGTTTGCATCTTCATTAAATTTCTGAAATACCAAAACACTTTTACTTTTTTATTAAATATATGTTTTACTTAAGAGTACTATAAATTATCTGGCACCCCATCTAAGGCTAAATTTAACGCTTGGAAGTGGATATTGAACAGTAAATACCACAGGGAATGGACAGGCTGACGAATCAATTTCCTGTTTCTCAATGTACTGTAGTCTGTAGTCTATATATATTTTGTATAATCTGCCACTTCAAAAAATACTTCATCAGATCTACAGTTGCTTTAACAGTTTTTCACAATAGTTCCTTCTTAATGATTTTCTTCCCCAAATATAGTCTGACTATCACAACACATTTTCTCTCAATAACCACTGTTTTAGCTTCAATACTTGTTGCGTTCCCTGCTCCTAAATCCCGCTCTGATCCCGGCAGCAGAGCGCTAGCGCGGCCCTGGAAAGCCGTTCGCATTCCTATCGAGAAGGCTTCCCCGGAGAGCTGACTACGGGCTCTGCTAGTCTGCGTTGGGGCTGAGGAATTGATGCCCTCAGAGCACTGCAGGATAGCAAAGAACTACCCAAAGAAGGAGGACTCTTAGTATGAGGGTTCGGCAGGTTTATTACCCCCAAGGGAGCTCAGGGACTAAGAGCCCAGAACAGCTCATTCCGTGGGTATTTAAGGGAGGGATAACATCCAATAAACTGAGGGCAAAGGGGCAGTACAAGGGAGGGACCGGGGTGCATGGTCGAATGAGGTTTAGGGAGGGGAGGGGGGTAGAGAGAACAACGAATGAACAAGGGAGTGACAGGGAATTTTCCAGAACTGGGATACATAACAGACAAATCAAGGAACCAATAGCAGGAACTTGGGGTTCGTGGCTTGGTGGTCCAAACCACTGTCTCTGGCAGCTTCGGGGGGAAACTCTCTGTCTGTGGAACATGCCACCGGAAGTCCTCATCCTTCCTGGTTCAGAACCACTGCTACATCTCCCCCTGGTTTTTTTACTTAAAGAAAGTGACTTGTTACTAAAAGAAATTATGAAGGTTTTAAAAACATCCAAGGAAGCTTAACACAATGAAGATAATAACTAAAATCCAGAGCAAAGTCTTTTAAATCTGCAATAAAACAAACATTGTTAAAGCATTGTCTCTCTACAAGACTGGGGATGATCGGGGTACGGGAGGTTGGGGTCTGGGAGGTACATGGGGCAGGTTTGGGGAGAGTCTAAGGGGAAGGTATCAAAAAGAAGGGTCTCGGTGATTTTCTTGATCGCTGTCGAAGTCTGGAGTCTCCTTTTTTCTTCTCTTCCACGCTGATCTCTGTGGAGCAGCGTCTGTTGGTAGAGGCGTCCAGGTCTGTTCTGGGGGACGCGTTGGGTGGAAAGTTGTGACACCTACTAACTTCAGCCGTCATGGTCCAAGCAACTGGTCATTTGGGATCGCCTCTGATGGTGTTTCCAGTGGCATGGGTGGTGATGGAGAGCAGGACACAGTAGATTCAGCTTTTAATTTCTTTGAGGAGCGCGGTGCTAGTCCACGCTCTCTGAGGCGTTTCCCAAATGGGATGGAGCATGTGGTGTCCAGGAGCCTGTGGAAGACTTAGGTGGAGGATGATTAGAACTGTTCAGCAGGTTTTGAAGCTGCCGCTTCCATATCTTTTCCCACACCCAATACTGAGCCTCAACTAAAATACTTGTCATGATTGTTTTTATATCAGATGGGACCAGCACCGCTGCATTAAAAGTGGAATTCAGCACACTTTTAAAGTGAGGAGAATCTCTCCCAAACTCTCTCTCTACCTTGCAAAACTCTCGCAAAGCTGCAGGTGACAGTGGTTCCCATCGGGGGTTGTTACCCTGCCGGTTGTACACCACCGGCGCCACTGCAGGGCTTAACTGACCGGCTGCACCACAGGCTCCAGCCTCTCCACTTCTGGGTCCCCAGTTGTGGGAAGTGAAAGGGAGGGCGTGGGAATCTGGGAGTGGGCGGTGGTTAGGGGCAGGACTGCAGTTGGTATGGCCAGGTGCGCAGTGGGGCGGGGACCTCCCTTGGGCAGGGGCGGGGACCTCCGGCGCGAGGGGAGGGACCCGACGCGAAGACATCATCGGCCGCGGGGGGGGAGCCCGACGCATGGGCAACTGACGCAAAGGGGAAGGAACCGTGGGAGAAGCTGGGAGGGTTCGCGGGCTTTCGGCGTGAGGCTGCGCAGTCCGCTCAAGGGTGGCGGCACGGCGCCACGAGGCCGCCGCCATCTTTAAAATCACAGCCATTTTGTAAAGTAGAACTGTGGGGGAGCGCAGCCGACGCAATTTGGACTGAGGGCTCGGGGAAAGGGTTTGGGGTAAAGTTCGCTATGGGGGAATCAGTCTCATAGCGGGGAGAACCAAGGGGCGTGCTTCCCTGCAGCGGGGAAGAGGGATTGGGAAAAGGGGAATTAGGAACATGGGGTGGGTGAATCGGGGATTCCAAACTTTCCCAACAAATACGCAAAGTATCAGAAATTAAAATCAACAACGGAAAGAATTTTCGAACAGAAATATCACCCCCTCTCTCTACTGCCCGTAAACGTTTTTCTACTAAGTCCCAAAAACCCAGAATTTTAACAGAAGAAGCAGAAGCAAAAGGAACATAAACAAAAATCCACTTAACAAAACGTTTCCAAGCCCTCTTATTAGCTTTCCCGTTTTTTAACTTCAGGGTTTCTTTAACTTGGATATAAAACTCATGCTCCGTCCGGGACAACTTAATACCCATTATCTCCAAATCAGAGCCTCCTTACTCTTTTGAAACGGTACAATGAAACTGAAAACTCTCCCCTGAGCCTGATTCCTGCCGCTTATCGCAGACCCGGAACCTCACCGCCTTAGTTGCGGATCTTGGTTCCTCGATCCTGGCTTCAGTTGCCGACACTGGCTCCAGAGGAAGAAAAAAAAATCCAAAAGAGTAAGGGTCTTTGGGTACGCCAGTCCGCTTCAGCTAGCGTGCTCGCTCCAGAAGGGTTGCTGATGCCTCTTCCAAGTCCACCATTAGAACATGGAGGTCCTCTTCAGGGGAAGCGGCTTCCCAAAGGTGCAGTCCTGATCGCTGCAGCAGTCAGGGTCGCTCACAGGGAACCACAAAAAATCGAAGTCCCAGTTCGGGCTGCCACTTGTTGCGTTCCCTGCTTCTAAATTCTGCTCTGATCCCGGCGGCAGAGCACTAGTGTGACCCTGAAAAGCCGTTCGATTTCCGATCAATAGGGCTTAACCGGGGAGCCGACTACGGGCTCCGCTAGTCTGCGTTGGGGCTGAGGAATTGATGCCCTCAGAGCACTGCAGGATAGCAAAGAACTACCCAAAGAAGGAGGACTCTTAGTATGAGGGTTCGGCAGGTTTATTACCCCCAAGGGAGCTCAGGGACTAAGAGCCCCGAAAAGCTCATGACATGGGTATTTAAGGGAGGAATAACATCCAATAAACTGAGGGCAAAGGGGCAGTACAAGGGAGGGACCAGGGTGCATAGTCGAATGAGGTTTAGGGAGTGGAGGGGGGTAGAGAGAACAACGAATGAACAAGGGGGTAACAGGGAATTTTCCAGAACTGGGATACATAACAGACAAATCAAAGAACCAATAGCAGGAACTTGGGGTTCGTGGCTTGGTGGTCCAAACCACTGTCTCTGGCAGCTTCGGGGGGAAACTCTCTGTCTGTGGAACATGCCACCGGAAGTCCTCGTCCTTCCTGGTTCAGAACCACCGCTACAAATACTCTTACATGCAAGTTTTCAAAGTGTGTCTGATTGTAGGCTAAAGTTCTGCAGGATTTCAAAACTGCAATACTATTGATCTAGGCAGATACCTTGCCATCCACACTAAATAGCACTGGACAGTCAGTTCTACTGTTATCTGTTTTTACCTTTTCCTTTTCTGATCTTTCTCACTTCTGAATAAGTAGTACAGTACTGATTTTTTGGTTTGTTTTTTTTTTTTTTTAACCTGCATTCCTACATTTGATGGCTCTGCTGGAGCTTTGTTTGGCGTTCTTAGTTTTAGCACACTGATTTGCTTGTTTATTTTGTTTGTGTTGCTGACAATACTTTTTTCTTTTTCAGTGTACCAACCACACATTCAGGTGTCGGATTATTCAGCAATTTGCAGAATATGTTCCTGAAATAGAACATGAAATATTTAAAAGAGACAATATCAAGCACAAAACAGAATCAGAAAATACAAATACAGTGTATATATATATATATATATATATATATATATATATATAAAAGAACAAATCTCATTCCCACTATCCTATATTTTAGCTAGTATTTCTAGAAAATATAGACACTATTTATTCCTAATATTATTTCCAATTGGCTTTATTTATTTTCCTTTTTGCAAGGCTCAGAATTCTGAACATGATTTTTGGTATACAGTTTGCAAATTTTAAAATGCTGTTGTAGTAAATTTTTGGTCAGTGGTCACTCTGGCAATCAGATTTCAATAGCTAACTCAAGTTACATCAGACTAATTTCAATTCTGTCAATTCAGTATATTCCATAGATTTCAAGTCCTTATGCTTCCGAAAGTTCCCTTGCTCTCGCTGCAGTCTTTCTGATGTTTTCCCTCTTCTATTGTGGTGTCTTATACATACTGAATAGGTGCAATGGATAAATCTTAAAATTCAAGTAAATGTGTTAATAAAAATTAACAGTGAAAAAAAATTGCAATTCTATATTTGAAAATATGGGTACTGGCCTCATTTGATAAACTATTAGATTATATTTAAGTATTCTAATGGTTAGAAACTAGCCAAGTCCCTTTAATATGTTTTGGGGTTTTTTTCAGTAGAAATGTAAATGGCTTGCTTTTAGTATGAGCTGATCTTACAGTCCAAATAAGTAAAGAATGATCCTTTATCCACCAAGGATCTTTCAGGACATGCTCCTACATCTGCAGTACGTTCTAGTTTTAGGCCAAATCCTGGACAATGTTTCTGAACTTTTACAGAGTGACATGGGTTGAATATACTTGTGATTCACTCCATTACTTCAAATACATAGTTTGCAACACTTACTGTGGAGTGTTTGGATTTGAATCATGAATTTCATCACACAATTTTAGATGAAAAAATGCATGATATAAGGTGCTTTTGCATAACAACAATTCCCAATGCCTTCTTCATGACCTTGCTCCTCTTGATGTATTTCATTTCTGTTGGACAATTTTTGCATTTCTGCTTGCCACAGCTTTCTGGTGATTCTGTACTAGTTCAAGACAACACGACATATTGTAAATATCCTTACTCACTGACCCACTCCAAATGTCAGCAAATACAACTACTTTAAATATGTTACCCAGCAGCATTTGCTTTAGATGGGCATTCTCCAACAGCATTGCCACAAAATAAAAATTTGTCTTCATGGAAAAGCTCAAATTTGTCCAAGCAGATTCAAAATAGATAGAACATAATTTCAGCTCAGGGAAAAATGTCTTCTTTATTCCCGAAGGATTTGAAGTTCAGAAGTGCCTGGCTGAGGCTTCAAATTTCATTTTTATCCTTTCCTATAAATAAAAGAATTATACTGGTTTAATGACGGAGCTAAATTTTGAAACGTCTCTGTTTATTGATGTACAAAAAATTTGCATAATTACAACTTTTGGGTAAGTTTGTTGCTAGTCTTTCATTTTGGTAAATGATTAGGTAATTCATACTTTTGCAGTTTGTATATTTAGCTGAGTTTATAAGCTGTCAGTGTTTCAACAACTATCCTTATTTTAGTCTTCAGCGAAGAATTGATCTTGGAATCTTTATTTTGGGAAGGGTGGGGCTGGAAAGAAACAAGGAATGTTTCTTAGGGTTGGGCAGAAGGAGGAGCAGATGTCGGTTTTGTGCCTTTTCTGACAGACTTTTCTCCTCCCCTTGAAGAATATTCACTTTTCTAAATCGGTATTCTTGATAGCAATATTTGTGTATTTCACTCTTGAATTGTACCTTAGTATTTTGATCTCTCAAGTACAAAATCAATTAGGTGACATTGTCCATTCATAATTTGCTGAGGATGAAATTCACTCCAAGGTTTACAGCTGGATCAAGGCTTATTCTCCACTAAGCTATCACACAGACTTTATTCTTGCTTGCTTGAATGTCTACTTGCAAAACTCTACTTTCCATTTCTACATAGAAATTATGGTTTATTTTCCTACAGTAAAGCCCAACATGTAGTATTAATATCCACAGGTGCTGCATCTTGAAATCCAAGAGACAGAACATGTTACCTCTGTGAAGTCACTCTTACTCAACCTGAGTTATATTAACAGTGCTGCTGGTATGCTGAGCATGTGGATCAGGTGGTGTTGCACTGTATTTTTTCATCTGTAGAAAGAAACAGGAAGACTGTTTACCTCAGAGCATGATGTATTTGTCAAGATATTTGGCTTGTCCCCCTACATTCACACTGCTGCATATCATTTCTCCAGATGTCCCATTTTTCTTCTTTTTTTTTGTTTTATTTCTACAACATTTTCATAAATCAAAGTATTAGACTCACTTTCAGAAGTCATACTCTTTACCATCTAACTCAAGGACTTATGAAAGTCAGATATACAGAGTACTGATGTAAGCAAATGTTTCTCATCACAGGAGGCTTTAACCCCTGCAAAATATCTAGCATCTTAAAAGTCTTAATTTTCAAGGCATTTAGAAACATTTCTTAATCATAAATCTAGCAACTTGCTAATATTTGTAGTTAATATTTATTATTATTTATTATTATATGGTCACTGAGGTGACTTGTTATTTCAAATTAATATCCTCTTCCTGTTTCATTTCTCTCTAAAGTTGTTAAAAATTTATAGAGATCCCCTATTGAAATGTCATGACATGCATGTATTTATGCTTATTTGATGCCTTGAGAAAAGAAAGCATTTATTTTGAATTTTAACCTGTTGTCATCTGCAGAATTAAGCATTATGCACAAAATTATGGTCTGAATAGACAATTGTATTAATATAAACCAATCATCTCCTTAATTAAGAAGATCTGTGGTATCCTGTCAGGGGACATTTGAAAGTTGCTGTGTCTCTAATGTACTCTGTAATTGACTAAATTTTCAGCACAAGTATTTTAATTTCTAAAAAAAGTGTTAACAAATTATTATAAATAGTGCTTAAAAATGTATTCCTATAGAAAATTCGTTGAGGGCCTTTAGGAAACAGCAACAAAAGAGAATTAAAGATATGGTTCAATATTAAAGCCCCAAAGCATGCTCCCAAATCTAGTGCCATAAATTATCTAACCATCGGGAGCTTAGATTTTGTTTCTCCAGGAGATATGGCTATTATGGCATATTTGCAATTCACTCTTGCCTTTTCTATTGTGCAGGTTATGTCAAAGTATTTCTTAAGTAAATGGTCTAGACAAAGAATCTAGAACAGTGATTTCTGAGGAGCTGATCCAAATTGCCTCAACTATATATTTCTCAAAGATGATACTGAGTTCTACTAAAGTCCAACACAAGCATCAGGCACAGTCAACATGGGTTCAGAAAGGGAAAATCATATTGTCGTGGGTTGACCCCGGCCAGGTGCCAGGTGCCCACTCAGTCACTCTATCACTCCCTCTCCCACTGGGAGAGGGGAGAGGATAATATTGAAAAAGACTATCACGGTAAGAAAAGGCAGTTTTATTACAGCAGGGAAAAAAATAGAACAAACAAGCTGAGAGTTGCGCACGCAAGAGCAGAGGGGAAAACAATCAATCTCTACTTCCCATCAGCAGCGATGTCCGGACACTTTCTGAGAAGCAGGGCTTCAGCACGTGTGACGGTTGTTCAAGGAGGCAAACATGGACCAGCCCTGAGTGCCTCCTCCTCCTCCTCTCTTCCTTCCCTTATATATCTGAGCTGATGTCATATGGTGTGGAATATCCCTTTGGCTGACTGGGCTCAGCTGGCCTGCTGGTGTCCCCTCCCAGGATCTTGCCCCCCCCATCCCCTTCAGTGGGGGAAGGAATGTCACAGGGACAGCACAGCTTGGCAGTAGCCAAAACACTGCTCTGTTATTAACACCAGCTACCAAAGCAAAGTACAGCAGTGTAAGGCCTGTGAGGTTTACCCCAGTCAGACCCAATACACATATCTAATCTGATATTTTTCTGCAATAAGATATTACCATCCTGCTAGTAGATGGAGTACAGTGAATGTAGTTTTTCTGGATTTAAGTAATGTTTTTGATACTGTCAGAGAAGTATTCTGAACAAGTTGTCCACCTGTGACAAACTGGCTGTATCTAGACAGCAACTAGCCAGTGGTGTTTCTCAAGCCTCAATTTTGGGGACAGCTCTGTTTAACATTTTTATAAATTATCTATATGCAAAACCTGAATGCTCCATCAGCAAGTTTATCAATGATGCTTACCTGGGAGGTGCTTAAGGGACAGGACTTTGCACAGGGAGCTGGTTAGATCATAGCATTGGGTAATCATCAATGACATGAAATTTAATAAGAATAAATGTCAGATTCTGCACTTGAAACAGAATAACACTGAACACAAGTTTAAATTGGGAGTGGAGTGGCTGGAGAGCCCTGGGGTTCATCAAATGCAGCATTACCAGCCAACCAAAAGAATTGATTGTGTTCAGTGCTGGTGCGGCCTCACCTTGGATACTGTGTGTGGTTCTGGGCCTCACAATTTAATAAGAATGTTGAGGTCTTTGAATGCATCTGGAAGAGTGCAACAAAGCTGGTGAAAGCACTGGAAAGCATGTCCTGTGAGGAGTGACTAAGTCTAATCACTTGAGCTTGTCTAGTTCGGAGAAAAGGATCCTGAGGGGTGACATCATTGGCCTCTGCAGCTTCCTGAGAAGGGAAAATAGACAAGAAGATGCTGATATCTTCTCTCTGTATCCATGAGAGGATCAAACTTGACATTAGGAATCATCTATTTACCACGGGGGTCATCAAACACTGGGAAAGGTTTCATAGAGAGGTGGTCAATGGCCAAGGCCTGTCGGAGGTCCAGAGGTGTTTGGACAATGCCCTTCAAAACATGCTTTAACTTTCATCAGTCTTGAAACGATTATGCAACTGAAACAGATGATAACTGCAGCTCTGGAACTATTCTATTCTATTCTATTCTATTCTATTCTATTCTATTCTATTCTATTCTATTCCATTCCATTCCATTCCATTCCATTCCATTCCCCAATAGGGTAAAGTCAAGCCAAAAAAGGGAGGTCCTAGCAGAGCAGGCTATCTAAGAAATGTTTAAAGAGTAATTAGGTATAAGTAAAGCTACAGACATCCAATTCTTCTTCAAGATTTCTATGATGCCCATCCCAGAACACTCTCATAGAACACTGACAGAACAATTCTAGCATTTTTTCCAAGACTACAAGTAAGTTTACTGTGTTCTCATATTCTGTCTATTGAAAACTTTTCAAAGAAGGCAGGTTCAATGGATGTATTTAGTTATCTGAATGACCAGTACACAAATCAGAAGTCCAAACTTGTAACAGAAATACCTAAAATTATTTTTCTGGGTGTGAAATAGAATGAGGAGTGTAGTGGACCTGACCCTGGCCAGATGCCGGGCACCCCCTGAAGCCACTCGCTTGCTTCCCTCTGCAGCTGGACAGAGGGCGGAAATTTAATGAAGGGTTCATGAGTTGACATAAAGGCCAGGAGAGATCACTCATCAAATACGTTCAAGGGCAAAAGAGGCTTGACTTAGAAATATGAAATTAATTTATTGCTAACAAAATCAGAGCAGGATAATAAGATAGTAATGAGAAGCAAAGTAAGCCCTTAACAACACCATCCCCCCACCCCTCTCTTCTTCCAGGTCTCCCTCCTACCCCAGCAGTGCATGGAGACAGGGAATGGGGGTTATGGTCAGTTCATCACCTGTGGCTTCTCCCACTGCTCAGGGAGAGGAGTCATTCCCCTGTTGCATCATAGGTCCCTTCTATGGAAGAGAGCTCACTGAGGACATCTCCAACATGAGTCCATCCCACAGACAAATCTTCTTCAGGTTGCTGCAGTGTGGGTCACTCTTCCAGGGGGTGCAATCCTTTCAGTACAGGTTGTTCCAATACGGGAGCAAGGCCTCTCTCTCCACAGGCCTCCCACAGGGTCACAGCTTCCTCTCAGACCTCCACCTCTCCTGGTGTGGGACTTCTTCACGGGTTGCAGGTGGATCTCTGCAGATCCATGATTCTCCATGGGCGACAGGAGCACAGCTGCTTCACCATGGGCTGCACCACAGGCTTCAAGGGAATCCCAGCTCTGGCTCAGCCTGGAGCACCTCCCCTCCCTCCTTCTGCACTTGGCGTCTGCAGAGTTGTTCCTCTCACTTGTTCTCACTCTGGTGTTCTCAGATCACAATTTCAACAGTGGAAAAGCTTTTTGTTTAATTTTCTTCTTAAATATGTTATCACAGAGGTGTTACCACTATTTCCAATTGGCTCAGACTTGACCAGCAGCACGTTCATCCTTGGAGCCAGGTATTGGCTTTGCTGGACACAGAAGAAACTTGTAGCAGCTTCTTACAGAAGCCATCCCTGCAGCCTGCCTGCTACCAAAACCAGTAGTCATGTGAAACCAATACAAGGAGAAAGCAAAGATTTGAGACAGTTTTTAATGTAGTGGGATTGTTGGTGCTATTACACCAAGACTCTTTTCAAACACTGAAGTGTGGTTCTGCTTTTATGTTTAACATTTATGAGTACATGTCAAATAAGTAATATGTAGGAACACAGGAACTTGCAATTTCTTTAGTATATTAGAAAATATATTTTTGGAAGGTAGTAGGCTGCTCTTTTGCTATGCTTAGGGAAGGACAAATAAAAAGCATTGTGCCATATGGGTACTGCTATTAAATTCTGACTAGCAAAATAACAGAAAAAAGCAGGAAAGGAAGGAGTCCTTTAATATATGAATAGCTAAGAACTACATCCCAACTTCAATCAGGAATATGCATTTTATCAATTTTTTCTTAACTAGGCAGAGAAAGATAATATATATAATGTCACCAATTTTTTGTCTCTCCTGTTATACTCCTTGCATCTTGGATAGAGAATAAAATGAGTAACACTCGTAACTCAAAATTAACTGGCAAAGCACACAAAAACATGCTAAGGAATGTTGTCTGCTCAGTATGAATGATTTTGTCACTATGGCATGTGGTATAGTTATTTAAATAACAAAATAATAATAGTAAAGATTTCCACAAATATGTAAGACTCCCTAGAACTGAAGGTAAAAAATGAGACATAAACAGTAAGACAAAGGAAATTAAGAGAAGGTCTTGTTTTCTTTTGGTGTTTTTCCCTTGTCTGAGGTTCAAATGTGTTTTCAAGGGTAGGATAGGCAATATGATAGAGAAAATACACTTTCAAGCCTCTGCCTCAGAATTAGTCATTATAAATGTCAATGTTAGTTACGCCTCTTAATATTTTATTTTTGTGTGGTTTGTGATTTAAGTTGCCTGAACCAGTAATTTACCTAAGAAACATTTGCAGCGTTTCCTACTATGAATTATGAGAAAAAGGAAAAAACATAGTAGAAACTAAAAAGATGTTCCAAGCGTATTTCCTTCCTCTAACAATTTGAAGAAAATCACAGAATATTTTCATAACTACTGTAACTCCTAATACATTTGAATTACTTCTGTCACACTTCAGACTGAAGGATTTTTTTAAGTACAATTTGAAAGCCATTTTTTAAAAAATGCATTTTTTAGCATTAGACCACTTCTGCCAGAATCCCCCTGCCCCTCTACCCACTGTGTGAACAGCAGGCATGAGGAATCAGAGGGCTCTCGACTTGTTTCCCACAATTTTAGGAGTAATACCGCTTGAATTAAAGTCTGGCACAGTTTTAGAAGGTGTAGCATTGAAAAGAAACAGTATTTGGGCAGAGGAAGATGAATGACAATTAAAACTTTCAATGTTAACATTTTGGTTTGTTTTCTTTAAAGAACAGGCAGAGAAATTATATTGACAAAGGTGAATAGAATGGAAATTCACTATTTAAAGTATCCTTTCTCTTTGGCTTGCCTGATTTTGGGAATCTATGTTGTTTAGTCTAAAATGTCAAATGCTTGTGGCCTCCCTGCCCTTCAGCTGCTGTTCAGCTGAAGAAGGTCACTTTAAACTTAGTTAAAATCTAGTTTAAATTTTATAAAATCTACTTCAAGTGCTTCAGGGAGGGTCATTATTTTTAGAATAATGCAGAATAAATAGCAGTATGCAACTCTTGTAGTGCTGAGGTGCTTAGAGAAAAATCTGTGAAATTTATAATCCATTTACTAAACACACACACACAATTGTCTTTTGTGTGTGTTTTAGAGCGTCGCATTGACTATGTGTCTGAAAGCCCTGGGAGTCTTGACAGTCAAAGATATTTTAAAGTCTGCAAGTGTCAGAAGAACATCATTTAGGTTCAGTTAAAACAAGAGTAGATGGTAAAATATGCATAAAGGTGTACATGCTGCTACACAAGGGATGCTTATTTCAAAACGGACAGAATATGTGAAGGCTCTTGGCTGGCGCAGGCATGCAAGGTGCTTTACAAAAATGACATGCACATGGTCTGTCGGGTAATATAGGTCAGATAACTCTCTTGGTTTATTGAGTATTCCAGTGCACTTTGGTTCAGAGTACAGATAGTGGCATGTTAAGCTTGCCAGATGTAAGGTACAGCCAGGACTGTAATGAGAGCTGGGAGCAGGAGTGCATGTGAAAATGAGAGAGAAATTTATCTTTTGGGAGGAAGAAAAAGTAAGGAAAAGGAAAATGGGGGAATGTTGTCTGCTTACAGAAAATAACAGGAAAGGGTACACTTCTCTGCTGCAAAGGAAACATAAGAAGGTAAATATGAATTATTATATGGGAATGATTGCATTATTTTCTGGACCAATATTTTCTGGATGGTAGAAGTATGTCCCACCTCCACCTACAGAAACACATGAATGAGTGTCCAAGTTCGCATTCGCAACACCCCATGCACTATTTAAAGCAGGGAATATTTCTAAATATTTGCTCACTGTTGGCTTTAGAGCCCATCATGCTACTCCTTATAGGCTTCTAAATATTGTGAATATCTGAATTTCTGATCTTGCCTTTAGTCTGTCAACTGGCAATGGCATTTGTCTAGCGCAAGACCCAAAAGACCCTAGCATGTTCTATTAAAGTCTTTTTTCTGAGACTCTCCAACAGATTAAGCAGCCATATCAAAGACACAGTTATCTGTCACAGGGCAGAGCATAGATATTTCTGTCAGACTTTGTGCAAAACTGTAAAACAAATTCTTTCTCATTGTATGTAACAAAAGCAGACATCTAGACAATGCTAACTTAACTAAACCCTATTTCTGTCTCAGTTTCTCGATGACAGAAAGTCACTGCGGTTTGGTAGTGAATTTTATAAAGTATCTGAAATTTCTCTAATAGAGATGGTTTCTCTTTGGAATTGTGTAGTTTGTCCCTCCTCAGCTTGCAGTCACTATTTTTAAAAAATACTATTCTGTATACCGTGATAACACTGTCATTCTTCTTAACCAAAATATATATTTTCACTAGCTTCTTGTTGTAACAGGTTCCTTTGGTTCTAAAAGTTACCAGAGATATCTTTTTTGAGAGCTTTCAAACAGCTGCCATTTTTTACAGTATCCCATGGTTCTCATCTCTTGATCCAATCAGCTTTCTGAATGTTCTTTTTTGGACTGCATAACTGTAAAGATCTAGTAAATTAATGAGCTATTTTTATGTTCATTTGAAAAGTCATGATTCAACAACTCTTTCAAATTAACTGACTGTTTTTCAAGACCCAGCTGTGACCATCCCTACATTATTTGAATATTCTGATGAATATTCTTTAGGTTTGTCTTTTACTAAGCCAGGATTCATGCAGGAAAATAAAGCCACAGCAATGTGAATATGAACTACAAATTGAAGAGTTTACCATTCTCCTCTATACGAGGAAAAGTTTAATAAAGAAAAAATGGCAATAAACACCAATCTCCCTTTTGAAAATAGGGTATATGAAAATGTTTCTAACATTTCACTTTTTTTTTCAGTGCAAATTAAAGGCAAGCTTCACAGAAGTTAAATCAAAAACGTCTGATGGTATTTGGTGTTGACTGGTGATTCAGGCAAAATGATTAACTATTTTCCTTGTACTTCAAAGAATGCATTGGCAATTATGAACTTAACTATACATTTCAGAGAAATCAATCTATATTTAATATCTATCCAAATGTCTCGATGACATATTGCCATGATCTAACCCCAGCTGGCAGCTAGGCACCACCCAGATGTTCTCTCACTGCCCCTCCACACAAATATGTTGCATTCATATTAGAACACATCTTGTAACATATAAAAGAATCAAAGGACTTGCAAGGTAGGGATACAGATCAATTCTCTTGCTTTTGTTTACAAGAAGGGAGTGATGCAGGAATCCTGTTGTTAGGCAGCGGCATCCGTTTCTAAACAAATTCTTATTTATTATGATATACTCTTTCTTGGAAAATCATTAGCTGAAACTTGATCAAACATCTGTAAATTTTATTTGAATAAAACTTTCTTTCATACGTCTCCATCCAGCAATGAAATAATTATGAATTGCATAAAATTAGCTCTATTCTAGACTTGAGCTATCAAAGGCTTATTCACAATTCAGTTTGGGTTTTTCCTGTGGCAATTACTCCCTTCTAGAGAGCAGGAAAGGATCCTCAGCTGTATTGGTGTAACAGTGAAAGCAGGATAAAAAATTAACCTGTCAGAAAAGGAAAACAGCAGCAAAAAATGTCCACAATGCCATTGCATTTGCTATGCTGGCTCAATATATTCTTATTCCAGACTACATTGACCTTACTGAAGAATGATCTTCACCAGTTTCTATGACACTTTGCCAGGTCTGAGCCGTAACTGGGGAGGAGGATGCTGCTGATTTAGATTCCAGAATATTCAGTCAGTCTGCTTCACTCTGCATTACCCTGCATGTACTGTATCTAATCTGTTACTTTGGAAGGGCCTGCAGCTGCTGTTAAGTGATTTATCTCTAGTAACCTCTGTGCTATGACAGCTCTGAGATACTAGATGGTCCCAGCAGTGATAAGAGCAGCCACACTCAGCACAAAGTGCACAACTGCATATTCATGTCAGAGTGGGGTTTGCCAAATAAAATCTGCAATGCTGTGATTAATCAGACAATTTCTTATACACAAAATTCATTAAGGTAACAATGCAATCTTTAATATCTTTTGGGGTAACATAAATGTTATCTCATGAATTGTCATAAAGTTATAAGACATATAGACAAAAAGAGAAAAGTTTCCCTTTTCTTGGTTAAACATATTGTTATTCAAATGCAGAGTATTAGGAAAACTGATCTCATTTTATTTTATAGGTTTGAGATATATCCTAACAGCAACAAAGTGAAATAAAGCATTATTAGCTGAGATCCCAAAGATCCACAATGTTTGAATATGTTATTTTACACTACACAGAATTTCTTTGTGTATTTCATATCTCATGACCACATTAAAATAACCTTTATAGCATGAAAAAATCTTTCCAAATTTCTTAGTCACATGAAAAAAAAGCAAGGTACCTTTAAAAGGGACATGATGATAAGAAGACACAAAAGAATTCCTGAGTTCCACTATAAAAAAAAATCAGCAAACAGATGAGAGGTCCGGTTTTCAATATGTCTGAATTCCCAAAGGACAGAATTTTTTTGGCTGAATTGAAATGGTTGTAAGGCTTATGGCTGATGTTACTTCAGCAAATTAAAGACTCATCTTTTCCCTCAACTAAAAGTACTGTAACTAGTAGTGTATCAGTTCCATCAAAACTAACTAGACATGTCCAGGTTTCTGGGAAAGAACAATATTACAACATTAAATGTCAAATTATGCTGTATTTTATGTCAATGGATCAATAGCATTTACAAATGAGCTGAAATGATACTGAAGTCTTTCCAGGAACTGATCATTTGGGCTTTAATTTGGGTCTGTGATCCTACTCAAAAAACTGATATTTAGAATAAGGAAGAAATATACATTTAGCGTTTTACTGAACACCAAACCTCCCTGCTTTCAGACTTCTTTGATGACTGCATTGGGTTTACCTGGCAAGGTTTTGGTGGGAAGGGGCTGCAGAGGTGGCTTTTGTGAGAAGATGCCAAAAGCTTACACTATATCTGACACAGAAAATGTTGACTGGCTCCAAGAGGGACCCACGACTGGCCAAGGATAAGCTATCAGTGGTGATGGAAGCACGCTGCAATAATATGATTTAAGAAGGGGGAAAAAATTGCTGTGAAGCAGCAGCTGGAAATGAGGTGCGAGAGTATGTGAGACAAATAGCTCTGCAGACACCAAGGTCAGTGCAGAAGGAGGGGGGAAGAGGTGCTTTAGGCACTGAAGATGAGATTCCCTTGCAGCCTGTCCTGAAGACCATGATAAGGAAGGATGCAGCCCACAGAGGTCCTTGTGGGAGCAGATATGCACCTGCAGCCCATGGAGGAACCCTATGCTGGAGCAGCAGAATGGGCTGTCACCCCATGGAAAGACCACACTGGAGAAGGTTTGCTGGCATGACTGCTGACTCTGCAGGGGCTTCACAATGGAGCAGTCTGCTCCTGAAGGACTGCATCCTGTGGAAATAGACCCACACTAAAGCAATTCCTGAAGGACTGCCTGCCATAGGTGGAACCTGCACAGGAGAGGGGGAAGAATGTGAGGACGAAGAAGCACTGGGGACAACGAACTGACTGCAACCTCTGTTGCCTATCCCCCTGTGCCACTGTAGGAAAAGAAATAATGGAAATAGAAATTGAGAGTGAAGTTAAGCTTGAGCAGAAGAGACAGTGGGGGGTTGGGGGGGAATGCGTTTTTAGATTTGTTTTTACTTCTAATTACCCTACTCTGGCAATAAATTAAATTAATTTTTGCAAGTCAAGTCTGTTTTGCTTGTGACAGTAACTGGTGAATTATCTTTCCCTGTCCTTATTATGACATTTTTGTTTTATTTTCTGTCCCCTGTCTAGCTGACGATGGGGAATAACAGAGCAGTTTAAAGGACACTTGCCCTCCAGCCAAGGTCAACCCACCACAATGTCTTAAGCAAAAATTCTGAAATAGGAAACATTAAGTTTTTAGTTAAAATTTAGTACAAACCTAGAGTCAGATTCAGTGAGGTGGTTGTATCTATTGGTACAGCAAGGATGTAATAACTTTAAATCTGAAATACTAAGACAAATAAATAGAGTTCACAGATGTCTATAGACTTTCTTTACAGAAAATGGAAAAAATCCATGCCCATCAAGAAAGCTAGTTCATTCAGCAAAGAATGTAACTTCAAGGAGAGAAAAATGCATGTTTAATATCCTGTTTCTATCCTGAATTTAAACATCCCCTGCAGTAAGCATCTACATGAAAATAGAATTTGCAACTTGAATCTGCTTCTTTAAGGTATATGACTTTGTCACAATTTGGGAAACAAATGTCTCAGCCACTGTGTGAATCAGTTGCCTCAAAACTCAGTTTTCAAACATATCAGTATACAATATCTATTCTGCATCAGTCTGTTTGCAGTAATGAATATTTTTGTCACAGAATTGTGAAGATACGCCTTTTTCGTTTTGGCCTTTTAGTGTAAAAATGTTGCAGATTATTTACCTCATTCTCATAAATGTGTGTATTCAAAAATAGTGTTAAATTATTTGATCTCCTTCAACAGAAGTTGCAGCAAAGAACTGATTATGCCTAAATCCATTTGCTGAAGTGATGGAACCTTACCTGCATGTTTTAACAAACTGTATTCTTTATTGGTGTCTAAAATGCCCTCTCAATGAAAATATTTTTTGAAATTAAGGTGTTTCAACTGTAGCAGGCTGAAATTTTCTTTTCTGTCATATTTATGTCACCTATCAACTTATTTTTTTATTTTTCTGGCAGAATTACATATACAACAATCATGAATGTTAATTTTAAAGTTAGATTGAACAAAAACTGCAGAAAGAAAAGTCAGTAAGTAAACAGTACTGCATAGAAAGTGCTGTGAGTTGAATGACTGACTTCTAACAGGTTTCATGCCAGACATCTGTGTTTCAATCTCCCTAGATGTCCTACTAGTTCAGGACCCTCATCAAGTTTGTTTGTGTAGGTGATGAATGCTTAAATAGAGAATTTCACTACTGCTTGATAGTGGTAAAAAAGGCCTAAGTTTTGTTGTTATTGTTGAATCTGTCAAAAGGCACTAGACACCAACCCAAATTGCAGTATCAATTCTTCCTGCATATACATGCCTTTAAACTTTAGATAAAGTGAATTGTTGTAAAGATGCTTTGCCATAAATTATAGCTGACAGTGGAAGTGATTAAGGCACATAGTTTGATTGCATGCATTAATCTCTACAACTTTCATCAAGCCTAATTTAATTACCCACAGGTATACGTTTCTTTTTAATTTATTAGCTTTGTCAGTAATCAGTTGCACTGTATGCTATTACTTGCAAAAGGTGAAACCCAACTACATTCATGGAAAAATCAGATGTTGAACAGCAAAATAAAAAAAATTAAGTCTCACAGCCCTCAAGTGTCCAGTAAAAATATAAAACTCACATATGAAATGAGACTACTTATTTAATCAGAAAGGACTGACAGATGTCTTGACTGAGACCAGTGCACTTTCCCAGGAAAAAAACATTTGAGAAGGCTTAATCACTTTCTGAATGTGGAAACAGGTGCTGTGGTTAGAATATCCTGCTCAGGTGCCATCAAACATACAGATTAATATATTTTTAACTAACTTTGTGCCACTACTTGGACCTGGTTATTTGTTGCTTAGCTGACAGTGCTCTTTTACTCACGATCAAGTGATCATGAACATGGATGTTAATTTTAATAGACTAATATTAGGAGCCAAATATTCAGCAGGGCCATCATTTTAGGTCTCATATATATGCTATGCATGTTATCTCAAATTTTCTTAACAACACAGATCAGATATTTTAAGATTTGTTTTATAACAGAAATGCCTGTTTCAGTACTCTGTTGCATTTGTAGACAGTAACATTTGCAAGACTACTCAGAAGCATTGACCTATCAGTCTTTTGAATTTAATATTACACAGTCTCATAAGCATCCATGTCTTTTATTTACAAAATCCCTAACGAAAAGGAAGATTGTGGATTGTGGGGGGTTTGGAGAGTGTGTGTGCTTTTTGTTTGTTTTTTGGTGGTTTTTTTTTTTGTTTGTTTGTTTGTTGGTTTTTTTGTTGTTTGATTTTTTTTTTGTTTCCTTATGCAGTCTATCCTTCTAATAACGTAGACATACAGGGGTGTTGTGCACTTTGTTATTAAAACACATTTTAATTGTGATTAAAACATTGGGAAGAAGATTGGTTAATGTTATTGATTATTTCCACAATGATATGAAAAGAACAAAGGAAACAAAAATCATTGTGTACCAGTAGATGAGTAACTGTCAACAGTTTAGAGCCAAACTCTGTTTCCAATATGTCCATTCATAAAATTTTGTACTCCGAAAGTCATCAAATAAATGTATTGCTGACAGAGGAATTACTTTTTTTTTTTACATAACTCAAGAATTTTTAGTGCTTACTGGCCCTTAAATAATGCACAGTAAACCATTTCAAGCAAATATCATGTTGAAAAGATACACAAGGGAAATAAAAGAGTCTTCCTAAATTGCACAGTACATGCAATTATTATTAAACTTGTTTAGTGAAACATGAAAATAAACTGCTTACTTGTGTCAAATGGATTTAATTACTGCACTAGCTGTCAGACAGAAACAAGCCTTCCTATGAAGTAAATATGTTATACAACATGGCTATAAATTTAAGAAAATATTTTTTAATATAGTGCATGTACATTGTTACTGTTGTTGAGCAATAAGCGCAGTAGCTTCCGGTCTCTGGGAAAAAAACAGAGCTAATTAAGACTTGCAAAGGAGTGCATGATTGCATTCAATGGTGTGGCAAACCTCATAAAAGAATATATAGCATGATTCTAGAGTAATGCACACACAAGAGTTGAATGGAAGCTTTCAGCATGAAAACTGTGTACAAACCATGTGATGTACCCAGCAAGTAGTAGTGACATGTCTATATTTTATTGTTTCTTTCTTTACTCTATTTTTCTTTGCTAAAGACATTATGCCATGGAGCTTACTCTAAAAGTGTTGTTACTTTCCACGAGCATAAAGGGTGATGAGCAGTTTGGCAGACTGAGTGAGAAAAGAGCAGCTCCAGGCAGGGGGAGGACAGGCTATTCCCCTGTTGCAGCTCAGAGGGCAAATCCCAGGCCAAGTGAAACTGTAGAGAAACACGCCATGGGGGCAACAAGAATTCATATTGGACAACCAAATTAAAGAAAACACTCATCAAAGGAAAAAACCTCATTTGGCCTGGGGCCCCGCTACATAGGAAGAGAGTCCATAAGTTCAAAACAAGATAGAAAGTGTAAAATGGCTAAAATCAGTTAATGGACACAACCATTCTCAAACTGAGAATCAGCATAAGACAAATAAAAGTATCTAAAACTGAAGGTTCTTCATAAACCGTATCATCCTGTAATAATCTGCATTTCTATATTTTTCAACTGTTACCATTCCATGAAGAAAATTACTGTTGCATTGGGAGACCAAAAAAAGAAAAAAAAATATATTGCTTAGTCATGAAAGCTTTTAATATTTTAATCAATTTACAGAAGTAACCTTGGAATGTAAGATATTAAGAGACAACTTTAAATCTATCTGAACAAGAAGTTAAAATGTTTATATTGATTGGCATAGCAATTAAAAGCCAATATATTCTACAATAGCTATCCTGTTCAATTTCTCCAGGTAGTCCAAAGATCTAAATCCATTATCTTTAAGCCACCATGGATTATGTGGGTTGTCATAATGCTATATCATGAAGATGGTATACTGTTAGCCAGAAAAGTTTTTCACTATTTGGAGATCTCTTTATCTCTTTTCCTTTCTTGTCTATACAGAATGTTGCCAGGAGCATTGTGGGCTTTGACGTCAGCATTAATTAAAGGCAAATAATGAGGGATAACAAAAATAAAGATAGGGGACAGGGAAACTGATACTGACTTGTCATGTTCCAAACTTTGCAAATATATACTGAGAGAAATAAAAAAACTGTTCATCTGGAAAATAAAGTTGTGACTTTACAGTCACAATTATCTCATTTTTTTCTCTAGCGTTGTGCTGGTTTTGGCTGCATTAGAGTTAATTTTCTTCACACTGGCCAGTATGGGTGTATGTTTTGTGTTTGTGCTGAACACAGTAATGATAGCAGAGATGTTTTTATTTTCTCTGAGCAGACCTTACACAGAGCCAAAGCCTTTTCTTTTTTTTGTACTCCCGCACTGATGAGGAAACTGGTGGTGCATGAGAAACTGGAAGGAGACAGGGTCTGGACAAGTGACCACAACCAATCAAAGAGATCTTCCAGACCATATTACATCATGCTGTGTATATAAAGTGGGGAAAAGAAGGAGAAAGGGGGAAACATTTGCAGTGATGACATTTGTCTTCCCAAGTAATTTTTAAGAGCAAAGGAGACAAATAGTGTGTAATACAAAATTTGAATAATTCTAAAACTGGAAGTAGAAAGCTACTTCCCCTAGCCCAGTGCAACATAAGATATTCTTGTTGGCTAGATATAAAAACTTTGGCAGGATGGGGCCCTGCACTCCTGGAGATGACTGAACACCTGCCTGCCCATGGGAAGCACTGAATTAGTTCCTTCTTTTGTTTGGCTTGTGTGAGCAACTTTTGCTTTCCCTATTTATATGTCTTTATTTCAACCCATGAGTTTTCTGCCTCTTTCTGAGAAAGAGGCTGCATGGAGCTTGGTTTCTGGTTAAGGTTTAACCATGACAGGTGTAGATAAGTTGAATATATGAAGACAGCATAATGAATGGAATTTTTACTCTTCAAGTATCAGACCTGAACAACAATGAAGGCCCAGAAGAAACACTGCCTATTGGATCAAGTTATTTCCTGTTTACCAGAGATGTGTTAGATTGGTCTCATTTTGCATTCCACAGAATGAAACAGGCACTTCTCGCATTCAAGAAACAGATGAGGGATGTTTACTCTGATCCAGGTTCTTCCTTTCTTCTTCTCACAGCTATTTAGATATCACAATAAACTGACTGTACTGTAAGATTATTTCTCAGATTAATTACCACTCAGAAGTAACATTAATTATAGAAGAATTTAACATATTGAAGAGCAAAAGTTTACTTGTACTTTTTTACTCCAACAAAATTTTAAAATAGAAGGAAAATGAGGATATGCAGACATTCTAGCAAGGACCCTAATTAGCCATCTAACTAGTACTGCAAAGTCTCTTCAGAGACCTGCTCTGAATCCAGACAGTCTGAGCATCTTGCTCTCTACAGTGCAAAGTCAGCTTCTATTGTCTTATTCAGAGAAAAGTCAGTAATATCTCTCATCTCTTTAATGTATATATATTCATCCTATAACTATGACAATCTCCAGTGGAAGGTCAATAAGAGAAATTAGATGCAGGTGACTAACAAGTTAAAAACTGACACTGTATGTACAAAAGGAACATTGTTAATTTACCATTTATTTTGTATCTCTAATAAAAGAGAAAAGAATGAAAAATAAGTCATTTTTATAGCAAAGGAGACAAATAGTGTGCAACACAAAATTTGAATAATGCTAAAACTGAAAGTCAAAAGGTGTTTGCCCCAGTCCTATGCAGCACATATATGACAAGTTTGGTTTCACTGAAAATAGACAGAAGGATGTGCTTTGATAACTGACCATATTGATTTGTAATAGGCAAATTTTTAAGAACTCTTTCCTCAGAACTATTGACCACTCTGTACCTTAAATTTAGGATCTCTTAAACATATCTTTCAGACCATTATACAAATTAGATACAATACTTCTTTTTGTGGTATTAAAATAATTTCCTCTATAAAGGATTTTGATCTCTGTAGAATGGACAAAGCACTCTTGCCATAAAAATGGAGGCCTAATCTCCATGACAGAAGTGCATGGATCATACTGAGCATAAAACTTGCTCTAGCTTAGAGAAAATGTCTATGCAAATGGCACAATGACTATGTAAAATGTACAGTTAGCAAGATACAGACTCATTAAGGTGTTTCCTTTTTCAGTTCCTTGCTGTAACTTCAGAGGGAATGAATGACCTTTTTCCACCAGTAATTCTTTTCCATGGGAGAATTTCAAATCTGCTCAATTTTCAGGATGCCTTATTGTGACATTGCTGTTTTCAAATCGCTGCATTTTCAAACAAAGTTGTGCAATGAAAATGGAAAATACGGAAACTGGAAATTGACATGCTTTACAGAAGCCTGAGACAGAATGTTTCTCCACTTAGTAGCTCAGGCAGAACATGTAATTATTTTCACATCTTCCAGGAACATTGGTTTAGTGTTAGATTGCTGTAGCTCTGTCCATGTGCAGTGTATTTTAGTTCTGTCATTCAGAACTAGCTTAGTGAATATGTAAGATTTACTTTGAAATTCCATAAAAGATTATTGAGCAATTCTATCCATGTAGAAAACAATTACTTTCCAGTTAAATTTGCCATAAAGTTTTCTCGCTTCATGTCTCCCTATACTTTGCAGGTTATTTTCAAAGGGTGTATTACTGCAAGGGTCAGGAAGTTTGGTTGCTGCCCTCACAAAGCTGTTTTAATGAATCCAATTGTTTAGATATATTTCAGAATACGATCTTTCACAAAAGTATGTATAGAGTTATGATACAGACGAATACAATCTGTGAGCAATAATACTTCTGCTGGAGAGTACAAAGTTAATCACAATTTCATTTCTAAGAGAATTGTTTTGCCAATGAAATTTTGAAATTACTAGATTTTCTATTAATAGCTACATATTCTTTTCATAGGTATTTGCATCTACTTTGTAATTACTCTGTGATGAAGGAAATTTTTGTCTAAACCTCATAAACAGAAAGCTGAGGCAAATGGAAGATTAAGGTCAAAAAAGGAAACACCCTTAGTCATTGTCAGCATTGTAGTGCTACCATGACAATTCAAAATTCTCTTTTTGATGCCTATCTTTCAGAAAGTATATTTCTGGAATAGCTAAGTCAATCATGAGGCAAAAAGATGACAAATTCAGAGGAATAGAAATAGCTTCCACTACATAAGGGATGAGAAATCACCTCAAAAGTTAAAGAAAAAAAACACAGAACAAACCATAGACATCTATAATTCCTATGCCATTGTTATTAAACATCCTTCATGCGACTCCTTATAAAGATACTTAAAAGTTCATATTTCTGCACATATTTCATGAGCATTCTGTCTATATCATAATTTTTTTTTAAATTTTAGCCTAACTTGTTTTCTCTCAGAAAATAAGAGCCTAAAAAATGTAGTATCCTACAGTATTTAATATATTCCATGCAGTATCACATAACAACTTCTAAGTAAAGTGCTGAGATATCATTAGGTTAGATAGACTGTAATGTGAATTGAGAATTGGCAAGACTGTGAGGATCAAAGGTCTATGAACAGTGGCACAGTCCAGCTGGAGGCCAGTTACAATGGGATTCTGTCACAGAGATGATCTGGGATCAGAATTATTTCACTACTATTTAATTATTTGTTTCATTGTCTTAATTACAACCCAGATGATGGGATAAGCTGCAACCTCTGCAGATCTGTAGATGATACACTGGAGAACGGAGCTAATATTCAGAGAGCCCCAGAAAGGCCGGACAAACAAGCAGAAGGAATGGCATGAAAATCACCTAAGCAAAAGTCCAGCCCCTGGGACAGACAAAGCCCTGCAGCAGAACAGGCTGGGACTGGCTGGGTGGGAGTAGTTCTGCAGAACTAGTTCTGAGGACAGCAAGCTGGCAGTGTCCCCATGAGGCAGTGTAGCCTCGGCTGCAATCTGTCCTGCATGACACAGACATTGACATGTGTCCCACTGAAGCAATCAGGACTGGAGAACTGGACATTCAAAGAAAGGACTGCAAGGTCTGGATGCGTTCAGACATTAAGAAAAGGAAGGGTGAGAGGAAACATGATTGCTATCCTCAGGTATTGAATGTGAAAGTATAGAGAAGATAACCTCTCTTTCTACACTTAACAAGCAGATGAACAGTAGAATGGGGAATGCAGGACAAAAGTGTTTTCCACTGGGAATAAGTCAGGTTCATGACCACCTGGGGAACTTGAATGTACGTAAGTCTGTGAGAGTCAATGAGATGCATTCCAGAATCATGTGGGAACTGGTTGATGTACTTGCCAAGCCACTCTCCATGATATTGGAAAAGTCATGGCAGTCTGGTGAAGACACAGGTGATTGGAATATAAAGTAAAACATTTACCCATCTTTAAAAAGGGTGGAAGGGAGAACCCTAGGAACTACTGACCTGTCAGCCTGCCCTCTGCACCTGGGAAGATCATGGAACAGATGCTCCTAGAAGCTATGCTAAGGCACATGGAGGACAGGGAGGTGATTTGAGAACTATGAATATAATTTATCTGAACTTCCACAAAGCCTTTGAAATGGTCCCCGACAACATCTTTCTCTCTTCAATTGAAGAGATATGCATTTGATGGGTGGACTGTTCAGTGGATGAGAGATTGTTTGGAAAGTGACATCCAGAGGACAGTGGTCAATGGCTCACTCTCTAAATGGAGATCAGTAACAGCTGGTGTCCCACTGGGACCCCCGCTGGGGTCTTCATTGAGAGAAATCCTTTTTAACATATTTGTTAATGACACAGACAAAGGGTTTAAGTGCACCCTCAGCGAATTTGTAGATGACACCAAGCTGAGTGTTGTGGTTTACACATCTAAAAGATGGGATCCCATTCAAAGGGACCCGGACAAGCTTTAGAAGTTGGGACAATGAGAATCTCAGGAAGTTTACTAAGACAAAGTGCAAGGTCCTGCACTTGGACTAGGGCAACCCATGGTTTTGATAAAGACTGGGAGATGAACAATTGAGAGCAGCGCTGATGAGAAGATCATGGATAAGAGGCTGGACATGACCCATCAATGTACACTTGCAGCCCAGAAAGTCAATTGTACCCTGGACTGCATCCAAAGAAAGGTGGTCAGCAGGGAGAGGGAGGGAATTCTGCTCCTCTGCTTTCTTCTGGTGAGGAGGGCCACTAAACATGGTTAGAGGGATGGAGCTCCTTTCACAGAAAGACTAAGAGAAATGTGATTGTTCAGCCTGGAAAAGAGAAGGCTTCAGGGTGACCTAATTATGACCTAATGCCTTCTGTTATTTGGAGAGAGCCTACGAGAAAGATGGAGAGAAACTTTTCAAGGAAATGTAATGACAGGAGGAGGGGAATTGGTTTTAAATTGAAAGAGAGTTGTTTTAGATTAGATATTAAGAAGAAATTCTTTACTGTGAATATGGGGAGGCATTGGAGCAGGTTGCCCAAAGAAATTGTGGACTCTCAGTTTCTGATGGTGTTCAAGGCCAGGTTCAATGTGGCTGTGGTCTAGTAAAAGGTTTACCTGCCTATAGCAGGAAGGTTGGAACTAGATGATTTTTTAGGTCTTTTCCAACTCAACCCATTCTATGATTCTGTGATTCTGCAAAGATGGAGCTGTACAGTGAAACAAGAAGAGAGGACATACAAAAGTGAGGTTTCATCTAGGTAGAAAAAGAAATTATTTGCACAGTATGGGTAGTCAGAGATTTGAAGAGGTTAGTTGTAATAGCTTTGCAACAGCCATCTTTGATTTTATGCAAAAATTAATGGGAAAAAAGTTCTAAAGAACTTGATTTAGTTGTGCCTTCTTTGAGCACGGGACCAGATGACCACCAGAAATCATTTTCAAAATATATTTTTTCCATGATTCCATATTACAGAAAAGTTATGTGCAATGTGGTCATTTTATCTGGCTTGTTTGCAACATGTTGTGCTGTCTGGAATTGCATCTACATCTGACAACCACATGAACATATTTTATTTTCAAATAATAGGTCTTCAAATCTTATGCATGCATTTCTCTTAATTCTGTTTCAAAAGCTACTTGCACTGTACACACGTACATCTGGGACTAAAGTCCCTGATGATACAGCGATGATATTGGTTCACAAATAAGGGAAGAACTCCTTTTGGAGATGAAGTTTGTCTACTTCTTTTCATATTTTAAGTGTTATAGGGTTTATTCTATGACATACTTTCTCAGATACTCCTGCCTGATTGTTGCAAGCTCAGTGACACCATAAATACCTGAGATGTTTTCTAACCATGTGAATATATAGCGAAATAGTAAGATTACTGCCTTTTGAAATAGAGTAAAATGCATTTATATTTCAAAAGACAAGAACTATGTACCATGCTACAAGTTTCAAATTTTAGGTGCTTCATCCTGACACTATGTTTATAAATTATTAAATAATATTATTATATTCTTTTCTTGTTACCAAAACTGGAAACTAATTTAAAAACCAATGAAACCACAGATAAACTTTCAAGTTGGAGAGAATTATGTGCATTTTGCAATGTGGTCTGAAAATCCCATCTAGACTAAGAAGTTGAAATCACTGTATAACATAAAATGAATTCCCCAAGTTATAATTAAACACTGCACTCATTGGAGATTTCTGTATTGACAGCTCAACAGAAATAGGACCACACAGAGTCTTGATTCCTGTGATTACCTTTGGGTACCCCTTTGCAACATAATTTTAGAATACTGACAGCCATTAATCAAACCATATCATGTCAAGGAGCTTTTAAGTCTCATAAAATAGATGAACTTGAAATTGTCAGTATTTGGTGGGATATGGGGATATGAAGTCTTAAAGGACTAAAGAATATTAGGCAGACAAGAATAATGAAAGACAAATAGATACACGTATGCATGAGGAAACCGAAACCTCTGTCTGTCCCACAACTTATTTATGTATTATATTAACTCTTTGCTATGTTTTTTTACTTCCACTAAGTTTGTTTTGGGGGAAGTGTTCAGCAGTATTAAACTATACATACTGTGATCAACTAAATGTCAGATACTAACACGGTGTGTGTGGAGTCGAATGGACCTGTGCCGCGTTCTTCCCTGAAGTATCCTTTGTAGAGTCGCCCGGAGGGTGCCACGACAGCACCTACACAAACACACAGTCTCACCCTTGCTGATGGTCACGAGCAGCCTCTCACACACAAAAGTCTGTGCATTCCAGAGATGAAAAGGCAGGAGGGACCCTTTGCTTTGGGAATTCCAAGATGTTTATTGTGTCCACACTAGTGACTGAACAACCTTTCCCGAAGGGAGCCGAAGCAAAGAACTGTGAGCAAAGGAACACGCATGGGTTTTACCCCAGTTGGTACAAGAGGTGGGCAGAGCACTATTACCTAATAATATGAGGGCTGAGGTGTGGAAACAGGGTTGAATGACATAACAGGGGCCAATGGGAGAGGGGAGAGGAAGACCAGGAGCCAGTGGAGAACCGAGGAAAAGAGAACTTCCTAGCACAGATAGTGGGAGAAACCCACTGCAGCATGAGATAGGGGGAATATGGACTCAGCCACCACAACATGACACCATTGAAAGAAACGCTGACAAAGTAATTAATGGTTTAACTCACTCTATGAGCTTTCAATAATAAATAGGTGGAACTTTACTTCTCTTGCAGGGGAAGCACACATCGATAGTTGCATTTTGCTGCAACAAGTTGAAAGATTGGGCTACTTGCTCTCCTTTTCTCTCTCAGAAAATAGCTTAATGAAATGAAAACAACAGTGGCATGACTGTTGTCAGATATATTGAAATGTGATATAGAAAAGTTTGCTTCTGGGTATTTCACTACTTATTTGGTTGAATAAAGGATGCATGATGTCAAACACAAGACCTAAATCACCTTGTGTTCTGGTGTCTTCTCTCCTTACTGATCAGCAGCCTATGAGACAGAAGAAAAGCTGTGAGAGATATCTGCTGAAAATTATTTGTGGCAGATGACTGTTTTCCCTGGTGGATTTGCACAACGGTTCAGTAACATTTTCAAGCATTTCCCTTTCCTTATACAGAGCTTCTTTCAAAGCTCTGGCATAGCATTGTTCTTACTTTACAGCAAAGGACAAACCTCTAGTGATTTGAAGCTGCTGACATCTTCTTTTAGCAGCCCTGTGATGGTGATTATTTTGCATCACAAAGAAAGTCCATATTCATTATAATTTATACTAAAGGCTGCATCATTGTCTGTGGATTTATATAAGAATTTAAAAATTCAAACTGCTTATAGGAAAAGCATTTCATGGACTTAATATACCATATCTATAAAGGGAAAAGCCTTAGCAGTTTAGAGCAACTGGATATTTTTTACCCATTTTATAGAAAACCACCAAAATTGCCTGCCTAGGGGAGGTGAAAAGATTAGAGGACAGAGGAAAGGATACCTATCAAAGATGCTTTTTCAGCATCAGAACTCACACAGTATTTTTCGTAGCATTATTACCCTTAAAGCATAATAAAATCTAAAAATATTTCCCTTATTTCTACATTAATATTTATAGTCTCTGCCTTCTTCATCAACTGTAAGAAATACTTTATATCAAAAAGAACTAAAGAAAAAAATTAAAATAAAAATGTGCCTACCACCTGAAGATGGCATCAGTGGCTGGTGGTCTGATAAAAATCATCTTCCTACATAAACTTTATACTGTTTTAAAGCAGCCCCCCATGCTAGTCGTTGTTTGATATATAAGGTACCAACTCAAACATCTTATATAAACAGAGCATTCAAAGAAAAGAAATGCCATGAGAAGACTAGAGATTACTCTGTTGGGCTGAGACATTTCTTAACTACCAATCTACTCTTTGTTGAATATGGGATAGGAATAGGTTGCTCACCTCCTCATAATGTGAACAAACTGAAGTATCAACTAGTGTAAATAAAACTATGATCTCTATTTTAAAAAATGATATAATATTATTGAACTGAGGAGGTCATTTTGGTGGTGTTTTTTTTCAAAAATAAATGTAAAGATGACAGACATAATCAAAATCTTTACGATAATTTACTGCTTATTATCAAGCTATTGAAACTGCGTGTCACCACAGTATTTTCTAAAGGTAAACAAAGCAACACTTTATTCTAAAACTCTGGCTGCCAAATGTTTCTCTAAAATTAACTGAAAGTAAGCTTTTGGTAAATATTATAAAGAGAAATTACAACTGTATCTCAAATGCAGATTTTAAATTCTCCAGATTTCTAAAGCAAGACACTTCACCCAGTCTGATAGCACAGTATGAAATTCTAGATATCCTATTCTTTAATAACAAATTCTTACAGATCATCTGTTAGTCTGCAATGTTCTCCATTTTGCTTTCTTACCCTACTTTTCTGCATCTCATGTGCTTATACAAACCAAGAAATGAGAAAGCAAAACATGAGAATTTTGAAATAAGGAATAAAAAGAAAATACGTAACTTTACGTGTTTCTTAGAAAGGTTATTGTCGCTCTAATACAGCAAACATGGCTGCAGTAGTCTGAAAGTCAGCTGGGCAAATGAAGATAAATCAATCATGTTTTGATCTCACTAAACTCTCTATTTTGTTTAATATTTTGACACAAATGAAATATTGTTATCACTCCTTGATCTGAGGAAATCCTTTAAGCTTGTGCATTTTCTGTTTCTAATAAAACAGTATGCAGATGGTGGAATATGTATGTCTCTACATAAGGTGGAAAACAACGAAGTGTGAATAAAGACTTCCTGCTCCACCAGCACACGAGGTACCAAGAAACAGGTGGCATTCACTTCACTGCTAGCTCTAACTATATCTTTTAAAGCAAGAAGTTTAGAAGTCCTTTTTTGTCAGATCCATGAAGCCATGATTCTGTGCCTTGTAATTCTTCACTCTTCCTTTCTGCTCCTGGTTATTTTTTGGTGGTGGTTTTCTGATAGACCTATCAGAGAATCACAGAATCACTGATACTTGCCAGCACAGCTTCACATTGTCTACACACATCCAGGAAGGTTTCAGTGTCTCAAAGGACAGGAATACTACAGTGTCTTGAGGAAACCCATTCCATTGTTCGATGACCCTCACAATGAAATCTCTTTTTCTTCTGTTTAGAATTACTTTCACATATCTCAGTTTGTGTCTCTCATCTCTGGACACCACTGAGAAGTTTAGTTCTTTCTTCTTAATGCAGTCCCCTAAATATGTATACACCTGAAGAAGAGGCTCCTGCGCCTTTCCTCCAGGATGTGCACTCACAGCTCTCCCAGCCTCTCTGCCCTGTGATGGATGTTCCAGTCACTTCATCGTCTTCATGGTTCCCCAGAGGACTCTCTCCAGTATGAAAGAATGCTAGAGTAGTTTGAGGTGGAAGGCACCTTTTAAAGATCATCCAGCAGTGATCAGGGACATCTTCAAGTAGATCAGGTTGCTCAAAGGTCAGCCTGATCTTGAATGTTTCTAGGGGTGGGGCAGGTCCCACATCTCTGGGCAACCAGTGCCAGTGCTTCATCATCCTGGCTATAAAATACTTTTTTCTTACATTTAATTTAAATCAAAAATGCCTTTTATCTTGTCACTACAGGATCTTGTTGAAAGTTCCTCTCCAGCTTTCTTCTAGGTCCCCTTTAAATTCTGGGAGGCTGCTATAAGGTTACTCTGGAATCTTCTCCAGGCTGAACAGCCTTAACTCTGCCCATCTTCTGTAAGTGCTTCAACCCTCAGATTATCTTTGTGGCTCTCCTTTGGACTTGCTTCAACAGGTCCATGTCTTTTATTGGAGGTGCAGGACACAATGTTTCAGATGGAATCTTTTAATAGTGGAGGAGGAGAATCACCTCCTCCAACCTGCTGACCAGGTTTTTTTTGATGCTGGCTCATATCCAGCCTCTCATCCACCAGCACACCAAGTCCTTCCTGGCAGGACTGCTCATAATATATATATCCTCCAGACTGAGTTTGTACTTGGAATTGCCTCAGCCCAGGTTCTTGACCTTGCACTTGCTCTTGTGGAACCTTGTGATATTGCCATGTGCCCACTTCTTGCCATGTGTCTCTATGGATGGTGTCTTGTCCCTCAGGTGTGTCAAGTGAGCCACTCCACTTGGTACCATCTTTGAATTTGCTGAGAGTTTCAAGCAATCTCTCTATGTCATTGATGAAAACTTTAAAAAGCACTGGTCTAGAACCCCAGAGGGACACCCCATCTGGATGATGTCCATGTGGATATTGAGCCATTCTCCACTACCCTCTGGATGTCACTTTCCAAACAGTCTCTCATCCACTGAACAGTCCACCCATCAAATGCATATCTCTTCAATTGAAGAGAGAAAGATGTTGTCGGGGACCATTTCAAAGGCTTTGTGGAAGTTCAGATAAATGATATCCATAGTTCTCAAATCACCTCCCTGTCCTCCATGTGCCATAGCATAGCTTCTAGGAGCATCTGTTCCATGATCTTCCCAGGTGCAGAGGGCAGGCTGACAGGTCAGTAGTTCCTCGGGTTCTCCCTTCTACCCTTTTTAAAGATAGGTAAATGTTTTCCTTTTTATTCCAATCACCTGTGTCTTCACCAGACTGCCATGACTTTTCCAATATCATGGAGAGTGGCTTGGCAACTAAATCAGCCAATTCCCTTCTGATTCTAGAATGCATCTCATCAGGTCTTATAGAACTATGCATGTTCAGGTTCCTCAACTGGCTGTGAAACTGATCTTGTCCTACAGTGGGAGAACCTTTTCTCCACCAGTCCCCATTCTGAGGTCCATTCACTCTAGAGGTGTGGGAAAAGAAGCTGCCATTGTAGAATGAAGCAAAAAATTTTTGTTGAGTGCCTCAGTCTTCTCCTTGACTGTTTTTACCAATTTCCCTTTCTTGCTCGTAAGGGGGTTCCACTTTCTTTAACCTTTTTCTGGCTAACACACCTGTTATTTTTTGCATTCCTTGCCAAGTTAGGCTCCAGTTTCAGCTTGTCATTTCTCACCTCATACATATACAACTGAACTGCATCCCTTTACTCTTCTCAATATACCTGTCCCTACTTCCACTGCCTGTGCCTTCTCTTCTTTAATTTGACCCTTTAGTTTGACCAGTAGGTATATCCATGTCCCTCTTCTGCGAGGCAGCCCGGCAGTGAACACTGCACCCAGATGTGTCTCATTTGAGTTGAGTGCTGGGGGAGGATTGCCTCTTTTGATCTGCTTGCAGTGGTCTTCCCAATGTATCAGGGTGGTGCTGTCCCTCTTTGCTGCCAGGATATATTGTTGACTCAGGTTAACATACTGTTCCCCAAGAGCAAAGGGTCTTTCTTTGCACAGCTGCACACGAGCTGACGGGCCACCAGCATGGGTTTATTTCTCCTCAGCTGCAAGGTGTGCCCCTTTCTTTTGTTGAGTTTAGTGAGGTTGCTGTCTGCCTATGTTCCCAGTTTTTCCAGTTTCTCTGAGAGGCAATGCATGCATCTGGTATATCATCTGCTCCTTCCAGTTTCGTTTGTTCCATAAGAGGTTGTAATCTCTAATATAATCAGTGACTTCATCTCAGTGATTGTTGTGCTGCTTCTTACCAAAGCTTGTTATACTGCATATTTCAGCTTCTACCTATATACGTGAGCTTGTGTTTTCACTTATGGCTATTATAGTTTTGTCTGTCTCATTACACAAAAGCATTAAATGGCTTCTGCTAGTTTACACCGACAGAAAGACAGCTGTTGTGCTACCAACTCTGATGAAATCGAATTCCAAATCACAACCCACTATTTTACTGCAGCATTTTAAAATTCACTTGTATCTTCTGCATACGTCTGTCAAGAATGACACTAAAAATCTTGGCTTTAAATTCACTTGCATTGAAATTAATAGGCATCTTACCATTAATTCCACTGGAACAACTAAGCCAATGGTATGGGCTTAGGAAAAATCCTGCCATATGCGACTTTTAAATATTCATAACTGAGATAAATAGAAAGCTATTTTCTCTTGAAGACTGCATTAGTGAGGTTTTTTTGTGGGTTTTTTGGGTGAAGGCTTACTTTGACTCAGTATTCTGTATAAAGGCTTACTTTGACTCAGTATTCTGTATAAAAAGAGAAAGTTTTTCACCATTCTAGGGTTTCTCAGAATATAACCATTTGTTTTTCTTGTTTTTAAATACTTAAGAACAGAAAACACCTTTGCATAATTTTTTTTTTTAAAGAACAAACAAAAATTCTCAGATCAGGAGTTTTGGATAAAATGTGATGTGGAATTTGAGCATGAAAGTGCAATTTATACTTCTGTACAACAGATATGATTGTACATGTTGGGAACACATTCAAGATACAGTTGCTATTTCATTCTTGATCCCAGATTTTTAAAGGAAATCTGATCATCTATCATGTTGTAAGAATACCATGATACCCATACCCAATTCTACACACAGCCTTAAAAATTCATTTACAGTATAATCCAAATAAATAAAAAGCAAAATTTTAAATAATAACCTATAATCTGTGTTTATAATTTTTTTATGTTTTGTTCTGTGTTACTTTTACATTTGAAGCAAGAAATACAAAATAAATTTTTAAAACTTTTTGCTTAAAAACATTTGTTGTAATATATTTATTTTCAACATATGAACACTAGAGTAATTTTTCAGTATCAGAATACCTCAGCTTGTATTTTGGCAATATGGTCCGATCAGCTTCTTGACAGGAAAGCAAAGTATGATTTTCAGTTCTGTTACTTTCCTACTTCATGGGCATCTGCCTTATTTTCCTTGAGGAATAAGAGGAACAACAAACACATATCTTATTCAACAGGTTATTCAGAAGCATTTTTAAAAAAACCCCAAAACATATTTAATGAATTATAAATATAATGGAATTTTACCTTATGGAGTATGAAATAAATTCTCTGGGGATGGAGACATGTACTTTACATTCTCAGACTTGGATTTGTAGATTTTTTCTCTCCTCTCTCAGTTAGGAGAGAAAGAGCAAATGTATTCCATTAAGTTTATCTTTACCAGTTGTTATTTTACTGCAGTAAATTGTGACAGTTTTACCTGTCTTTGAGCATCATTACAGGTTAATCAGTGTCCAAACAGAGAGTACTGACAGCAGCTTCTTTTCCAGCCTCTACCAAAATCTTCCAAGGAAAGATCCCCCTTTGCTGGTTTCTTCTTACAATTCTGAGGAACATGAATTTATCTAGAAGCTGAGGTAAAATATTATTTACTAATAAAATAAGAAATTTCCTACAGTGAGAAGACTTTGTGCCAGATGCTCTGTTTTAGGACTAGTGCCTGAAGCCATTATTAACTTATATGTTTCTTAACACCCAGGCAAAATAAAACCCCGTTTGGTTTCTTATAGCCATTAGTTCAAACTGGTGCAATCTGTTTATAGAAAGTATTGTCAGTTTTTCCCATGTATTAAAGGGGCAGAAAACAGCTGCATTCCACCCTTAGTGATTTTAAAGCAATGTTTCTCTTCAGTTTTCAAGTTTTGAAGAGAAAATCACTACATCAAACTCATATTTATACAATATTGCAGAATTATTCAATATTTTTGCTTTCTTCGTGCTTTGCCTCTGCTTATCTCAGTGTTTTAGTTTTGCTGCCACTTGAAAGCATGCGATTGACTGATATAAGGCATGAAAGAATGTGACAAAGAAAGTCTTCGAGTGTCTTTATATCAGCATCTTTTCCAGATGATGTGCTAAAACAGGTTCGGTGTCAGGAATAATGACTTGAAGAGAATATATAATCTATATTTACACTTTTACTTGCATTGTAAGAAGTTCTGCATTTTGTAGAAGTAACATCTTGTTTTAAGTTGTCTTGTTTCCTTTCAATTACACTACTTTCGATGTCTCCCCCTTCTTCTTTTCACACTCCTGAAATGAGAAAGATGAACAAATATGTACTTGTTGTGTTTGGTTGATAAAGACACAAAATTTGGATATATAGGGAGTGATAATTTACCTGTCTTTGTGTAAACTGGAAAATAGCAAAACTAAAATTCTTTCTTCAGAATTCAATAAACACTTCTGACTGTTTTAGATGCAGAGCCAGTTTTTTCTCTTTTATATTTTTTTGCTATGTTGATTGTTGTTTAAACTAAAGCTTTTGCAAAATAACAAAAAATTCTATTTTAAATTCTAGGTGTAAAGAAAAATATTTGAATGAAAAAAATCAGCAGATTGCATGAATTTGAAAATGTTCTTTTGTATTGTTTATGAGTAACTATCCACAAAGTCGATATATTTTAGTTACAAGCAGAATAAAACTCAACCTGTGTGACAGAGGACTGCATTGTAGATTGTAATGTACAGACAGGAAATACCATCACTACCAGAGATTCTCAAAGGGTGATATACAATGGAAAGATTCATCTTGGATTCAGACTAAAAGGTAGGTGAACAGTAAATGGCGGTCATCTTTGGCTTTACAACAGAGTGACATGTACATGCCACACAAGGTACCCACCACAGCTGACAAATCAATGGTAGATTTCTTCTTTCATGTAGATTTTATTGCTATCAGATGGCAGGCCACACAAAACATTTATTCAGGACTACTTAATTATGTCCGGTTACTTGGGTGAGCTTTCCTTTTAAAATATTGCAAAATCTTGCCTTAGGAATTGTATATGAAATGACTAGCTCTGTTTCTAGCTTAACAATTTGTCAATGTTGTTTTGTATGCATGACCTTTTACTTTTACACTGGTCACTTGTTTTTAGATTTGTGTACCTTCATACTAAGGATTAGGTTTCAGCAGCTGGCTGACTCAATCTAAGACGTCTGCAGAGGGAGGTTTTCTTATGCTGTTTATGGCTTTGTAATTCTAGTGTTTTCTCTGTCTTGACTCTGCTACTGTCTGTTAGCAGCACAGCTCACTAACTCCTCAGAACACTGTGTCAGAAAAGACAAAACCCTACTTTATTGTGCTGAACAGACTTGATAATATACATACAAATACTCTAATGAGAACAAGTGACAGTTGTGAATAGAGAATATTATAAAAAGGGAAAATTTATACCTATGTCTCTTAACTGATATGAAATACATTCATGTACCTGAACATAACTGACAAAACTGACTGAAAACTATGTGAGCAGAAAGGAGAACGCCTTATACATCCTACAGAAAGCATATTCTAAAGTAGAAAAGCAGCATCACACAACTGAAGTGGGTAATTTATAATCTATCTCTGTGACTGGTGACTTTCATTTTTTTCCTCCTTACTATTTCCACTAAAATCAGATTTAATTTCTAAATAACAAATAGAGATTAGAGACTTGAACTACAAGTGTATACTTTGCCAACCAATAAGGGTTGGAAAAGATATCATACTCAAGTTTTATCTAAGATTATCAACACAGGTGGAATGTCACTCTTTTATCTAGAAAAAGTTTAGAACATATTAAAAATTTTTTAGTACTGATCATAAGAATAGAATAATGCTTATGAAGTATTTCACAGAAGAAAGATAATTCTACTATTCTTTACCTCATGCGTTTAATGAAAAAATAAGTTTCATTTTTTTACTTAAGAAGTGATTGCAAAGGAACTATATATTGTCATAAGGTCAAAGAAAAGATATTTTAGTAATGATCACCATTAATTTATTTCTGTTTAATAACATTGTCACTGCAAAATCCACTGACATGGGTTTATCATGACTATCAGTTACATAAAATTTTTTCAGAGAAAAATAAAATGCGTTGCCTAGTTCTACACATACTGTTCTAATATTCCTGTTGGATTTGGTATGTTCTAGTTTTATCAAGAGACCGCTATTGGAAAAGGATGTGTTTTTCCCTAAAACAAACACAAAGAACAAAAGCAAAAAAATTACTAATATTTAAGTGATCAGCAATAATTTTCTGAGTCAGCTGAAAAACCATGAAAACCACAGGCAGACCTTGAAAATTAGATTTCAAAAGTCATAGCAGCTACATGATGTAAAAACAGTGTGGCAGATCACAACTATACAGTTTTCTCATTGAAATGGATAGGTTTTACTGAAATGTTTATCTTTCAACAATTTTTTTCAGTAGTAATAGTCTTCAGACATGTGTTGATTTTACTTCAAGACTACTACCTATCATGGAATAGCCAGTAGTCTGGTGTATATGGATGGAATATTTAAAATTATGATTCTGAACCAGGGAATAAACTCTATTAGATATATTGGGTGCACAGGTATTACATATTCCTTTAAAATATTTTATAGTACTTTGTCTGGGCTTTTGTTTTGTTTTTAAATGGAACAAAAACTATTTTGAAACCTTTGAGTGTTTTATTGAGGGAAATTATGTTTCATGGCTGTTGCAGGGAAAAAAAACCCTTATTATTATTGTTATTATTACTATTACTATTGTTATTATTACTATTATTATTATTATTATTAATATTATTAACAATAATAATAATAATAATATATAGAAAAGTTGCCAAAACCACTCCAAATCCTATATAAAAATTGGCAGCTAATTCTGTACCATGAAATTATTACTGCTAAAATGTAGAGATAACTGAGATACAGAATCCTTTGAATAATATACAGAAAACATACACACCCTGTAAACTGTGTGAAGCCAGTGAATAGACAGATAAAGCAAATAGAAAACTGAATATGAAAACATGAAAGAATGATGAGATGCTAGAAGAACAGCAGTCAACTGTGCTAAAAATGTTGTATTCTCTTACCTGCGAGTGGGAGCAAGTAGCCTTGTACGATTTACTTTGGTGCACTGAAGTGAGCCAAAATGAGACTAGAAAATCCAGAATTAGACTATAGGAGATAACTGAAATAACCCAGTGATGCATTAATATTCTCTGTGCATATATGTGTATAACATATATGCATGTACAGTTTCTGGAATCTGTATTGTTAAACAGTTCATCTCTGTAGGTGTTGCACTCTTGTGGATGTAAATCAAAGCTAAGTCCCTTATTAGCTTCTATGACATGGAACTTTCTGAGGTTTTTTCCATGTCTGAATTTTTTGAAATGTCTTTAGGTGGAGTGTACTGATTAATGTGCCAGAAACAAGATTAAGTAAACTAAAGGAATCTCTACAGAGATTTGCATAGTGTTCAGTTTGGGTTTTTGCTTTGGTTTTTTGGGTTTTTTTTGCATTATACATATTCGTATGATTATACTAACATAAAAAGGGATAAAGAACTCCAACATTGAAATGACTTTAGCTAATCTCATTGCATGGCTCCATAAAATCTGGCAGGAATCCACCAGAAATGGCCTGAACACCTGTGCCATATGGGCACAGAGAGGCTGCTGTGGACCATATGTTGGGAAAATGGCCCAGGAAGGATTGCCAGTCATTGGATGGGCAGCATGAGAAGCTATGCAAGAAGAATGTCTATCAACCACGGCCTCACAACCCAGAGTTATCAGCATTTGAGCTAACTGCTGGAATAATCTGGTATGTACAGCCTGGTAAGGAAGAAAGGCCTATCTAACCAATTGGTGTCTGAATACATAATTCATAGACTTTAATTGTGAAATATCAGTGCAGTCAAAGTAATTTATAAATAATGAATTTTAAACTAATATCAACTAGACATAAGTTAAATAATCAATTATCTCCTTACAAATTATGCAAACTATAAAATATTGGCATTATTACTCAGGGAGGAGGGAAGGGGGGAAGATGAGGTGGTAAGAAAAAAGGTATACAATTCTGTTCCAGAAACTGCACGCCATATGCAATCTTTGAAAATGTAAGCAGTCAATTCTATGCGAATGCAACTGAAAAGGTAAGATTCACTTCTTCCTTTTAAATACAGTGTATTCTTAGTCATGAGCTATTCACCAAGTATTCAGTACAGAATGCCCTACAATTCTATTAAATAGAAAAGATAATTCATAAGTATTGTCACATGGTAATAATTTAGAAAGAAAACATGTGTTGTAAGGAAAACACAGCAAAGATACAGAAATTCAATCAGGATTAAATAATTTTCATTTTTTCCTTATATTTTTAAATTATAAATTAAATTACTCCTTTTATTTCATACTTCAGTAGTTGTATTGCTACTTGAGTCCACATACCAATTTCAGTGATCTTAAAACAAATAATTAACACAGTGCTAATGTAATGGTATTTTGTTTGTCAGACTTGCTAAAAACCAGGTGCTTAATAGAGCACTTCATGTGTGTTCCCTGATAGAGCTTTCTCATACAAAAAGCTCATGCTTCTGAAGTCATTCTTTAACTGGAACTTTTCCTCACTCTCCTTTTAAGCAATATGTATGGAAAAAAATAGTTTTTGTTGGCACCCAGAAGAGTCATGCCTGAAAAGAAAAGATTATAAATCTGCTGACAAGCACTATAAACTAGTCTTAATAAACAAGTGTTGTCAATGGTAAAAAGCTTACAACAAACCATATAATTTCTTGATCTTCTATATTTATATTCAGTTTCTTTATTGTCTTATGCTCTTTCAATTTGTTTGCCTCTCTTTTACCCCAAATATATCACAGCTTCACAGATGTGGTGATTAAAAGACCTTTTGAATATTATTAACTAATTTTTCAGTTGCCACAAATAAGCTTGAGAAGAAATGGAGTAATTATGAAACTTGCAAGAATAAATAATGACATTCACAGGAGTGTCTTTTGACACTATTCTATTAAGTGTGTCAAAACCCACATTAAGTCTACCTTTATCTTAGACATAGCATAGGAAAAAGGAAGTGTTTTTTTATTTTTCAAATATTATACTGTTCCCTTCCTTTCAACCTTTCTTTCTCATTTTCATCACTGCCTGGTAAAAACAAAAAAAAGAAACAAAAACCTAAACAAAAAAACACATCAAAACATCCGTAGCTCCTGAGACAGGAAAATCAACCTTGCCTGTAATACAAAGGAATGCTTGGCTTGAGCAGTTCTGCGATTGTTCCTGGATGTGATCATTTCAGAGAAATGCGAAGTTTTGGTAACAGGAATGTCTTATTTCTGAAGCCTAACCCAGAATAAATCCTGTCTCCTGGAAGCCACATAAGCTGTGAGACCTGGATCCAGAAAAAGCAGTTGAATGACCGTCACCGGCAGTTTAAGGAGAATTACGTCTTTAAATTAGTCAGGTTTTAGAGACTTCAGTAATCATTGAGTTTAGTGACCATTGAATGACACAGCTCCTTCCTTCAGAAACATTAATGAGGAAATGTCTCATCATTTGATACAGAAATAATAATTTAATCCTCTTCCAATGTGTGAATGATTATGGAGTGAACGGAAATGTATTTGCTTTCATTATGAACATGCCAAAGGGAAAGTGTCTAAAAACCCACTCACCTCATGTTATTAAGTAGCAGAAGGAAACTCATAAATTGCTATTCATTTTGAATCACATAAAATAATCATGTCTAATTGGGACCTTATTATTTCATTATTCATCTTATTTTGTTGGGAGTAGTCCAAAATATTAAGTCATAATATATAGTCTATCACAAAACACTCTGCTAAGTGCTGGCACATCTATTGGTTTCAAAGATTTCCTTCCTGTTTTTCATTTGCATACTAGAGACTGTGACTTAAAAATAAATCACAAAAAAATCATCTCTGCTGTGGACAATAATGAGTTCAGTGTGTGCAGTCAACACAAATTCCTTTTGCTTTGGACTTTAGGATTGTTTGATATTGTATGAAATTTCCCTTAAATTATTCTTAACAGTTTGTAATTCTGGACTGGTAATACCTACTTTTGTTCATCCCCTTTTTTTCCTAAAATGTTATAGTCAATTTTGCAGCCACCACTCTTAGCATTTGAAATAGTTGCACCTGCTCCTTTATGAAAAGTTATGCTGTCCCCCTCATTCGTCTGTGGTTTGGAGATGTAAGATGTTGTTTCAAAACTTGTCTCCTGCCATTGTTTCTGAAATCCTTCCTTCATATTGCAATTAAATAGTCCATTTCTGAGAGGCACCACTCAGACCCTTTAAAAAAACCTGACCTATATGCTGTAACTGAACTGATCCTTTTGAAGTCTATTCCTCAAGATCACTGAGATTTAATTTCTTAAAAGAAATGTTTCCTTATAGTCACTGGTTACAAATTATTTTCCTCACACCGTATTTTCTTGAGCAGTACAAATGAAAAACAAGAGAGAAAATACAACAAAGGCACTCAATAACATTCAACTAAAAAGGATAAGCATCATTTCAGCATTCACAATGAAACTGAAAAAAATCCCCATTAAATACACTCAATAGGAATGAAGAAAGCAGTTTCAGAATTTATATAAAATTGGCAGAGCTTCACTGAAGTCAGTGGAATTTTGCTGAATTACATCACCTAAGCATTTGGTTTCCTGGCTGGGAGGAATAAAAAGTACTTTAAACTTAAAATAATAAAGGATGGGTTTTCTCAGAAAGGGCAATAGCTTTTCCATAAAAAACTTCTGTCTCTTTTTTTCTAATACATGTCAGCTCTATCAATCATGTGAAATGTTCTAACTTGTAAAAAGTTAAATAAGATACTGAGGCAAAAATAGGATAGCCAGTTGTAGAGCAAAATGTAGCTGTCCAGTGGAAAAATCTAATGAATGGGTTTCTCTACCTGAAACATCCTTGGTTAATATAATAAACACTTCAAAAAGAAAAGAAAGAAACTGAAGAACTGATGTCATATGGAGGGCAAAAGTCCTCAGATAAATTAACAAAAACACAATAAAAAATTAAATTCTCAGATGAGGTATAAACTTCTTAGTGATGACAAGATTTGCTGCTGTATATAGCAATTACATGTTGTATTAAGTCAACAAATGCATCCAATATTGTTTAAAGCAAAGTTAGCAAAGTTGCTTTTAAATAAATTATAAAGATGAAACCACTATATATGCTTCAAATTCATCTTCAGGAAATGTCATGTGGAAAAAGATCACATACCATATTGAGATATGTCTGTAGGCACATTTGATTGTTAAAATAATTGCTTGATCTTCCACAGTAACATGAATAATATGTTGTATCTGAATTCTTACAAAAAAATTTATATGCTTCTGGAAGAATTCTGAAGCTGCCCCTGACTTCTAGTAGTCAAAAAGCTAGTACAAATCCAGGAACTTATGTACAAATGTCCACTGGAAGAATGTTCTTTATTCCTTTTCAGTCTTTGCATACTGTGGTAAAATATTTCTGATATTTGCCACATGTCCAGTGCACCAATATTTTCAGAGGCATACTTACTGTGACAAAGATTTTTCTGAGGCCTCAGGAGCTTCAAGGTGTTCTAGTGCTGACATTTTGAGTGGTACTGGTTCCAGTGTGGATTTTTGCTTGCTCCACAATGCTTTCAGGGTATACTTGCTGTGATGTGCACATAACCATAGCCACAGATGCTTTGAAGGGTACCTCTTTCCATGTGAGCATACACCCTGCTTCACGCTGGAGTTCCAGCCTGTCCTGTACAACAGCACACAAAAAGCAGTAAAGCCCTAATCATCTGCTAATCCAGGCCAGAATTTATTAAAATTATCCCAGTCACAGTAGAGCAGATAACAAGGACCACAGCAAACAGCAAAAGCAAAAAGTAGCAAGTTTCAATGTGCAGTCAAGCAAGCAAGAAAGCCTCATGACAAGTACAAGAACCTTTCAGTTACTGGCCAAACAGGTATAAATTTGGGCTAGCACATGCCAGTCAAATCTGATATTTGTAACCCTTGAGCCCCATGCTGTGGATGAAACCCCACTGAGAGCTAAGCACCACACAAATGCTCACTTACTACCCCCTAGCACTTGGGATAGAGAACTAGAAGGGTAAAAGTGAGAAAACTCATGGGTTGAGGTAAAATAGATTAATAGGTAAAGTAAAAGCTGCAAAACAGAGTAAGGAATTTGTTCACTTCTCATGGGCAGGCAGGTGTTCAGCCATCAGGAACTCAGGGCTCCAGCATACATTAATGGTGACTTGGGAAGACAAATGCCATCACTCCCCTCTTTCTTCTTCTCCCCTAGCTTTATGTACTGAGCATGAAGCCATATGGCATGGAATAATAGCCTTTGGGTCAGTCTGGACAGCTGTCCAAGGTCTGTCCCCTCCCAACCTCCTGTGCACTACCAGCCTCCTCCTTGAGGGAAGCATGAAAAACAGCCTTGACGCTGTGCATGAATTGTTCAGCAGTAACTAAATATTACTATATGAGCAACTCTATTTTCATAAAAAAATCCAAAACACAGCACCATGTGAGCTACTATGAAGAAAATTAGCTGTATCCCACCCAAAATCACTACAAGAAAGAACAGTGGTACTTTGCCAGTGATAGGCAAGGTACCATGGATTGATGATATATATTCCATGTAGACCAATTAAACAGAATTTTTATTCAATGATCTTTACCTGCTTTGTTCCCTTTCATTCATCACTTTCTTCTTGATGCAGTGTTTATTTTCATTTTGCAGTTACTGTCCAACATACTGTCCTTTCTGCCACCCATTCATGCTCTGTAACTTTTCTTCTTTTTCCTTACCATTTCTTTTGTGTTCAAAAAGCCACCGAGAAAACTTCATGGGCAATCCTGTAGTCCACTGTGCATAATGGATGCCAGGAAAAGAAGGTCTCTCCTGCTTTTCCTACCAAAAAAAATATTTGATTTAAATTGAAATATCCTGTGGATGTCCTCAAGTTGTCAGAGGATGTGCCTGTTGTAGCCTTGGATATAACTAAATGTAAAAAGTTTGAATTGCTTTTTAAAACTTAAGTAAATAGAAACTCTTAGTCTTTCATCTCAGTTTGAAGGTAATTCTCCAGCTAACAAAACAAGAAAATCTTTGAATTTCCTGGAAAATTTTCTTGCAAAAATGAAGATGGTAGTGGTGACTTGGTAAAAGAACTTACATTGTGGCACCTTTAGTGTTTCATACTTATCTAATTTAGGGTATATTTGCCAAATATATATTTAATACCTTTGGATTGCACTAATGAATATGAAGTCTGAGGGCATGTGACCTTATTTTTATGGTTAAATGAACTAGCTTGTTGGGGTTTCTACACCTTCATTTCCATGTGAAAGGAATTAATAAGTCATTTTTCTCCTCTGACCTATCCTCCTACTCATCTTTGATACTCACGGCCTTCAGTTTACTTCATTCTCTTTAACTGTTTTTTCATATATATGTTACTAACTTCTTTAGTGATAGATTCCCCTTCTCCTATTTTATAGAAATTGTTTTCTTCCTTAGGGTTTATTTTATTGTTTAAGCATCTAATTTTTTTTTCCTCACATGGGACTCATAAATACAATTAAGAATCTCACTAAATTAATGAAAAATAGCTGCCAAAAAAAAGCTGGATTTCCTTCTTCTTTTTCCCCATCAGATCAAGGTGTTGCTTTGTTTTCAACTTTTGTACATACTCAAAAACATTTTCTGTGAAACTCTGAGAATTAAAGCAATTAAGGAAAATATCCAGCTGGAAAAAATTATGACCAATGTCAAATCTCAGTCTTCACATTGGCAGTTGATCATGACACTGAAGAAGGGAGTGAAGTAAGACTGGAATATTCACATGTGAGATCAATATTTTCTGAGAAAAGTTTAATGTGGAAGATATGTTTATTAAATTGTCTTTCAATTACAACCAAAAGAAAGCAGCATGAAAAAAGTGTATCTAGCTGAGCTGGAGTTCATTTCCCCATCGCTGCCCTCTCCAGCTTTGCACTGGTAGCTGAAAGAATGTAGGTGATACACCAGTGTTTTGGCTACTGCTGAGCAGCACTGGCACACCAGCAGCTCGCTCTTTCCAACAGAGCATCAGTAGGCAGGGGTTTGGCAAGATCCTGGAAGGAGACACAAGGAGAGGTGACCATATTGAGCAAAAGAATGTTCCATACCACATTATGTCTACTCAGCCAAAAAAAAAAAAAAACTAGGAGAGAGGAGCAGGGATTTTGAGGAAAGGAATTGAGGATTGCATCTGTTACTGATGTTTGCCTACCAGAGCAACCAATATGAGTACTCAAGTCCTACTTCCCAGGAAATAGGACAGCATCTACTGATGGGAAGTAAAGAATAAACATTTTCTTTTTCTTTGCTTCTTAATGCAACCTTTGTTTTTGCTTAATTAAACTGACTTTATCTTAACTCATTGGCTTTTTCAATTTTATTTGCTCCAGCCTGTCTTGCTGAGTGGCTTGGTAGGTATATGCCAAGGAATATCAGGAGATGCATACATTAATTTATTAGCAGAAAATTTAGTGTGGTAAGCACTGCAAGGCCAAGACAATGAGATATTCTTTTCCATGCACTATCATAAGCTGTCTGTTTAGTTTTCCTTCCGGAATCTTTATTGTGGGTGATGAGGCAGGAGACAAAAACTCTGTTTGCTTTTTAGAGAAAGGACAACCATGTATCTCTGACAGTTAGAGAAAACTGGATTTAGCTCACAAATGGATGAATTGGATAAGAATTCAGAGAAGGAAATAAACAGGAAAAGCAGAATATCATTTTAGAGCTGTTATTCTTCTCCCCTTCCTCTGTCTCTACAATGCTTGAAGAGCAACAGAAGAAGTTCGAATGAGCATCATTTTGTTCTTTTCCCTCATGGCCATCTGATCAAATCAAAGAGTGCTGGGCACAAACATTAAGAAAGTGAAATAATGGAAATTGAGTGACAAACACATATGTTTGTCTGTTATGTCTAAAGGATAAATGAGAAGAGATGCAACTAGAAAGAGTTGGAAAGACACAGGCTTTATATTTAATAGTCACTGATGGCTTAGAGGTTTTTAACTTTGTTATTTAAATTAGAAATTAGAGCACCTGACCAGAGCAGATAATATTTGTGAGGCAGTTAGGTATCCACCAAGTGGACTGCAGTGTGACAGTAAGACAGCACAGCTTCCACAAGAGATCTCAGTTCTGAGAACAGACGGATGAATTAGACTGTGCAGTCTGTGTTGCTTCTTCTGCACTGCTTCCAGTATTAGAGCTAGTAGTATGACTACTTTGGATACCTGTGTATTTTTACTGGACCCTGAAATGGAGAGCCTGAGAGCACATTCTCAGGGAATAATGGCAAATGTTCAACACAAAATATAGTACCAATCAAGAAAAGACAATCTTCGCTTACTAGACTTGGACAGCCCTTGGTAATCATTCAGTGCAATTAGGACAGCAGAGATATTAGAATAAATATTTTTGTAACAGTGACAACTTTTCTGTAATCCTTTACACTGATTTGAATATTTCACAATTTTATTGCAAAAAATGTGAATTAGGAGCACAGCTCCTTAATATAGAAGCTTTCAGTTACATATAACAGCTAAGATAACTGTATGTGTGAAGGCATTCTTCCTCTTTTCCCTGTTGAAAGCCTGAGATTCCATGGTCTCACTTGCTACCTAAATTAAGACAGGTGTTCTAAAAATACATTTCTAGGTCACATACTCTTGCTGAGATCCTTGTTGTACGAATTCTTCAAGTTTAAAGTTCTGGAAGTGCAGAAGAAAGATGATGCAATTAAACTTGTTAGAGGCCTAGGAAAGAGATACAGAATTAAATATATGTAATTGCTATAATCTGGCAACATAAAAATATCTTACTTATAACTTCTTGCTTACACACCTGTCTCAAATACAAAAGTACAAAAGTACAGTTTGGGAAGCCCACCGATTTGCAGAGGTAATTCATTTCAGCAAGTCAGTTTCTTGAGTGATATTTCACTGCCTTTTCACTCTGGGTTCTGGGTATCATGAAAATAAATATTTGTGGCAGACATGTTAAGGTAACTTACACATGCACACTTAACTTAATCTGTTTGGGACTTTCCTGATAGAGTCCTTTCACACTTGATAGTGTATAAATATCTAACATATTGTCTTTGGTTTTTCCTTTCTTATCCTCACACAGCAACCTGAAATATCAAAGTTTCTGCTAACACTGAGTGACAGAGAAACACTAAGTCATCTCTTCATACATAAATATTCTTCTTCTGAATATTGCTGAGGCACTAAGACACCTATAAACTACAACAGAGCTGTGGGATTCCAAAAATACTGGTTTGCTGAGGCACACAATAAAATTGCTCTCAGAAACCAAATAATTATCAGAGCCGTTTAAGTTTATGATATTTGGCAAACAAGGGGTTTTCTAGATATTTCTGAGGTGAAACTTTTGTCTCCACAATGCCTCATCCTTCATCTACTTGCTTTCATTGAAACCTACTTCGAAAGATTCAGACTTTAAAAGACTGTTGTACAACTGCAGTTAGACTCCTTGTGAGTCTTTATTTATTTTTGTTTGTTTAAAGACAAATATTAGAGAATTTTAAATAACACCTAAAGCTAATCAAGTAAAACTACAGTAAACATTACTTAAGGGCATCCACTGCTAGATCACAGAATGCCAAGGTAATGATAAGGTGTTAATAGTTTCTTCATGCTATGGCCCATCCACGTCCCCAGTTAATGAAGATATTTTAAATTATTCCTCCATTATGATTTAAATCTATTCCTCTTTCGTAAGAAAATGTTATTATTTCTAAAAAAATGAAATTATATAGATAATGAAAATTCACGCAGAAATAAATAGTTTATGAGATCAAAAATCCTGGCATGGTTTAATTCCAGAGACGGCATACATATAAGTACATCCTAATTCTTCTATAAATACCAAATAAGTTATGAAGAATTTGAGAAAACTAGCCATCATCACCTAATGACGGGAGAAGAGAACTCCAATTTAATTTAGAAAGTTGGGACCTAATAATGAAATAGTGACGTCATTCTAATGAATTCTGATGTAACACGTGACATAGAGCACTGGAACTACCCGGGTAATATATATGACTTGTCATTTGAAAAGCCAAATGAGTAATTCAACACTTACTGCTTTTCAAAAAATTTATTTTCCTTAATATGAAGCTGGTTTTAAAAATGAAAAGTTATCATCTCTTCTTGGCTACTGATACTTTGTACATAGATCATAATCAATTTATTTACCCATCAATAAGTTAATCATTTTCTGAAGTCATTACTTGAAAATATGTTTCAAGATTTATATTTTCATCTGGATGAGTTGTATATAATGAATCTCTGACAAACAGTGCAGAATCCAAAAAGATAAACAAGTCTTCTGTGAACCACTTGCTGCAATTAAGTCTGGGACACTAGAAAGAAGACTTTAGCCCTTTAATTTGATTATTGCCCATATTTTACAAGACAAATCTTTAAAAAGCCATTTTCAGTAATCACATACACACATATATGAACAAAACAAACAGTTAAAAATGCAAACAAATAAACAAAGTCAATACATTCTAGTTTACTCCACTCACATATTATCAAGTACTGGCTTGACTGGTATGTAGATTTAGGAAGAGCTTGTAAAACTTCATAGTGGAAAAATAATATTTTATTTTTATTTCTTTTTCAATAAACATGATAATCTATTCCCCTTTAGAAATCTTTTGTGTTCCTGGAATGGGGTAGGAGAAGAGAAGAATTTACAAATGAAAAAAATATTTAAGTGAATAAATTTGAAATTTTATTTCAAAGTGAATTAATGGTAGCTGTAATCTCTAGAACTGAGTGTTCTGTTTCTCATAGCTTCACAGGTAAAATAAAGAACCACCAAGGTGAGATTGTGCAATATACCCAATATTTTAATATGTAATTATTTTTGACACTCTTGCCTGTATTAGAAATTATCTAAATTGCTATTTAACTCACGATTTATTTTTTGAGTAACTGATTTAACATTGAAGTTAGGTTACATTGTCATATCATCAAATCTCAGCAGGGAAACATTCTCATTGAAATGAATGCACATTCAATCAAGAATGAGAAATGGCAAAAAAAATTATGCTTTATGGTGTCACTACACTGAGAGAGAAGAATGGCACTCTGAAACTATTTTATCAGAAATTTGGCAAGACCTTACTGCTGGCAATATGTGCACAAATTCTGCAGTGAGAGTGTAAATGTCTGAGATGGCAGAACTTAAAATATATAAAAAGCATAATTGGACAGAGGAAGAGCAAAGGGATACAAAATCAGATACAGTAAATTTTTAAGATTTTTTTTTTCTTTTTGCCAGGAATCAGCAGATCTTTATAAAGACAAAAGCCACGCCCCCTAAAAAAAAGAAAACAAAAATCCCCAAAAACCTCCCCCACTTTTAGTGCTTTGAGTAGATTTTAGTGAGATGGTCAAATTCCAACTTCTACAATGAGATGGATGACATGAAATCAATAGATGATGACAAAATGCACCTGGTGTTCAATTTATGGGAAAAATATCTTACCCAGAGATGAGACTTTTGACCTCCTAATTCAATAAATTAAACTAATAGAAGACTAAAATTCTGGCTTGCATAAAGATTATTACCATCAAATAGTAGCACTAAATGTATGGCACTGAGGATTACTTCAGTACTTAGTTGATTGTGAGGTATTGTAATATCAGTAGTTAAACAGTTTAGGACTCATTTGATTACAGCATATATTGGATGAAAAAGCATATGCAAGCGATTCTACAGTTGCTTCACAGGACTGGTGGTTTTTGGCTCTTCCAACACGAAATTGGATGACATCCTCTCTCAGGTCTGAAGATGATATCCGTCTCTGGGAATAAAGTGTGTTGACATTACACTTGTCCTCCTATTTTTGTCTCAGAGACTAAGAAATCTGACATCTTACTGCCATTATTTGTGCAGCAGAACTTGAATTGTTTTTTTCCAAAACAAATGATTAATGTATAAGAGTTTGCAATTTAATACTGGGGGTTTTTTCCCTGCACAAGCATCTTGGATCCTGTTTTCAGCAACCGATTTAACATATAAATTGGCCAAACTTGGCAAAAGTCAAGAATATTTAATAGGATACAGATGGTACAGCAGAAAGCAATATCTAGAGATTTGGGTGACTTGAATGCTCTTTAGCCCTCTACCAGCTGCTTTGGCTCAAGTGTGAATGAAGACCTTTTAAGAATCAATAAGTGTATCTTATGTTGTGCCTAAGCATTGCCCACCCAACTAAACTGACACCAAAAACAAAAGCAACCATATGGTTTTAAGTATATTAATGAACAGGGCACTACAGCTTGATACTCAAGATTAAATATGCTAATTTAATTTCATCAATTCCTTGCACATTGCTAATTTCCATCGGCCATCTAATACAAAGAAATGTAATTCTCTCCAGATTTTCAGTTTCAATGGTAACAGAAAATAAAACAGACAGCAATTGCCTGAGGCTATAGGAAAATGGAAGAGACACTCAATTTCTTTCTTTACAAACCATAATAAAATCACAGTCAATAGATTTTAGTTATTGGAATCATAAAACAACACTAGCTGCAGTTAAGAATTAAGTCCTTTGGGGCTGTAAATGCTCTATATGGTGTTTTCAGCTTGTAATGAATGATTACTAATTACAAGGCTCAGATTATATTGCAAGCATTTAAGTGCTGATGTCCCACTATAATAAAGCAGAGAACTTCGAGCAGTGTCCTCTTTTCTTTTTCATGCAGCAGCAGCCTGCATTTGATGAATTGATCTTCAAGTTCCTAATAAACGCTAAAACATAAGTGATGGAGTGGATTCCAATTGTAAATGGATTCCTAGGGCATTAGATGCTGGAGGCAATATCCTAACAATACTCCATGCTTTCCTTTAGCATTGACTCGTTATTACATTCAGAGGCTCTTGTGGTTGTGTATATCAAGAACAGTATTACTACCACAGTTCAAACTTATATACAGCTGTGAAATCTTCTTGGAAAAACAAAAGGAAAAAACTGAAAGACAAAAGAGATACAAATCTACCCCATCGCAACAGTACTAACAATCATGATCAAACAAACAAACAAATAAAAACTGGAACATGGGGAATTCTGGCTGAATTCTGAAAAGGGAACCATGGAGGTTATTAAAAATGGCAATACTCAGGGATGCACTGATCATAAGCCTAAGCCACCTGCTATCCTTGGACCTGCTTCAAGCAGGGGCTGGGGTTGGGGACCCAGTTGGTGATCTGAAGATCCCTTCCTACCCACATTACAGCTGTGGTGAAATTTCACTTGCAAATTTCTGTTACAGATAAAGGCCCAATAGCCTGGATTGTGAACCAAATATCACACTCTTGATCCGTACATCTGTGTCTGCCCCATACAAAGGGGGCACGGCATGCAGACACAACCACACACACAGATACCTGGAAGGTAACAGACAACAAAGGGAAACATCCCTTTCAGCAAGCAAGGGGCTGCTTTGTTGCCTGGGGATATCGCTGCCTCATGTCCAACCTGGTGCTGTGAGGCACCGCATTCTTTATTGCAGAGCTGCTTCTGGCTTGGACAGCCCCGCCCTGTCCAGCTGCAAGGCTTTATTCATCCCAGGTATTGAGCTTTGCATTCAGTTTTGATCGACTTTGTAAGGTTCCTGACTATCCACTTCTCCAGCCTGTCCAGTGCCCCCTGCCATCCTGCCTTCCTGTATATTAACTCTTTCTTTCAACTTGAACTAATCACAGACCTTTACATATACTCAGTAGCTCATAACTCATGCTGCTGTCAACTTGTCACATCCATATCTCACCAAGTTGGTTGTAACATTCTAAAACTCAAAAGATACAGGATGCTTAGTATTTTTACCCTTGATTTAGACACAGTCACTTCTCTTATGACAAAAGAGAGGGAGTAGTAAGCATGTTTACATATTTTAAAATTGATTCAAACATAATACAGATATGATTAAATTAATATAAATATATTATTTAAGAAAAAATTCAAAAACAGATCAGTACTTTTGAATTTCAATAAGTTTCTTTCCTAGACATGTAAGTAAAAAGTATTTTTATATAAACTGGCTTCAAAGAGTAAGCATAAAATCTTTTCAGAAAATGTGATTAATAGCGTACCATTATAATCACAACGTTAAAATTTGCAAAGATTAGTTAAAAATATCTAGCAGTTAAACAAACTTTTGATAGATAATGATGCCTTACAAAAGGCTGACCTGAAACAGAGGCTGGACAGAGTTAAGAGAATAAAAGAAGTATTTATTAAAACAAGGTACACTTTGGGCCATGCAAGAGTCTCTCAGAGACTACACCCAAAAAATGGACCCCTAGCACGTGTTTTTGAGACAGATATACCTTTGGTTCATCTGCATATCAGAAACCCATTGTCCAATTACAGTTTCGGGTCTTGAAGTCCCATCCCCAGCTTGTTCCCTTCTTCTCTTCGCTGCTGTCCATGGGTGTTTTACATTTTGGGCTTTTGGAAAAAACTGTATGTCCTTGAAACTCCAGCCCCGAGAGAAATTGTTTCGTCTAAATGACAGTAACAGAACACTAGATGACAATTTATGGAGTTTTAGAGCAGTCTTGATGAAAAAAATAAGAGGTTAAAACCTAAGGCATCAATAAGGGTGAAAGACATTTCTGCATTGTGTGATTTTTTCCTCACATCCAGCATGTGTCTTAGTTTGTTCCCACTGCCCCTCCATCTCATGCCGTGTACCACTACTACTATGCAACATAGTTTAAAAAAATCACATGAACTTCACAATAAGTACCTTCATCTAAAACATCTAATCTACATTCTAAATAACTAAAGGCACAGAGTGGGTTTAAACACATTTTGTCCCAGGTGAAAATCAATTGTAAAATCTCATTTGTAGAAGCTCTTGTTTAAACTTGCAGTTTCTATGGGACTGTTTTTGTGTTGGTGCCTTTCCAGCAGTCAGAAACCATGGAAGAAAGAGGATCTAGGAAACCTTATAGCTCTACCAGTCTACTCAAAATAGAGTCAGGTAACAGAACTGTCAAAAAAGTCCAATGACTTTGGATCACAACTGTCATTACGACCAGTTGCTGCTGACTTATTAGCCCTGGTTTTCATAGTGAAAACAGAGGCCTTTTTAAGTGCTGCTGATAGCAGTGCGTTCATGTTGACATTACATGTCAAATATCATCAACACACCTGCACTTGTCATGAGCTACAAAGTGTGCTTCTCAAAAGTTATGAAAATACTTTTCTGATTTCATTACATCATTCATTATATTCTGAAAACAATTCTTTGCAAACTTTGTCCTTTTCATCATCTGTTAAATCAAAATTCACTTAAAGGAAAATTTCTTTCATTTCCCTGCCTTCTCTGTTTTCTGTAACTCCTGTGATCTTATTTCAAAAATCATCTTCTCATCTACAGTCTTTAATTTTTTTCTTTTCTTTTTAAATTAACTTCTCATTCTCTGTTTCTGAGTTGTGTTCTGGTTGATCTGAACTTACTTCATCTAGGCTTCTTCCTTATACCACCAAAAATATCTGTGAAAAACAAATTCTGAAACCCCTTTTATTCCCAGTTAAAGAAAACCCAGTGTAATTGTCTCCTCCCCTTCATCTCCTAATAGCTTTTAGTGTTCAAATAATTTTACACTTTGACTTTTTCACTGTCCTTCAAAATATGGTGAAAATCAAAGACAGAAACCATTGTGGTAAGCTAGCATTGCCATGTGACTAATATAGTTTTGCAAAAGAAAAACTTCGTTTGTGTTTCATTATTCTTTCCTGCTCACATCTAGCTCACACTTTCCTCTTTTAGCCATGGCTATCACTAGGGATATTATCAGTGGACTAATTTAATAAAACAGAAAGAAAGGTTTAGGATTTTCATGCTGCCAATATCTTTTACTAAATTGTCATCTATTTTTGTCAGATTAAGATTAAAAAAAATACCAAAGAGCAAGCACACGCTCAAGGATGCTTAAATGTTCCAGCTTAAACACTGTGAAATTTAGTTCTCTGGGCTTACCTAGTGCCATGTCTGAAATAATTAGACAGGTCAGCTACATTTTTTAAAAAAAATATGTATTCAAGAGATGTAAAGATGTAACGGTCAGATTACCTGTACTGTTTCATTGTAGAAATAAAATTAACAGGTTTGTGCAGGATAGAAAGAAACTGAACATTCACAATTAATGGAAGAAAATAAAGTTTAGAATTAAAAAATTAAACGATTTAGCTGCAGATATTCAGGAGACTGTGTTCAGAAATACTCAGACAAATAGATATGCCAATTAAATACATATGGTGGAAAAAACTACTAGTATTCACCCCATATTGTGGCATTAGTATCGTATTAGATATGCTAATTTGGTACAATTAACCTTTTGTAATTGCTTTAAAGACCTTGTCTAACCATGCAGAATATTACTTCATTGAAGAAATAACTGATCAAGTATAAAACTAGAGGCAAGGCTTCAAGAAAATAATTACACTGTCTGTACACAGTGCATTTTTTCTGCTAAGGTTTAAGTCACCTTTATGTATTCATATATTCTTCCAGACAATCTTAGTAATGGAGAACAATTGCTCAAAGTTAAATATTTGGTTTTCATTTTTCTCCTCTCAATTTGAGCTATGAAATGCAACCGAATACTTACATGGGGTGGGGCAGAGGGAAGAAAGATGATAAAAGCAGAGTGTAGTTTACAATTGTGTATTAAAATTAAGGAGACTCTTTGCAAATTTTGTGCTTCATTGCCCAACATATGCTGATGCAGACAAAAAGAGCTAACACAGATGTTTTCCCAGTAATAGGTTCCATAGAAACTGGCCAAGTGGCAGAATGCTAGAGATCAATCACTTGAGTAAAGTGACTGTGTGATGGTATGGCTCTTGTATGATGTAAGCTAAACGGATCAGATTTCCTGGATTAGAATATTACTCTATATAACCAAAAGGAAACACAGTTATTGAAGAAAGTTAGTCTGAAATAGTTTTGCTTTTCCATAGTACATCAGAACCTTACTCATAACTAGGTTGTTATTATTGAGGGGTAGATCTGCTCTTTAATCTGTGGTAAAGCCTTTGACGCTTAGTTTCTTATTGCCTGAATCATTTATTAGTTTAATACGCACACAGTCCTTAGTTCCACTTCTGCACATTTTGTCTAAAATGCTTTGGACTATTTCAGTGCCATGTGACTCACGTGAGAAATGAAGAAATTCATCCAAGAGAAATGTTCAGACTGAAATCACAACTTTAACTTCAGAGGCTGGGAGACTTCCCTTTGCTACTAAGTACTTGCTATTTTTGCAGGTATCCTTTGTAAGTTTCTAAGTTTGCAAAGACAGAAGACTAAAGTCTTTGTGTTCTTTAAGAAAGAATAAAAGACACACAAGATTAGCACATTTCTTATCTATTATTAACATTATTTTAAAAGTTTACAAGAAACGTGGTATGACCTTGTTACAGAGCCCTTGCTCAGTTCGTAACTAGACAAACATAAGTAAGTGTCAGTACTGAATCTTGAGCCCTAATAAATGTAGTCAAACAAATAAATGCAAAAGTACAACAGTAAAGCAAGGAAAGTATTTTTGAGGTTTATTGTTTTATTGCTGTTTAATGTAAGACATGTCTCGCTAAATTCAGAAAAACTTTTGTGCAAAAGTGGTAATATTTTTCTTGGAAGATTTCCAAGTAACTTTTCTGTGAAAAATTTCATATGACTCACAAGTTCCACCTGAATTTATTTGTAACATAAAACATGGCACAAAAGCAAGCCCACCTGGGTGAACTGAAATACTTAGTCATTCCTCAAGAGTTTAATTGAACCTTGAACTGACATTCCAGAAAAAATTAACCTAAAATCAGACATTCCATGAAACATTTAACCTGGAGATCTAAGCTATTCCAAAGGGGCCTATTAAAGACAAGAATATGCTGAAAAATGGAAAAGTAGCATTCATAACATATTTTGAATTCTGAGAAACTGAAACTTTTCTGAACATTAAAAATATTTTTTCTGCCTCCATTGGTGTTGCACAGAAGATAAAATTGTAGCAACAAATCTGTTCTTTACCTCTTCATTTTCTAGTGGTTCATCCAAATGAGGAAATAGGAAAAAAGTATGATTCAGATGACTTTATACTTAAGCTTGATCAACAAAATACAGGGTAAATATTATCCTGAATCACAGAAATCTTAATTTCAGGAGTAAGTTGCTCTTCTTAGTCGTCTTGGATTCTTCTATCCATATTTCAACCCAAAATGGTAAAAATAGCTTTTCAACCCAGTTATTCCTGCAAGTACACAGCTGCCTTGTAGGGAGATGAAGAACAGGGATACAGTGTACAACATTTGCACAGCCACCTACTGCTGTAATAATAAACTCAGACATGTACTTGGAGGAGCAGTGCATATTCCAGTTACACTTACAGGTTCTCTCTCTGTGAAGAGTCAGTACATAATTGCCTTTAGATTTCCAATACTGGCACCGTGGACGAGCATGAGAAATTTAGAAAATTTTACTGAAGAGGGACATTCCATTGCATTTGAAAAGTCATGGCAATCAGACAAATTCCCATGGAAAAGAGAAGACAACACCCATTATTATAAAGAGTATAAAAAGGGACCTTGGAAACTATTGATTAGTTCAGCCTCACCTCCATGCCTCATAACATCATGGAACAGACCAGCCTGGAAGCTAAGCAAAGCACACGAAAGACAGAGATGTGATTAGAAACAGCTAACACGGATTCACGAAGGCAAATAATATCTGAGTAAGTTGGTGGCCTTCCATGCAGAATGATGGAGCTGGTGAATAAGGAAAGAGATACTGATGGACTTGAAATGATGCCACCCACATTTTGACATTGCATTGGAGAGATATGAGTTTGATGAAGGAACTGTTAAATGGATAAGGAATTGACAGGATGGCAGTCTATGTCTCAATGTCCAGATTGAGATCAGTGATATACGGTGTCCCTCAGGGGTCTGTACTTGGGCCAGTGCTGTTCAATTTCTTTATTAATGTCACAAACAGTGAAATTATTTACATTCTCAGCAAGTTTATGGACCACACCAGGATAAAGTGCAGTTGATGTACTAGAGGGAAGACATGCAGAGAGACCTTGACAGACTAGGGAAGTGGGTGGATAGCTTGATAATTGAACAAGGTCAAGTGAAAGGTCCTGCACGTGGGTTGAGACAGCCCCCCATATGAGGACACCCTGGGGTATGAATGGATTGTGAGCAACACTATGGAGAAAGATTTGGAGATATTGACAGAGGAAATATTGGACATGAGGCAGTAAAGTGCATTTGCAGCCCAGAAAGCAAATGGTATCTTAAGTTGCAGTGAAAAAGTGTGGCCAGTAGGCTGAGGGAGATGTTTCTTCTCCTTTACTCTGCACTGGGAAGACCTCACCTCAGCTGGAGCATCCAGCTCTGGGACTGTCAGCACTAAAACAACAGAAAAGTGTCAGAGAGGATCCAGATGAGGGCCTTGAAAATGGTCAAAAAGCTAGATCAACTCTCCTGTGAATAGAGGATGAGAGACTTAAAGTTGTTCAAACTTTGATGGTGTAAAGGCATTAAAATCACCCATAGAAAGCTGTTATTTTTCACAATGAACTATTTAATCATACCCAATAAGGTGTAATAAGATACTTCATAATTTCTATGTTTTACAATCAATAATAAATCATGAAATGACTCAGAAAATTAATCAGCTTCTTACAAAATTGTTTCTTCATTCAAATAAAAAAAAAAATCTCTTAATACTCCAGGTCCCAAGAAACTGATATTATTGTTTTATACCAAGAACCTGCTGTTTCTTCCTCTGAAAGCAACTGAGCTTTGGTAGAATCTGCAAATCTTGTAAGGGACATAAATGGTTTTGGTGTTTAACACCCTCTGAAATCACATAGATTAGAGTAATGTGACAGGTTTCAATGATTTCTCTAAATCCACATACCTTTCACAACAGAAAAACAGAAATCTTTTGTAAGAAATCAGTATTTTTATTATTGCTGCCACACTCATAAATCCTTACTGTCAAAAATTGGGAATAAGACAATAGATTAGTTTGCATATTTGAAGGAAAATCATCTGAATATTTGTTCTTGGTCAGGTAGAAGCTGTATATCTAATAGCCTTAATATACTTCTACTCGTAGTTTTTTAACTGACATAGTAGGGTAGTTCATACTCAAAATAATTCCTCCTTCACATACTACATAAAAAATTTCATGCAACAGACAGAGATACATTCAATTTATAGTTCAGTGCATACTGCACTTCAAGAAAAATCATGCTGTGCTTCTAATGAAAAAATAGGTGGGGCCCCTCCTCTCATTTATGAGAAGAGCACTGTAAGTAACATGAACACAGGACTTAGAAAAATTTATTTCTGTGGCAATCCACCTGAAATGCCAATGACTCCTAATCTCTTTACTTCATTCTATTGGTTCTTCCCTGGTTTATTTCTGACATTGCTCCTTTCTAGAGGGACAAGTGCAGACAATGATTTTGTCACACGACAGATATGCATCTGGAATTATTGTATTGGTGAAATACCTTTTGGAGTTGAACAATTCACCACACCACTGAGCTGTAACATCTAATTATCACTAGTGGCACAAGCTACCGAATTGCTCAGCTCTTCTATAATGCCATTGCTTCTGTTAAAATGTCCAGTCATCAATTCCTTATAAGCTGATGGATGCCTCCATTCATCAGTCATTTGAAAAGAATATTTCTTTGGAATGAACAGATTACTCTGGGGTTTTGAAAATACAAAGCTGAGGGGAAATAATGGTCTCCTTTATAGACCAGAGAAATCACCTGGAAAATGACTCTTGGTTAACAATCTGCTTGACACAGATAAAACATTTAAAAACCCCCCGAATAACAAACAATTTTTTTGTGCTTATTTCTATCCTTTTTATAGTGTAAAAGATACGTAATACATTCCATGAGTAGGTTGTTTGTAATTATTTTATTCTTTGGAATGATTTAATCTCTTCTGTAATGCAATGCCCTGGAAGCTTAAATTTTGCAGTTAATTGAATAATTATTGTAAAGTAGAGATTTCTTTCATATGAAAACTATATTTGAGGCCCCCAATTAAAAAAAAAAGAATACCCAAAACGCCACCTAAACTGCTTTGTGTTATTTATTGCGCAGACACATTTATTTACAAACAAGACAAGTATGACACCCAAGCGTTATACAAGAGTTAATTTCTTATTTCCTGAAAAGTTTCTTGAAACATTTATAGAAAAATTCACAATTATATTTTAGTGGTAGAATCATAAGAAAAATCTGTTGACGACACATTTAAGTAAAATGCTTCTATTGTACCATAAGTGCTTCTTAAGTAAGTGGTTATATTATCATGAAACCAAGACATTTTGTTGTGCAATATAATTTCTCAAGCTTGCTCTTTTGACCTTTTTTTGTTTTTACAAATTTGATTTTGAAGTAATTAAAGCATACTGTGGCCTGCACCTCTACTTCCTACCACTTATAGATTGTCAAAAACTGTTTATTTCTTTACCAACAGTAACACTCCAGTGTCAGATTCAATAAAGATCTCTTAAAGACACAACACTTATGTAGGGTCTATTTATTTCTGTAACCAGATTATTACTTTTCTAGGTGGGTTTTAAGTGTTATATATCAGTAGTGAGAAAAAGAAAAGACAAAAGTCCCATTACTAACTAAAATCTTCCATTTCAAAAGAGGTTCAATGAGCGTTGGAAACCCTTTCATGCTGCCTGAACAGAGCTTCTGTCAGAGGACAGAAAGCACTTGTATTCTGACACATGGATTGTAACTGGGGGTGGAAAATAACTTATAAAATGCTTCCAGCAATAGACTTAATATACCAAATAGAAGACATAAGAAAAAGCTTATTTCCAGTCATCTTTTTTGATGAAACTTTTTTTTTTAATGAAGCAAAGTCCATAATTTATTTCACAGCCTAGATATTTTATTTTCCCAACTCAGCTTCCATTTTCATTCTAATGAATTTATATGAGAAAACTCTCTTTACCTTTACGTCTTTCATCTGTGGAGCAGAATCTCTTTTGCGAAACATTAATATTACTCATTAAAGTGATAAACATAAACTTCATTAGGGAACAAAAAGCATGCTTGCAGAAAGGGGGCTTTGGTCCATTTATTTTATACTAATACTAGTAATGCTGAATAAGTGTATTAAATAATTTAAATAAAATGTATCTGTCAATAAATGAGAGAATAAATGAATGCTCAGTGAAAATGCAAATCTTCATCTACTAAAACTAGGGCATTGATTGTATCTAAAAAGGCAGCTAGAAAGAAAAGCTTCAATGAGTTTGGCTCGTGAACATCAAGACCCTTGAGCAAAGTGAAAGACATCTCTGTTCAGACCCAAAAGGGCACAAGAGAATACATGAAGGACTATATTGACATGATCATGGTATACACAGACCAATCTCTCATTCAGCAAAGAATTTTAAGTGTTTTTTTATTATGTGGACCCTTATAATTTACTAAATGTTTTATATCAAACAGTGAAAAGTCAAAAACCCAGAGAAGGTATCATTAAGCACAATCTCCACAAGAGGCTTTAATCAACAGCAATAGTCATTCTATCCCCACCCAATATATATGTGCTGTGGTAAAGAAGGGGTCAGTAACTTTTTCTAGTTTCCTCTTCCTCCCTGGGAAGTATCCTAAATCCTTGAAATAAGATTGGACCTTTCAGTTTGCTTAGTACGTCACTTTACATACATAAATATTTGTGTGCTTGAAAAGAGAAGAAGTTTTCTCCAGCTTAGGAGTTTGGACTTTCATCTGGGAGTAGGGATAGTCCGATTTTATTCCCTGGTTCACAATTTAATTATTCATGCAAAGTGAAACAGAATATGAACAGATGTATTTGAGAACACTCTACCTCAGAGACCCATATATGGTCATGACTGGGAATCTTTGCTGTGATGAAGTTAAAATGTCCTCAGAGGAAGGAATGGAATCTCCTGTTTCTTCCCCAAGTTTCACAAGTCCTTTTCTTTGTGTTTGTATAAAAAGGAACACTCTCAAAAATTAAATTATTTCTTTGAAAATAAGAACTACTTTTTATCTATAACACCAAGGGGAAAAAAAATGGAAATTTCATTGGCACTTTCTGTTTTGAACTTTTTGTTTAACAGAGAAGATCACACACACTGATCACACTCAACAATTTGCAGAACATTCACAGAACCATCAAGATCAGAAGACACCATCTAGTACAACCATCAACACAGCAGTGCTATGATCACCCCTAAACCTTATTACCAAGTGTCACATCCAGACGCCACATCTAGAGGCTTGAACACTTCCAGAGATTCCGGTTCCATCACCTCCCTAGATAACTTATTCCAATGCCTAACCATTCTTTCAGTGAAAATTTTTCTTTCTAATATCTAACCTGAATCTGCCCTGACACAACTTCAGGCCATTTCCTCTTGTTCTTTCATTTGAGACATGGCAGAAAAGTTTGACCCCCATCTTACTACAACCTCCTTTCAGGTAGCTTTAAAAAGCTATGGGGTTCCCCCTGAGCCTCCTTCTGTTTAATGATTAAACAACCTCTGCTCCTTTTTCTGCTTCTCATAGAACATATTTTCTAGACTTTTCACCAGCTTTTTTCCCTTCTCAGGACATGCTCCAGCACCTCAATGTATTTCCCTTAGTGAGTGGCTCAAAACTGAAGACATTACTTAAGCTATGGCCTCACCAGCACCAGTGTTGCATTCCACTGTGGGGAACTGCAGGGAGTTCTTTTAAAACATGTTCTGGGATGGAATTAAGCCAAATGAGGCAAATACTATATCTGAGAACAGTTTATTGGTAACAAAAAGGTACATTGCACTAGTAAAGAAGAAGAGAAAAGTCAGAACAGAAGGAAGGAAAAGGAAAAAAAGAACAGAGGGGAGGAGAGAAAGCGAGAGGCAAGAGAAAACTTTGGAGTGTGCTGACAACATCCAACCAGCTGATGGTGTGGGCATGCTCCCTGCTGAGGGGAGCCTGGGCAGCTCTTGGAGAGGCATGGCTGCAGAGACAGAGCTCCCGTAGTGGCAGGCAGCCAGACACGAGTGAGTGGGGATCGGGCAGGAGGTGCAGAACCCTGGACAGCGTTGCAGTGGGGATCACGGCGGTGGGCTCGTTTGGTAAAGCAGTGAGGAGAGCAGGTGACTTAGGCAGGGATGAAGGAGATAGGGGCATCAGGCAGGAACACAGGGAGGCAGGACAAGCAAAGGCTGGAGCAAGTGAGGGAGAAGAAGTGGTAGGGCAGGACACAGGCTAGGCACAAGGCTCGGAGGTGGACTCAGGTGATCGGTCGGCGAAGCAAAGTCAGCAAGCCAAGGCACGTGTCCAGCCAAGCACCCGGTAGCAGCTCATCCAGCCAAGCGTCCCCCACGAAGCTTGCGACGCAGTTACTCAAGATCTGACTCCTCCCAAGATTTGCTTGCTGGCAGGAGACAATTGGCCAGTCAAGTGCTAGATTGCAGTCCATAGATGGAGACTTTTTGCCAGCTGATTAGAGAACCTCTCTAGAGGACACAGTGTTCCTGGTGGTCTCCTCCTCCTCCCAGATAATGACTGCCTATTATTCCATGTGAGATGTGAAATGGCTGTCAGGTGGTCTCCCCAGAGACAGGGCTTCCTTCCATCTTCTCCTACCTGCCTCCCCCCCATACCCCACATGTGCACCCCTCCCCCCATACCTCTGATCAAACAATGTAGAGATAAAAATCAAAATTAAATTGTTCCTCCATAGCCCACTACAGGGGTACAATCACTTCCATGGTCATGCAGGCTACACTGTTGCTGATACAAATGCCCAAATGCCTTTGGCCTTTTTTGCTACCTGGTCACACTGATAGTTCATATCCAGCTGGCTCTCAGTCAGCACCCACAAGTGTCTTTCTGCTGAGAAGTTCTCAAGCTACTCTACCCCAAGCCTGTAGCACTGCCTGGGATTGTCATGAGCCAAAGGCAAGACCTTATTTAACTTCACGCTCATCAATCCAGCCACAAGATTTCTCTATAGACCTTTCCTATCCTCTATCATATCAGCACTCCCACCCAACCTGGTGTCATCTGTGAACTTGCTGAGGATGCACTCAACCCCCTCATCTAAACCACCAAGACAGATGTTAAAGAGGACAGGCAGCAATACTGAGCCCTGGAACAAATCTAATGAATGGCTGCCAGCTGAGTTTAGTCCCATACACCACCACTCACTGGACCAGCAAGCTTTTCACCCCACAAAAAGTGCACCTGTCCAAGACATATTATATGAAGTTTAACAAAAAAATAAAGTTGCACAGTTCAAAAATCAGTTATTCAATGATTAAACCATGGATTTAGTAATACAGAATGTATGCATCTGATGTATGGGAGCAGCACTAAAAATTAAGAGTGTGAAATGTTGCCATCTACTCCCTTCTCCAAAATATCTTTATCTGATTGTGAGACTTTCTGAAAGGTATTCTTTAAGTATTTTTGAAAGTAATTCTCTCTTTTGCTAGCTATTCTCATCACTAAATTTCTTCTTTGAATTTTTTCCATAATTTGTGAAAATATTTTTTCCTGAAAATTTTAAATGTTCAATGCAACATAACTTTAACATTAAACAAATCAAAGTTCATGCAGTTAGGAGGTTCACTACTAGAGTTCACCATTATGTATTGAAGTGAAAAATATACACTCAAACACCTGAGTCAGAATTGTATTTTCAACTGTACCCATATCTTCTTAAAGGAACTTGAAAGGGAAACACAATAGTCTAACAAAGCATTCTATAATGTAAAAAAGAAAAATCAATGTTATGATTTAGCCACAGGCTATTCTAATTTCTTATTTCCAGTGCTAGACCTCAATACTAATGTACTTAAAGTCCTTAAAACCCACTCACATTAAAGTGAATTAGCACCAATAAATAAAATGAATATGCAATTAAGCAAGGAGTTAGTTCAATCTTTATTTTCTTTCATAAGCTGCTGGATTGATAAAAATATGATTTGAACAACATAACTTAAGAGATAAAGGACAGGGTGTATAACAGAACTACAGAAACTCCAGCGATTTACCAGACTGAGTTGAACAGTTCTGCAAAAATCCTGATTTGAAGGGCTTTAACATATGACTTCAGAAACAGCTCAGAACATGGAATTTACCAACTTAACTGCTAAGTGAGGTTCATGTGCAAGATAGTTCTTTCTCTCCAAAAATCCAGTATTTCAAATGTAGATCCTAAAGGAAGGTTTGTAATTTGAATACTGATGGCTTCTAATTTAGAGTCCACTTTCCATGGGCATTTTGCAGAATCTAATGGACCATAAACACATTTTGGACAACCTTGCTAATTCACTCGCTAGAGTAATCTTAGGCAGTACACCTAATAGAAATAAATGCAACAGAGAATTATTTAATATTACAATATTAAATGTAAATTTGTCATTAAATGAAGATGCAAATGTGAATCTACCAGACATCCTTAAAATTCAATACATTTTAAAAGTCAAGGTTTCTCTGACAATGAAGCATGTATTTCCTGCCTTTTGTATTGGGTTAAAATATTCACTAAAAGTATTCAATATATTCAGTTAGAGCAGTCTGTTAGTGTGTTTGATAGCTACTTATATGTGCTATTCAATTTCTTTTAAAATCATAGATTTTTAATTTCTTGATTATTGATACTAAAGATGCTTCTAATGGCAACAACTGAAACAATTGTACTAGGTGCATCCAGTGCATTTAGCTGAAAACAGATTCTCACAGGCTTCAAAAGAAAAAGGGGGATAGAAAGTGAAATGGAAGTAAATTCAGTGAGTGGCAGGTTGTGGCACAAAATGATAAGTGCCAAAGGCCAAGGCCAGATTTCTGAGAAAACAGGTTCTGTGGCTGGTAGCACTCAAAGATAATAGTCTCTAATGGCTTTCTCTCTGAAATGTATGGCCTGGTTTTCAGAGTATTTCAGCACCCAAGGAAGTAAATGACACTTTTTTTACTCTATATCTCAAAAATGTAAGCCAAACCTTATGAAAAATCTAACTTTAGTGATGAATTCTGACTACTTTATCAAATCTATCACCATGTCACTTTGTACAAGGTCGCATAAGAAGTCTATCAAAGTGCCTGGAACTGAACCTGCATCTCTAGAATTTTAGCATAGTACTTCTTTTGACATGCACAGAAATTCAGGGAAAGCACAATACCATAAACTACTCTCAGTGAATGCATTCTCTTGCTATGAGATGGTGAAAAGATGGTGAAAAGATAAAAAATCAGAAGTGAGATGTTGCATTAGCATTTTAAAAAAGAATTTATGCATCTTATTTTTATTTTAGATTCAATTTGCCTGTACAAATTGGGGTGAAGAAAGTGATTTTTCTTGTTTGTTTTCTAAGAGATGTGCTAAATGGCCAGGAAATATAGAATACACTAGAGAGTATGGAGACTTCTTAATTCATTGCCTTGGTGTACAGTAAATCTATTCCTTGAACAGCTTTATTTCTTTTATCCAGCAGGATTTCACCTAATGGATGGCATGGATATAAGATGGTGACTGTATAGTGAGTGATGTTACTAGGGGCAAGACTTATCACTGTGATTCAAAGTAAAGAGAAGCAGCCCTTTACAAATAAGTGCTTTGTAAAGAAAATGGATTTTAAGCCAAACATTTCTTTCATACCTGCAAACAAGTTCATTGCTGTGAAGGATGTAAACTTACAACATTGCTTTGACCAAGTCATTCCACTTCACTCCTGTCCAACAACTCCAGCCCTGTGTTCATTCCAGTCCTGAGTGGAAGAAGGAGATGTAGCAAGCTAGTAGCCCTGACATAGTAGTGATATGTATAAATTGTTCTGAATATACTCATGTATTTTTGTTAGTACTGCAGATTTGATGAAAGCCCAAACTGAATTGAAGGTTAGCTAGTCACATTTTAACTGATGTGCTCTTTGATGGCATATGGGTTCTAATTTAAGCCAAGACACCAGGGCTTAAAGTAAGTGTTCAAGAAAAATGGGGATCAGGAAATGTTTAGGGTTTTTCTCTTTTTTTTTGCCCTAGACACACAAGGAAAATTCTAAATTCTGGAGGTGAACACAGTATAAGAAAGAACCAAGATATTTACCTCCATCTGGACTCTGAATTCTCAATCTCTTTTTTTTCCTCCTTGAAAATTATTACATTTATAAGGTGTCAAAGTCAATAATCCTAACTATTCCAAAGGTAAAAGAAGAAAGGTGGTACAAATGATGCCTTTAAAGTTCATCATTTAGAACTGGCTGAAGGAAAGACATCCCAAAGAAACATAGGGCAGAGGACTGTGGGGAAAGAATGGACAGAGAGACAACAGACAGTAACAGTAGAAATGCAGGGCAAAAAGCAAGAAAAAGATGCTAGATGGGAAATAACAGTGGTGTGAGGACAGGCAGGTACTTTTCACTAGTCAAAGCTTAATGCGTCATTGCCATACAAACGAAACATATTGAGATCACTTCAAGAATTGCCTTCTGCCTTTCTGTGTAAATCTGACGATAGCACTGAAAGATTCTGTGCAGTCTCAGAAGACTATCAAATCCTCGATTTTATTCTCAAGAAACTGTGGAGGTGAGTTGCCCTTGAAAGAGGTTTTATTCCTTGCTCAGTGACAATGAGCAATGCGATTAATTCATTGCTGGGCTAAGTTTAACAGTTATTGTAGTGACCTTGCACCTCCCTCAGTGTGCATGCACACACACACACACACACTCACATACATAGAGACCATAAGATTTTTACTGCCTGCACTCAAGGCTTTCTTTGACAAGCCAAGGCTGCCTGGACCTTGCAATTAAACCCAGCTGGACCTGGGTTACAGCTGTGAGAAAGGGCTATGAATAATGTCCCCACTCCCCCACTTTGTGTAGGAGCCTTTGCAGCTGTGCCGGGATCTGCTGACATAATGTGCTGATCCAGATTGTGACCTCACAGATTCAACTCCCTGACTTGACCTCTTGGTCTCAGTAAGAATCCTGGCCAGCCCTGGCCACTCTGAGAGACCTGGCCTGGTCATCCTGTTCCCCTGAGGGTGAACTGCACCTGCTAGGGTCATTTCGTGCCCTGCCCTGCCCTGCTCTATGTTGGAGGTGCCCTTGGTTCTGCTTCCCCTGGAGAGCACCCCTCCCTGTTGTTTCCTGAAAAATGTGATTCTAAATCTCTTCTGCCTTGGCTGATAAAAAATTGCCTTTCTGCTTGAAATACGAAGCACTGCATTGGTTTTTCCCAGCTTACAGTATTTCTTTACCAGAAAGAATTTCTAGTGTTGGTTTTGCTTTTTTTTTTCTCACAGTGGACTTCAGCTCAGTGAAGAATTTTATGAGAAAAGAATCATAGCATGTAGCCCTCAAAGATCCTCCCTCAAGGTAACAACATGGGCATCAGTGAAATATGTCATGATAATATGAATTCTTAAATTCTGACCAATAATGGCAGGCATGTTTGAAAACTCAGACCACTGAAAAGATCTCAAAAATCAAAATATTCAAGAATAGAAGAATTTGAGGATGACTGGAAAAATCAATATATTCCCAGTAGAAATATCTTAAGGGTGAATATGCTTCATTGGCTGTAAGGTTTTCATCAGGTTTCTGTCACTGTTCAGTTCAACAAAACATGCCTTTTATAACATGTGATACAAACAAGAATGAATGCTAAGGTGCTGTGATAACTGTGAGTTTACTGACCAGTAGTCTAAATCCAGAATAAATGACATGACATCTGTATTCATGGAAATTTTATTAGTACAAAGTCACCAACAGTGAAATTAGAAACAGTGATGCATAAGTTCCCAAATATCCCTCCATGAATGTGGTCATCCAAAGAATTCAGAAAGATCTAAGTGGTGGTAGTTATGGCTTTTGGCATATCTAGGGTGCCTTCATCTCCAGAATTTAAAACAATATCTCATACACTTTGTTGATGCCTTTTTCTGGTCTTAGGAAATAAAGGCTCAGACACGGTTAGAGGGTTGGGGGTTGTTTACCTCGGTATTTTAATAGGATCCCATTCGATGGCTTCTCCGTCCAGGTAGAACGCGTTGCAAAAGCCCCGTCCCCCCCGTTGAGTGTACAATTAAAGACTCTACACATTAGCATATCTACCAGGAGGGCCAAATAAGGGGCCTGGGTGGGCTAACTTCTAGTTTATAGAATTTGTCTTACTAGGACACTTTGAAGGTTTACGAAAACAGAGTGTTTGGTCTCTAACTCTACATGGTTTCAGGGGTGTTTAGTCTACTGGCCTACTAAACACCATGAAACCAGGCTAAACTGTCACCTAAAGCATCACAAGTATGCATGCTAATACATGTGAATATAGGGAACAGTGTAAGAAGCATTCAGAAGAAAGGCAGAAAAATCCTTCAGGCATCATTGTAAAACCTAATTTAACCTAGATTTATATCTTTATAACAGAGCTAAAGTACATAGAGAACATTTTAGCCATCAAACACAGAGAACAGTTGCCAATCAGTAAACCAAATTAGTGCTTCAGCACATCTCTAGACCAAAAAACCATGAAATAGTGAGGAAAGATAAGAGGAAGGAAGAAGGAAGAAGGAAGAAGGAAGAAGGAAGAAGGAAGAAGGAAGAAGGAAGAAGGAAGAAGGAAGAAGGAAGAAGGAAGAAGGAAGAAGGAAGAAGGAAGAAGGAAAGAGGAAGAAGGAAGAAGGAAGAAGGAAAAAGGAAGGCAAAGGGGGAGGGGAAGGAGAAGGAAAAAGGGAAGTTGAAAGGAAAAAAGGAAGTAGAAGTGAAACAGAAAGCCAAAATAGAAAACTTTATCTCCTCCCACAGGTTCCTGCTTTCTGGAAATACTCCTTTGTGTTGAAATCATGTAGGATGCATTTGCCGTCTATCAAACGTTACAATTTCATTGGTAGTACAGTACAGAGTCTCAAAGAGCCCTGGCTTGTCAGACATAAATATCACACAGAATTGCAGATATAATGCTAGCTAGTGAGGATATCAGAACATAGATCTCACCTGGAATATCCACGTAGATATAATCAAAAGGGTAAAACTTGTACTAGTGATGATTGCAGCTATAGTTAGAAATGTCACATAGACATTGTGAAATTCCAAATATTTACATCAGTGGCTCAATGGAAGGAATTTTCTTTTTCCTGGTCTTTTCAGAAATTTCACTTCTTTAAATTAGTTGGCGATGTCTAGCCATGACCCTTTAACCTTTCCTTTTCGAATGGAAGACCCTTAGAGAAAAATCTTCCTCCACAGATTTTATTTAAGTTTAAAATTTTAAGAGAAAGATCAGTCTTATACCGTTTAAATACAGAAAATTCAGAAAAGTACAGGAAGAACAATAGGTTCAGTAAAATAAGTATGATACTTTGAAGACCTGGGAGAGAGAAGGGTCATAATGGATAGGACCTTAGAAATCCCTTATCCTGCTTTCATTAAAATACCTTTCTTACACCTAGTTACTGGATGGAATGGTGTTCATAATCTGGGATTTCATGTCTGTTTTTTATAATCATCAGCTTCAATACATTTTATGCCCTTTCATAACTATATTTCTGACTAATTAAAATACTTTGAAACTGATCCCTTTCAGTATTAAAACATTGACAAAAGGATTAAATTATTGTCATTATATTGCTTAACTCCTAGGGTAAAATCATGCACCTTTTTCTCAACACCTGCCTACAGAAAATTGGCTTCATGGAAAAGGGCTATTTCAGGGTAGAACCTTCCCTGTATGACCTGTTGAGGAGTCCAGAAAGTCCTCAGTTTCACTCAAGGCATTGTTTAAGGAGCTCCCCTGGTATCTTTGCAAAAGAGGGACACTTTGCCCATACAAAGGAAGATTTCTATAGCGGCACATTATTTTCCAAAATGGGATGTAAGAGAGTGTTTCCACTGCAATATATTTTTTATTAGGATTTGTGTTTTCATTACGATTTGTGATCAAACCTTCTTGAAAGTCTTTACACACACACACAGAAAAAAAAAAAAAGCTTACAAAACACTCTGATTTGGTTTTGTTTTGTTGGGGGTCTTTTGTTTCTTTTTGTTTTTGTTTTAGTTTTGGGTTTGGGTTTTTTTGTTGGTTTTTGTTTGGTTTTTGCTTTTTTTTTTACTTGAACAAAAATTTCCTTGATATGTGTCTATTTCACTAAGATATTGCTAAAAACCTTTTCAGAGGATTTTTCCTCATACTATTTATAATTTTATTTCTTTTCCTTTTGCCTCATTAAAAAAAAAAGAAAATTTGTAAAGGAAGACACAGCTATCTTTCGCAATTTCATTTTCTCATGTGAGTTTTTATTCTATCATTATAATTTTTTTCCTGTTTTTCTTCTGGAAAATAACTCACCAACCTAAGAAATCTGTATCTTATATCTAGAATGTTGAGGGGCTGTCTCAATACAGTATGTGAGTTATATTCCTGGACTAGAGTCCCATCAGTAATTATTATTTATGGAGTTCATTAACCAATAATGATAATATAGAGTTTGTTGTTTTAAAACACATGTATATCTCATAAAGATTGCAAGATGTAAGGCCTTTATTTCCCAAAATTGCTGATTAAATGGTAAATTGCTTTCAAAAAGAAGCATTCAGGTAATAATTCTACATGCACACAAAACAAAAAACACCTCAAACCCAAGAAACTTTCACAATAATACCAAAAATTTTAGGTATTTTTTAATTCAAGGGACACAAAGAATGGCATAAAATGATGCATCCAGACATGTAGGCAATTACTGGGTAGTAAGCCTTTTCTTGTGGGATGAATAATGCTTGAGGTGTTATTCTTATGTAAATTATAATAAAAAGCAGAAGTATATAATAGAAGTTAAAATGCATATGGCACATTACATGTAGCTAAATATATATATTACACATAACAAATAAATAAATTACTAGAATCCCTAAAAGTAATAAAAAATCCTGTTATGTGAAAGACATTTATCCATTGAAAGCACATTCTGATCTTACAAGAACTCTCTCAACCACTGCACTTTCTGATGGTTCCCTAGGCAAAAACCAAAAAAAACAATGCCACCATCAATAAGTAATAATTACGTGAGAGCAGCTGCCTCAGCAAACATGCTTTTTTAAAGTTACTGTAATTTAGGGAGATCCAGAGGTGCCTAAGTTCAGTTTTAGCCTTTTATAACCTCAGTTCCTTAAAGGTGTCTTACATTTAATATAGAAAATTAAGGTATGTCTTCATGAAGTTAGACTTCCTTCTTGCCAAGCTAAATATAACATAGTACTATTAATTGGATCCCTTCAGTATTTCCCATATGAACCAGAAGGGGTTACTTCACAATATATGTCCAAGGGCAGAAATAATTAATAAATTGTTATTTGCTCTTAGGAACTGGAAGGGAATGTAATACTCATAAGAAACCTAGGCAAACATTATACTTAATCCAAAGTTATTCTGAACCTGAAATCTTTAGCAATTTGAAAATGTTAATTTTCAGGCAAATCCTAGTGTAATTCTGGATAAAAATTGGCATTAGCCAAGGATTTAAGATTAGTTTAAATGCACATAGATGCTGGCATAAAGAAATGAACCTTAGGTGATTTTGAGATAAATTATTCAGTCGTTAAGTAGGCATAAAGTTAAAAAAAATACGTAAGCAAATAAAAAGTAGAGTATTTATCTTGATAAAGGTACAGTTGTAAAATATTATCAAGCTGAAATATTGTGAAACAGGATTTACTGCAACAATAATTTAAGGTAATAGCAAAGATGTCATTTAAGCAATTTGCAAATCGTATATTTCCTTGCTGTATTTGCAAGATTACCTTGTGAATCATCAGGAACCATAACTCAAAAAGCTTTTGATTTACATTTTCTTGAGACCTTAAGGCAAGAAAGGACACTATGGATAAGATGAATGACTTGATGATCTACTAGCTTCAATAAAGAAAATGCTGCCTTTTCCCAACCGGCTCAAGCTAGCATCTGATACATTCTTGCAAACTATCGTATAGATATACTGCACGGTAAAAGACTGTGTCTGGATCAGTCTGTGAGAAGTTTTTACATTATATTTATTAGTAAATATAATTATGGTCCTGAGAGTGCAAAACCTGAGACGTACAAAAGTTCTGGATCATTAATACATTGGTTAAAATAATTTTAATAATTAAAATGTGGTTTTCAAACCAACTTTGCCTAATATTTCTGTCTTTACCACAGGTTTTTTTCCATGGGAGCTGCGCATTTCTGCTGAATCTCTGCTTCATTCCATTCAGGTTCAGCTCTGTCTGCAATTACTGAAACATCAGTGTGCCTTCTTGTAGCATATTAAGTAGTGTGGCTAACATCTGTTCTGTATTTATTTGTTCTTTTGGTTTTTTTTATTCTCAAAGAGAAAGAAAATTAACACTGGTGGTTTATTTATTTATTAATTTTATTATTTTCTCCCTGTCTTTGTGGAGATTTCCAGAATGTGCTACTATGGATTTGCATTAGAAATCAGGATCAGGAAAGAAAACATCCAGTGCCTGGATTAGGTAACAGTGGGGACCTTGTTGGTCCTCAGTTTGCAGGGGACACTATTTATAAAAATAAATAAACCCCAGGATTTAATCTTAGAGAACAAACATACACTGTGATAGAGAAACAGAAGTGCTGACACCAGCTTTCACTGTAGGGTTAAAAATTGTTTTTTCAGTAGTTTGTGCATAGTCTACTGAGTTCCATGATGATAAGGAAGCATCTGCAAATTTGTCGATCTTCCATATGGCAACCATGTAAAAAGGTGTGATGCTTTCAAGTAATCTATGCTGTAGGGAAATCTGTTATGTGGGTACATAAGGCCCAACAATTTGTTTCAGTTTGTGTAACTCTTGCAAATGTACACGTCATAAAAGACAGTATGCTTATTCTGAAAAATCATCCAAAATTGGTTTTGATAAAAACCTGTGCTTAAGAATGCAATCTATGTGAAATGCATATGCAAGCAAATATCAACCAGCAGTCTTCAGAAAAGAGGTTTCCAGTTGAGATTTAGAATACTTTTTACCTCTGCTTGGACTAGAATAATCTTTGCATAATGTATTCTACTATGGCTGGATGCTTCGGACACACATACATTGATGGCACACAATGTTTGTCCAATCCCTTCTCATTTTCTTACCATTGAATTTTCTCATCTTTCAATTTCCTGCAATTTCTTCTCATTCTTGGGTAGGAAAATACAGCATAAATATACCTTATCATTCACTGGAGTCTAGCAATCTCTGATGCTCAGCTAAAACCAGTATGAATCTCATCTGCATAGTCTACAAGGGTTTGGTATGGTTTTCAGATGGTCTAAAACTCCTATAGGAATGAGGTATGACAACAAATCTCTCCACCTTTATATGAAGCTCAGAACTTCCCTTTATGACCCTGCTTCTTAAACAGTGACCAATTTGAAGTTACTGCTGTCCCTGCTACTCTCTGTAAGAGAAAGGAATAATGTAAAAAATTTTCATTTGACAAATGACAGCAGTCTTATTTAATTGTGAACTTGAAAGCTGCTGAGTTATTACAGTGATAGATTTGGTGTAAGAACATTCTTGCACAAATTGGAATGTAAATGTAAATAATTGTGAGTTATCTACACTTGGAAAGCCCTACATCTTTCAACTTCCTAGATGTCCTAAATGTTCATGGTCTACTTCCTGCAAAGCAAAAATTTTTGATACCAGTCAATAGGAAAAGAAAGGAAAGAAATGGGCTCTGCAAATTAGGGTATCAAAAAAGAAAAAAAACTAAAGCAAACCAACAGATCCCACCAGAAAACCCTCCTTAAATAAAACAAGACCATAAAAAATCCAAACACTGGTGTCTTTCATTAAATGGATGGTACTCACTATTAAGTATGGAATTACAGGATTAAAATAGTATTTTCATGATATTTTGACCCTGATTCCCTCAAATATTTTCCAGCACTCCCTACAGGGAAACACCAGACCATATATCACTTTAAGAAAATAATATGTGAAGTATTCTGGGCATTTCTTTTTCAACAAGGATAATTAAGGGAACCTTTATTATGAAATTTATAATGTCAGGAAATGAAAAATTATTTTATATGATAAGAATGAATCTTCAATATTTCTTCCAGAACAAAAAGCTACTCTTCCATCTTTCAGTTGTATCAGGAGTTTTGTTTGGAGGTTTTTTGTGTTGCTATTTTTTTTTATTTTTTTTTCTCTTGAGCATCTTCCCTCACTGGACACGTGGTACATAATGCATTCTAGCAAGAAGGTATACTGCTCAAATGCTTCTTGGTAGCCCTTAACATAGTTGTAGCAGTGAATGAGAAGCAGTGATTACATGCTAACTTAAGAGTAATAACTGAGACTCCTTCTCCATAAATTGGAGAATTCCTCTGCTTCCAAACAGAACGGAAATGCACTTAATGGGAAAGGTGGAAAGGTGCAAAAATATCCAGTAATTGTCCACAGATGTCTTTGTGGATGATGTCTTACAGTTCAGGTCTTCAAGAGACGTCCAGTAACTAGGAGCTTAACAGAAAAATGGAAGGACTGCTCCAAAGGGGTTAGTGAGAATAATTTGTCATGCAACAAAGTGTTAGCTGCAGGCATCTCAAAATACCTGGCACTCAGTCAAAAGCACTTTGAGCTCCAAGTTCTATTATCATTTTGGCAAGCAGAAACTTTTGGGAGGAAGGCCTTAGAACAAGAAAAATCTAAGCGTCTCTGCACAGTCACTTCTAATAGAATATTTCTGACATAAGACTTGTTTTGGAGAATTCATTTCTATAAATAATACTCAAGCATCTAAAGCAGACTGTTGTACTAGAAGCATATATTACAGATCTTGGATAACTTTTACAATAAGAAATGCATCAAATCAATTATATCATCAAAAGAAAGTCTTTAGAGTGATATTTTCCCATATTTATGTTTTCTGGCTAGCCATTTGTTATTTCTTCCCAGCAGGCCCATGAATGCAGATTATGTGAAAGAAAACACAATAGACAGTGAACTGCAAAAAATTGGAATTTTTCTTTTTCATGGATATTGATCTGAAGCTGCCTGAATACCAAGAAATTTATCCAAAATTTTTAATATGAAAACAAATTTTTTTTGGGTATCTCCTTTCACTACGGAACTTAACATGGCTGAAATTTTCTTGTATGAATGTGCAACAGAGGTTAAGCTACAGAAAAACTGACAAAAAGTCTGGCCAGATGAGTGAACTAAATATCAGGAAACATAACAGTTGCTGTGTTTTTCTGAGGGGTTCCTTGAAATCTCTCCAAACCTGTGATATGATAGCATTCAAGTGCTAAAATTCTACTTTGGTTATCACCAGACATAAATTTTCCAGGAATGCTAATGCAGGGAATTTTAAACACTGTAAATGGGAAGGAGAGTCAGTATTTTGAAAATAAAAAAATTAAACTGATGCCTTTACTCTTTTTAAAGTATTCAATAACAGATGAAAGAGCACTGGTCCTTCCTTCCTTCCTTCCTTCCTTCCTTCCTTCCTTCCTTCCTTCCTTCCTTCCTTCCTTCCTTCCTTCCTTCCTTCCTTCCTTCCTTCCTTCCGAAATTCCTTCCTTCCTTCCGAAATTCCTTCCTTCCGAAATTCCTTCCTTCCGAAATTCCTTCCTTCCTTCCGAAATTCCTTCCTTCCTTCCTTCCTTCCTTCCGGAATTCCTTCCTTCCTTCCGGAATTCCTTCCTTCCGGAATTCCTTCCGGAATTCCTTCCTTCCTTCCTTCCGGAATTCCTTCCTTCCTTCCGGAATTCCTTCCTTCTGGAATTCCTTCCTTCCTTCCTTCCTTCTTTCCGGAATTCCTTCCTTCCTTCCAGAATTCCTTCCTTCCGGAATTCCTTCCTTCCGGAATTCCTTCCTTCCTTCCGGAATTCTTTTCTGCCTCCCTCCCTCCCTCCCTCCCTCCCTTCCTCTTTCCCTTCCTCCCTCCATTCCTTCTTCTGATTTGAAAAAGGAAGGAAAAAGAAAAAACAGAGACCTGCACCATAAGCAGTGAGTGAAAACTGGAAGGTAAGAAAGGGGGAAGATGAAAAAATATTCCACTAACACTGAGAATTACTAAATATTCAACCATTTTTATGAACTTTTTTCTCTGTTTGTAAACACAATGACAAGCTGTAAGGATGAGGAAAACAAAAGAATGGTGCTAAAAAGAAAGTTGTACTCAGTTTTACCTTGTTAAACTACTTACAGGAGAATATTGGTGTAATGTAGCCCATGATTGTGATTAGTGACATTTGTTGTAACAATGCGGTGTTCTCTTTTTTCATATTTGAGATACGTAACGTAAGACTGAAATCTGCAGTTGATCAGTTTCAATTTCTAAGGGGGAAATCATCAACTACTATTTAATTAGAAATTGATTTTTTTGCAGCTGTTAGATACTGGAACCTTCTGCTAAGACTCAACATATCGTTTGAAAAGTTAGAATCTCGAAAATTTTAAATGTTCCAGAAAGCAGGACTGATACAAGGAAGAAGGGGGATATGACATGAAGCTGATGACCCCAGCTTATTTTAGATTGATAGTAGTAGGCAAACTGGGAGGGAAAGAAGCCTTCAGCAACTCTGCAGAAATACAAGAGCTTCTGTTCCATTATTTGCACAAAGTAGTTCTCAGTCTTCTGTGGGGAATACAACCATAATTTATAACAGAGGTTCTCAGAAGACTCAGAAAGCCTTTGCAAAAGTTCTCTACTATTGTAGGGGATAGTACAACTACTGTGAAAAAAAGCATAAACAAAGGAAAAGAGTTTTGTCTTAATCACTGAAACACTCTCTGTCAGATATATTTTAAAGAGGAGTCACAATAAAATTGAAATGGCTGTATTTACAACTTAGATCTTTTATGGTTCAGATACTCTGGAAGTGCATATTTTAAATATAAAAGAGAAAGACTAGAGAAACAGATGCAATTACCTCGAAAGGTTCAGGAGATTAACAATTAAGAAACACATATGGAGGGAGAACATGTAATGGAGTTTAAGAACCATTATATGATCTAAGCTCCTAATGATTTTGGAACTAGCCCTGGGAGTGCTCTTTCCAGCAAATGGTTCTCCTCTACAGCCTCAGTGGTTCTAAAAGTGGCATCAACATTAATTCCTTTTGAAGTTTTCTTATGTCATGTTGTACAAATTCACAAATTGGCAGAGACTGCTTCTAGTCTTCCAGAGAAGCAGCCTGAGCCCAATCCAGTTTTTCCCATACAACAGCATTGAAAAAAATCCAGAGAAGATGAATTCAAATAACAGTACATATGTAGGTATTTTCTTAAGCTTTGTCCTCTTTAATTTTTCAGACTTAACTGTTAGATTACGTTCACAGCTTTCCCAGATGAAGTCTTACCTCTCCGTCTTTCAGTCTTTTGTTGTTTTATTCTGACCAGAGGGGAAAAAGACAGTAATTTTATAAAATTTATTACACTGGTACATGTGCACATCAAAGATGCCATCACAAAAGCATTATCTGCCTTGAAAATGGAAAAATTAACCTCATTAGATGTTTCAGATTGCTGGTTGGTAAACATAGAAAATGTCACATGGCAATGAAATTTGTCATCCACTGCCTTCACGGACAGACAAAAAGAGGGACACATCAGCTTTTGTATTTAAGCAGGGACTGGACAAAGCATGTCACCTAACTACCTTCTTCTTTGAGAGAAAAAAATGTCTGATCACTCAAAGTTTAGGAATTCAAGCAATGGACGTTCATTTTACCTAGTGATTACCCAGAGGAAATTCTTACATTTTAGGGCGTTTTTTTCCACTGAGTTCTGTTCCCTGACTGCACACAATATAAGTCTGTATTTTCCAGTGAAAAAGTCTGCTTGTTTGGCCTTATTTCTTCCTGTGACAGCAGTCTCCAAATTTGCATGAACACATGAGATGACCACTATATCCTATGTCCTCCCATGATGCAGGCTACCTGCAGAACATGTGGAAGCCATCTAAATGTCAGTTGTGTTCTATCTTTTTTTCTGGGTAAAATATGGGAGTGAGTCTAATTTCCTTCTTGCCCTGAAAATAGACAGTGGCTCAGCAAATCTGTGTGACCATTTTAGATTTTCTTATGTGGGTCAATTTGTGTAAAAACAGACCATTGTAAAAGGCAGAAGTATCCCCTCTAACACATTGTGATTGCCTCAAGCAAGCAAGAGCTTGCTGCATTTAAATTGAAGGCTTTTCCCTCTGCCTCTAAAAAGCTTTATTTTAAGGTGTGAGAACAGAGTGTCTGCAGGGAAAGCAGGAAGACGATTTGTCTGGGTCTTCAGGAGACTCTGTAAACCTTTGGATGTGGAATGAACTGCTATCACCTATTCATGAATTTTTAATAGAGTTCCTTAAGCACCAGAGCACACACGGCATTTACCATGAACATCCAGAGACCTAGCCTTTGATAGGAATTCATCCCAATACTTTCAGCAAGTGCACTGTACCTGTAATGTGCAATTTTTGCAACTTAATTCTGCTTTTACCAATAAAGGAACTACATTGTAAAGGTGCACATTTGCTGAGATACACTGCTTAGCTCCTTGTCTGGCTTCTGTAGAACAGAAGTTGAACTTCATAACAAAATTTTAACCTAGTTGTGAAATGGTGGCTACATCTCTGATGTGTGCTAGCCCATACTGCTTGCAAAAAACAACATCAACTTCCAAGTAATGTAAATAAAAGACCCATCTACTTTTTGGTATAAGTCTTACCTTAAAAATTAAAAAAACCCAAGATCAAAACAATATAAAATACCAAAAAAAAAAAAAAAAAAAAAAAAAAAAAGAAAAAGTTTCTTCTATGCCTTATGAATGGTCTATAAAGTCCATTTAAAAACTCCACACATTTGGAAAACAAATGAGAAGGAAAAATTCCCTTCAACCCCATTTATCACAATGCACAATGAGTTAAAACCAGTCCCTCAGAAGCAGCACCTCTAAATTGGATTTATGGTTTCCACTTCTGAGAAGACAATTAAGTCCATTGTAAGATGAAAAAACATCCTGCACTGTCATTGAAAGCTTGAACTTGTTTGCCTAACTGAAATAGCTCTGTCCTAAAGAAGGAAGTCCTGACTAAAGAGTATTTTGAAATAACAAAAATGGTAACATATAAAAGGGCTCCTTTTAGGGGACGTCTCCTATGTAATGCCAAAATACTCATGTATAGGCAATCCCAAACCATGTGATTATCCACTGTGACAGCTATTTTCAGTAAGACTTTAGATAACTGTGCCTGTTCTATTCATTATATAGTATCTGACTTCAATCTAAATCTGTGAGGCAATAAAATATTTCAACCATTTTTCAATGTATAGTTGCTTAAATAATTTTTGATGCTTTCCACTTGTCTTTCATTATGCAATTACTGTAGACATTTATTTTCCTAACAACTGTATCTCTTAAACTTCCCATTCTGTGTTACTTCATTTGATATTATTAACAATTAAAATTTTATATACATTAAACAAATTTAAAATTATTTAATTGTTTTATGTATTAAATTGTTAAATTTTTATCTATATTATATGTACATAATATTGTTTTTAAAAGGAGATAAATATCAAAGTATTTTAGAAAAGTGGACTCTAGGTGCTTGAAAAATATTGACTTGTTTTCTTGCAAGGCAAAGAAAATTCGAAATCATATGGCCATGTGAGATATCACTTAGTCAAAAATGGTGTCGTGTCTGTAAATACAATTTTGCAGCAGTCTCTGGAGAGTTACACAAGCTGGCTAGTGATATGAGAAAGGAAGGACAAAAAAATCCAGGGCATTCACAATTTAAAGTTTTGTCAGGAGAGAAATAGGATTCCTAAACTAAAAGAAAGAGGTTAACAGAAATACAGAAGGGGAAAGGTAATGACCAAACTGTAGGGGAAAACACATATTTATTTAATGACTTCTGTAGAGCAATGATTTTCAGTGTTTGAGGATTAGATCTGTACACATTTGGTAAAATAGTTTATTGCTGCAGTAATTAACATGCATCAGGAATAAAATATGAATTTAAATGAGAATACAATACTATCCCATCAGGATATTTGATCATATTTTGTCAGTATATTTTCAGGAGCAAAAAACAGACTTCCAAATGTTCTTGAGTTTTCCACTAACTCAGTTCCACTCCTGCTCTTTTTCTGCAGCCGGTGCACCAAGAACCTGGGCACAATGAGAGTAGTACGCAGGAAAGGGAAGTCAAACACATGCTACCAAAAAGATGATAGTTGCATAAGTGATGTTAAGGTTGTGATAAATTAATTCTGTTTACCACAGTGTTCTGGGGATGGAGAAGAATCCTACCCCTTTCCTCATTTATAGCATGACAAAAGAATTAAGCAGACATATAACACAAATTTCTGTCCAGGTTTCTTAGGAGATTAGCAAAGCTTAGATGGATTTCTCATCTTGGATTTTTGTGTCTAAATCCTGAAATCTCTTTAATTCCATCCTTAAAACTTCAGGTGGCCATATTCTAAATTTACCCACGTATTTTCACATCTGTTTTGTATATCAAATTTGATGTCATTTGGTAATTCAAGTAAAATGTGAATTTAGAAACATTTAGGAATTTTAATGCTATATATTTCAGAGGCTCTTGATAGTTGCCTTGAGAGTGCCATCTAGAAAATGAACTGCAATTAAACAAAATGCACATAAAATCAGACCTTATTAAGCACAAAACATTTCCTAATATGGCTCTAACATGGGAATATTTTAGAATAAACAAAGACAACTCATATTAATTCTGTCACTTTATTTGTAGCTCACATCTCCCTTGTGGAGAAGTGCTATACTTCATTTGCCCATATTCTAAGTGGACTCTTTCTGTACCTCTAATATATGTACATGTACGTTTTTCTTCTTTTCAATGCTACCCTATTGCATTCGTTTCCTATCAAGAGATGGCTAAACATATCACATTGATTGTTGCTCAGTCATCATAAAAAAAAATACAAAGCAACATTTTCTTGAACTACTATTTATGTCAATAATCAGTATCCTATGGCTGCTGCACATTAGGGTTTCATTATTGCTCATCTCTCTGTGCTACAGTGTAATAACCTGTGTATTTTCCCTGGAAGTATTCACTGAACAAGTGGCTGTGCCAGAGAGCACTGAACAGTGAAAAGCCAGCACACAAAGCATTAGCAATTTCCACCCTGGATTCCACTCTCCCAGGACCAAAATTTGGGGATTTTTCCAAGTGAGGCGTATGACACTGAGGAAAGTAGAACCATGGATGCATTCTGTTGTCTTTGCCATTTTCTGTACACATTTTAAGATGAGGTTGAAGTCAGTTTTCTTATTTTGTAAAAACCACAGGACTCACTGGTCTCACTTAGCACCAGTTTAGCAAAAGATTAATTTCTCTGCAGAGCTGATCTAAATGTGTGAGGTTTGTGTTACAGTGTGAGGGGCCACTGTAGAAATGGTCTTGTGTGCATGCACTCCTGTAAGACTCTAAGAGCTGTTTCAGTGTCTACTGGATCCTGGCTGTACCAAGTTCCTCACAATTTGCCACTCATTCAGTCATTAAGAGATGAATTAATTGGACTAATGTGGTTTTTTTCCTTGTCATATTTCAAGTGGACTGTGTAATGTTTCAGTCCACTACATTCTGTCCCTATTGCATTGCAATAAATTGACTCAAAGTGTGAGGTGCAATATAGATGTAATATTAACTCTCTATATTTAGGGTTTGGGATCTTCTATAGGTTTTTTACTTGTTTCTTTTAAGATTTTGCTGCTTGCTATTCATGCTAATGAATGATAACCTTGACAAGACCTTTGCATTCATTCCTCTGATTATTTGGATGAAAACCACAAAATACCCTTCTTTCTATTCTGGCTAGCCATACAGCCAAATCATGAGCAGCGTACCTCCATCTGTACAGGACACATGCTTTCATGGCAGATAAAAGCACAGCATTATTGACATAGCTGTAGTAATCTAGAATTTTAACTCAGGGGAACCTGTGTCAAAGATAGCATAAATAGTGCTCTGTCCTAGAAGGCTGAGAGACAATGCATAATATTTTGTTTTTCAAGCTCAGTACACCATTTAGTTTGAATTTCCTAAGAGGAAAATGGCGATAGAGAGGTGACCAATATGCAGGTCTAATGCAAAAGCTGTCATTACCAAATGGTGGCAAAGCTAAGTAAGAATCATACTCAGGATCAACTGCAGGTGAAAAGTTCATAGACAGGAAAAACTCCTAAAACCTGTATTGTTGCTGAGATATTATTTAGCCCTTCATGCATTAAGCTGAGTCCAGGAATTCTTGAGAAGATAGTGGAGCTCAGAGAAAGACCCTGAAAGTGATCCATTTTTTACATGTAATTATTTTTCAAACCATTTCACAATCTACTTTCATAAGAAAGATTACCTGGCTCCCTTGGAAGCTTCGTAAATGTCACATTTTTTGTATTTGCAGAAAAATTTGAAATGCATCTGGAAGCTCATGTATGGTATGGAGTGTGTTTGGAAATTCATGTATATTCTAATTAAAGCACAAATATAAAGAACACTGGATTTTTATTCCAGTTTTGTTTGAGGAAGTAATGCTTCATTTAAGAACAAGGGATAGTATTTAGGGAAATTATTAATTTTTCTTTTTCATGTGCCTTGGAAAAGTTAATTAAATCAGAACTATATCTTGACAAAACATAACACCACCAAATCACAACAAATGCTTATCTATTTTATCTCATTAAGAAGGCATGAAGCAAAGAAATGAGAATATTGAGCATGAAAATTCTTCTAAATGAAAATTCATCTAAACTGTCATGTAACATTTAAAAAAACTTTTTAAAATTCTCATGGTAGATAGAGCTCTCTGGAAAATTCATTCTATAAGCTTTAGTGTATTGGCTGTTAGTATAATGTAAGGTTCAATTTATCTACATACAATTAGAAATAGGTCAATTTTTCATTGTCTTTAGTTTATTTGAGAAGTCAGGTTTTATATTTGTTCGCCAATATGAAATGATTTCGTTCACTATTTAAAATTATTTCACCATTATTTGTATTAAAAAGAAGGAGTTTTGTTCTGCTACTCTTTCATTAACTGTTTAATATGAGCACTTTGTATTCACTACAGCTGGTCTTAAAAGTTACATTGTACTTATTCTGTGCTTTGGTGGAAAGGTCTAATGCTTTCCAAGCCTTAAAAAAACTGTTTTGCAGGTGTTCTTTACTTATTGTTGAAAATAAAAGTAACTTAACAAATTATTCTTGATCAATTGCATTTATTCTCCATCCAAAAAAATAATCTTACAGTGAAGTGTCGCCATGGGCCTTTGCAGAAACCATTGGTTTAAGCTTTAAAAAAAAATAGCCTTTTTTCCCCTCCATTAGCATGGGGATTTTTTATAAAAGAGATAATCTTACAAAGTCTCTAAGTTGGTAAAATGGCACAGATTTTGTGGTTCTAAGACCCTTCCTAGTTAAATAATTATCTTTTTCACAATGGCAGCTCATATAACAACTGTGTAGCAATAGGAAAAGAAGGCAAGATCAAGAAGAAAATTTCTAGAGCAATAAGTTATTCTTTTCAATAAATGTAGAGCCCATACATTCCTTCCCTCTGTCCTCTCTTTCATTAGTAATTTGTCTTGAACAGTCTTCCTGTTACCTGCAGTATCTTCTTTCAGATACAGTGTTACATGATGTTTGCCAAACCGCAGAACAGACACAATGGCAAGAAACAGATAGCTTTTATAAGGGATAAACAGCACAGTGTGGTGTTTAAGTCATGCATTATTGAAACTCTCTTTCCCAAAGAGCCAACCATTTTAAGTAATTAGCAACTAATTTGTTAGCTTTCCATCCTGAGGCAAATCGGACAATGGATAACTATCTAATAAAGCTTTTTGCCGTGAAAATTGCTGCTTCCATGGGTTTGTTTTATTGTTGTTGTTTATTTGTTTGTTTTTTTGAAGACTTAGTAAATAGTTCACTGTAACAATGTTTAATTTTTGAAGAATTTGGACAAGAAGTATGAGAGGTGCAGCTGTTAGGAGCAAACTATGACAGAAAATCAGTTATGTTTAGTAGCCTTTATGGACTGGCTTTCCAGTATTCAGAACAAAGAGTACTTTTTATTTGAGAAATCATTAATAAGTAGCATAGCTTCACCTTTCCTGCTGCTCCATGATATTTTGTTTTCTTTCAGCTGTCTATGCATTTCAGACCAAGGTTATGTGTTGCTTGTCCATTATTAGTTAAGCATCATGTATTTCCGTTATTACCTGTTCTAATAAAACAGGGCAGAAGGAGTAGCTAGTGGTGGTTCCTTCTGTTAAAAAGCAATTTCACCTTTTAAAGACTGTTATGAATATTCAGAACAGGAAGATATCTAAGTAATCCATTATTAAAAATAATATTTTGGCAAGGCAAAGGGTGAAAGTATGAACTGAATGAAAATAAGTATGCCAAAAGAGAAAGATACCAGTAGCTTGTAGATAAATTAGTTCATTTAACTATACTTAAATATCTGCCTACATTTTTATCATAAAAAGAAACATATGGCAATATCCTCATGTTCTATGGCAATATGACAAAATTCAACACTCATCCCATAACTGTAAAATAAAATACTGGAAATTGCTAAAAGTCCTGAGAGCATTGTGTTTTTCTCTTTTATTAATCATTATTTAAATTGATATACACTGCAATTTTAATTACTCCTTGAGATTCACACTAATCAATTGTCTAATCAATTGTTAACCTTTCATATCAAAATGTGCTTAAGAAATCATTGACTCCCTCTTTTGCAAAAGTTATGTAGTATAATTGAATACTTGTATACTTAGGACTAAACAAGACAGCAAACAACAGAAAACAATAATGAAAATAATGGTGCTGAGAGTAAGTATTCATTGGCACAGGCTCAGACACAAGAACACCATAAAATTTTGACAGTACTCTATCTTTTTAATTTATTTCCAAATTGTTAATGTGAACAAGTTTAGTCTATCAAAAGAAAGTGTCATCACAGGCTCTTGAAGAAATTGGGTTTTATGTGTGTAAAATATTTATTTATATATATAGTGTATAATTTCCTACAGGTGTTTCTTTTTTGTGATCTTTATGCTTTCTCATGGTATTTTTATAGCCAATAGCAAAACAGGACAACATTACCTGAAAAAAATAACAAGAGATTAGGAAATCTAAATTATAAATAGCAAAGGAAATAATTCGTGAGGAATCATTGGCTAGAATTGGTATGTCTAAAACAATGAAATATCTTTTTGTAATCTTTTAAAATATACAAAAAGATGGCAGTTGTTTCGCATACAAATTTTTAAGAGGAAAGTAAACTAATAATTTTTAATAAGTCAGTCATCCTGAAGGGTGCACCTAGCTGTGATTGCTGTCTGTCCTCATTTCCTTGTGATTAAAACAAACAAGATCAGAGAAGACTATGAACCATTAAGCAGATGAAAAACAAATTGAAATTTAGAAGGTATGGCCTGTATTCCAGGAAAGGACCTTCTCTATAATGCGCTTTTATATCCAGGAAGACAATGAATAAACTCTTCAGGACTGTTTTTCCTTCTAACCAGCAGCTAAAAGGAGGAACAACTTTTCTCACACTCTTGCAGGCACCAGTTCTCAGATTCTGCAGCCATATGTGCTGGAAACCTTTTTTTACTTGTATTTTACATAATCATCCAGTTTCGCTAAGGAGAATCTGCTGTCTGCCTAACCCCTTGCAAGGTTACTTTGAAGGGATTGGCTTCATTTTGATATGCTGACATTAATTCATATTTGGAAGTTTGGAGGGCATTACTTTAATCACCAGGGGAAAGCATTCATAATTCTTTTGAGTTTCAAATCTGGTCCAAATTTTATAGTTCTTGTACATATGGATGTTTTTCATTGATCATGGTTCATTATGACCATAAACAAGTACCCCAACAATACCCACAAAAGCACAAGAAATTGTGAGCTTTTAGCTCTCCTATCAGAGAGATAAGTTCTAGGAGTTTAATGTAAAACTGTGTAAGGAGTATCTGATATTACTGATTCTACTTTCAATTAATATTGGAACATTAATGTTCTTTGAAGTTGTCATTTAATTCCTCCATCAAAACACTGGTCTTGATGTAAACACTTTCCTGCTTTATTATATCATGTCAACAAAAGGTTCACTTCTGAGACAGTGCATCCTGAGATCTCAAAATGTGAAACAGGGTTTTTATATTACAGCTTACTCTCTGATATATTGACTTAGGAAGTCGATCTCTTCAAAAAGAGCCATTGAAAAGAAGTGCATTCATCCACTCATACATTTACCATCTTTGATAAATCCAAGTGAGAGCTGATGAAAGTCATTCTAAAAGTATATTCATTTGTTCCATGCCTGTATATAGAGTACACTGAATAAATGCTCTACAAGGGATAGCACAGAGGTAACTTTAAGACGGTTCAGATGCTTCTGGTCTAGCTTTGAGAGTAAAGAAAGGATATACGTGACTCCCCATGGTCAGAGCTAAAACATTCTTGCAGCTGATGAATTTGGATGCTATGGTTATTTTTCCTTTTTATGATTTATTTCTTTTGAACAGAATTTTTCTTTCACTTTGAAGATAATCTAGTCTGGTCATATTATCTTATTGCAAGTCAAATGGAACATAGTAGTTGTTTCCCTTGACTGGATAAGACATCTTTCAGTTAAGGAAGGAAATGCCGGTCTACAATGAGAAGAACCTGAAGGTTCAGTAAAGCATCAGGCAAACATACTCTGAAAATTTACTGTGTCAATACCTGACATATACACAGACTTAAAAATCTCCTAGTCTTACAGATACCTATTTGTAGACATAGGTTTATTTTCCAGGTTCTTGCCCTTATGTGGAAGGAGGACTGCCTCAGCCATCTAATGCATTGTAAGTAGGCATATTACTAAGTGGCTCATATCAGGCAGATTTCCAAAAATATCCCTCTGCATGTTTTCTTTCCCATGAACATGAGCATTAACTGAGTGAATGAGTGGAAGGTACAACATCTGTCTTGATGTGCCAAAAATAGGCTTGGAGCTCAGTACTTTCAAATATCCCAGCGCTGAGGCCCTCATTCCAAATTTCCCAACTGTAAGCAAAAACAGCTTCCCAGTGGGAACATCTGTGTGCCTTATTCCCTCTAACACTATGCTGAGAATTAGAGCCTCCCATGACTTGAAATTTCAGGAGCATCTACATACTTTTAAAAATCTTCCCCTAAATCCTTTGGGGTCCAGGTCTCCACAGGTTCCCCAGAAATTCACAGTTAGGACTACCAAGCAAAAATTTCACATATATTTATTCAGCACTTACTGAGAGAAGATGATCCAGCAGTTCCTTATCCAGCTCAAGATGCTCTTCTGTACAGCCATCCAAAATGTAAAATGATCCTAATATAACCCTTCTGCATTTGTTTCTCAGTCTGTAGATCTGTGGTAGTCTTTCCTGACAGATAATGATGCCCTATTTTCCAGCTGCACAGGAGATTTGTAGGTAAAATGTTCTCATTTTCATGTTTCTCCCATAGAAATGGGATGTTTTCTTGTGCAGGGGATCATGTTCAACATTTCTGATCAGTACAAAGTGAAGCACTAGAAGAAGCAGAATTCTGTTAAGACTTTTTGGCTCTGAGTAATCATGAAGAGCCAATGGTGCCAGGAATAAATCACATGAAGAGAAATACTTTGAGCATAGGAGTGGAGCTGTGAAAACCTCACTAGAATTGGAATGCTCCAGAGACACGGAGAACAACTGGAGAAGATTTAAACCAACTTTTAGGTACAGATATAGGACTACACAATAAGAGAATTATTGCCATTTAAAAAAGCTACAAATCTTCAATTCTAAATGGCTATCTGCTCCTAGCTCATATGAAACACACTAAAATATGTTAGTGTAGCAATGCTTGGAAGTAAAAAAAAAAGGTCAAAAACTAAAACCAACAAATCCCAATGTTCTTTCTCTTTATCTGAGCCATACATAATTTTTGAAAGACAATTTGGGGATATGTGCTATCCAATACTCCATATTCCATTGCATTTACAAAGACTTAGGTGCATACGCAGAGACATTGAAATGCAGCTCACCTTTCCATGGCCAGTGTGTGGCCACCCAAGGTATTGTAATCTATTGTATACTGATCTATATAGATCCTCAACAATGGGAGGGACTCAAGATGCAATATCAGATTTCATCTGACTTTGAAGACATTCTCTTTCTTAGAGTTTCCCAACTTATTGCATGTAAACTAATTATTACCTGGTTCTATGAGTAGGAAATATGTATGTTAAACATGTAAACAATGCCCACTCCCTTGCAAAGAACCGCAAACCCACATCAAAACAAAAGAAAAACAATCAAAAGTCAAACAGTGAAAAAGGAGAGAGTAAAGATCCAAATCTGCCATTTTGGGCCAGATGAAACGCTATATGTATGGAATATTTTGTTTGGAAATTCATACTATGTACCTTAACTACTGAAAAACACATATACATATTTGAATAAACTACATCATATTTTGGTTTGAATCACTTGATCCCAGCTGAGTGAAAAAAAAAAATTATAAAAAGGAATAAAAACTGCCAAGTTTATGTCTCCTCAGTCCAGAGGGGCTGAAATTAGTACCTGCTTGTCGCTTGCATTTAGTGGATGCTTAGCACTCCAAGCTATGAAGTGAGCTCAGCTCAGCTATGGCAGTATTTTTCAGCATTTGCTATAGAAAGGATATAAACCTATAGCTGAAAAGCAAATGTTTGCATTTCTGAAGGAAGATCACCCTTCTCCTGCTTCTCTTCATGGCATTGGAAAGTGCTAACCATTCATTTAATGCAAATTTGTAGTTTTATATGTGTCTTTGGTTACAATGTAAGATGTAACCAAAAGTATAGATTCTATTAACATCTTCATAAGATGTTAAAACAGGTGGGGCAGTGTTCTTTATCTCTTCCGTGACTCAGTCCTGGTAACACCCTCTGGGGGCTATCTCTGCTAATGGGACATCAAGACTCACTGCATGACTCAAAAATTACATCATCCCATTGTGAGATGCTCCACCCAGGGGGAGGAACCAAGCATTCCTGCCTGGATATAACCTGAAGTTTGGAACACCACAACCAGCACTACCCACTGCGCTCCCAGAGGAGAAGAGCTTCATAATCATTGCTGGACCTCCAGAAAAGGACCAGACTTCACTACCAGATCACCACTTCAACCAAATCACAGTCATCACTCCAACAAGACTGCAGCCACCATTTAATCAAACTGCTACCACCACCCTGACCAACAGGGTGTCAGGTCATATCCTGACTCTGTCAGTTCAGGACAGTGTTTCTCTATTATTGTCGTTATCTTAATTTTCCTGTTAAATTGTAGTCGTGACTTGGCATCTCCCACTGGTATGCTTTCAAATTAGTACACTATGGCTTCTGGTACAGTCCAGCTATGAACTGTAATACTTTAGGAGTTACAATTCAATGAAATTTGGTTTCCTGAACCAAACCAAACCAAAAGTAGTTTTTCTGTTCATTTCTGTCCCTAAGTTCCTAACAAGTTGTTCTACTGAAACTACTTCAGAGGTGGACAGATGAGGAAGTGGTATGGTATTTTCCTGAATACGCTGCAAAATATAGAAATACTAGTTTTCTGAATATAAAAAATGACTGTACTACAGTCACATCAGGTAGATAATAGAGCAAGGTTTCTTTGGCTTTCAGGTATTAGCATTTTAAAAAGAAAACAGGAATAAAACCTAAAATAGTGTACATAAGACAAGACACAAAAGAAGATGTAGCGATTTTTCAAAGATTATTTTCATTCTGTTTTATGTTTCTGTCCGGTTGCCAAGGTTTAAATAGGACATCTGGACAAAAAGAAGAAATGTTAGAAATGCTTTGCTTCTTATCCTTTATTTAGAAAAGAGGAAAAAAGTTTGATATGAGATGGCAGAGGTAGAAACAATATTATCTACTGATAGCAAGACAGGACAGGGTATCTTAGGATAGCTTTTTTTACTGTCTATTGAACCAGGAAATAAAGAGTTGAGACTTTACATTTAATTGAGTTTTGCTGGTTTCATTTCTTGTCCAGAGATTTTAAGGAGAAAGGAAACTATATGTATATATATTTTTCTGAAGACTTTAAAAGGAAAATTAAAATGCACTTCGAATAGAAAATGTGGGCCTCCTGAAGATGCTTCTTTCATCTAGATAAGGTAAGGAGATATTGAATGATAACAAAAGGTTCCTTTATCTAAGGTGCTTAATGGATTATACTTTATTATTATCTGCAAAATTAAAAAACAGCTGTGTTTTAAGAAAAGAAAGTCCAGAAACTGACTGTCAGAAGGCACATTCACAGTTTGAAGTTTTTGGAAAACACAAAAGCCTAGCCATTACTCATACCCACACATCTGGGAATAGGCACAGAAACCTCACAAATACATAAAATACCAAATCAATAATAGCATAGTAGAGACCAGACACAGCAGAATGAACCCTCAGTCATGGTTCTTAGCTTGAAAAAACTTTTCCTTGTGCCATAGGTTGAAAATCAAAAAAATTATGAAAGACAATTGCTTCTACAATTAGGACAACTCCTATGTGAGTTTTCAACTAGGTAGAAAGGTGCAACACGGGGCATGACTGTTCCACAGTAGACACACAAACAATAGACTCTACATAAACCTTATCTCTTCTACAGCTTCTTAGATATACAACACTTGTTTCTTTCACATAAAAAATATCACTGGTTAGTATTGTTCACAGAGAAAGAAAATTACATTGTTGCAGTCGCTGTATTTGGCCATAGTGATCACTGATAATAAAAAAAAAAAGTTTTCAAAAATAGACAGCCAAAAAACCAGTTTTTGATAAGATGACCATCATGGATTTACTCCCTAGAAATCTCCAGATTCAGGTTGTCAAAGCATCCTGTCTTGACATCTAACACTGTCATAGGCCATGGAACAGTAAGTGTGGTACAGAAACTATCACAAGAGTTCTGATACTTCTGTTCTTTGAAAGTGCAAATTTCAGCTTACTGCTGAACACCTTCTGAGTTCTATTAAAAGAATGAGGACACATGCCAGACTAGATCAGAACTGCCAAGAATCCATAAGAGTGATTTAGAACTAGGAATTTCCATCATGGCTATGATCTTAATCTTGTCTTGCTATAAGCAAATCAAAATAAGAAAAAAAAAAAGCAATCTGAAGATAAAAAAATTAGAACTCATTCATTTCATAAAAGAATATATCCAATTCCTTCAAGAAAATTATACTGCAGGTAACTTCCACTTCAGTCTACACACAAGTATCTAAAGAACACAGAGGTCACAGGAAAAGGCAAATATTCCAACACCAGTTGGAAGCACAGGGTATGGTGCTGTGAAGTGTGCATGTTGTTTCAACATCATTTCTTGATGAATGAGGACTATGTGTACTTGAGATGTCTCTGCACGAGTCTAATAATATTTCAGTCACTAGGATATCAATGGTAAAGAGGAGACTGGAATAGAAGAACATTTAAGCTAAACACTTGAGTTTGGTGAGTACTTCTTTTAGTGTCCATAGTAAACTATGCAGGTAATGTTTTAAATCACAGTACAGGAATATCATTAAGCATCAATTTCATATATACCTAATGACAGGAAAAATTGGATATTTTGAAGAGATCTAGCAGGTAATGCAAGCTCTTCCTTCAGCTTTAAAATGAAGAAATAGTTGCAGCCTAGAGGACATTAGTCGTTGGAAGCTGTGTCCTTGACAGCTTACATCCTAGTATCTATCACTTAGATATCTGCCATTAGGGACTGGCAAGCATAGAAAACAAGGTGTTCAGATAGTTTTTAATGTTTCCAGCAAGTATAAAATTTTTTTGGTTTAAGTCCACTGAGGACTTAAACCAGTAACATCCACAATGCAGACAATCCTGACAGTGCAAGTAGTTGAAACTGTAATTTAATGTTTTTTTGGCATAGTTGAGAATCCCATACGTCTATGCTGAAAGGGTTGTGATATTTTTGTTGTTATTGTTGTTGGATAGTTGCTTGGGAGAGGGGTTTGTCAAGGGTTATTTTAGGGGTTAGGAGAGTTTGATTTGTTTTTCTGGTTGTTTATTGGTGGTGGTCATTTCATCTGGGTTTTTTTTTTTCTTTTCTGTTTTATATAAGCCTTCAGACACTGGAATTACCCTCTTGATAATTCTGCATATACCTATAGATTTTCTGACTCCATAAAGCAAATTAATACTTGAGAAAAGTGTCATTTAGATGCCTTTGAGGCAGCTGTCTTTGTAGTAGCTCTTTCCTGACTACTTTTCTCTCACGTGTGTAGATTTCACAGAATCATTTAGGTTGGAAAAGACCTCTGAGATCATTGAATCCAACCTTTGACCAGTCAACACCTTGCCAGCTATAGCATGGCACTGAATGCCATGTTCAGTCATTTCGTGAACACCTCCAGGGATAGTGACTCCACCACCTACCTAAGCAGTCTGTTCTGATGCTTAACAACTCTTTCAGTAAAAATATTCTTCCTGAGAGATGAAGACAGATAAAGTCGTATCTATCAGTTCTTCATGGCTGTCAACTTAGTTTGGTATGAGAAATAACTTCTTTTAATTTCATAAATTGCCCCCCAGATCCTATCAGCTCAGACAGGTTTTAAAATCAAATTAATTTTAAAATAAGATAATAAAATATAAAATGTTAGTAAATTATTGTCTGTAATCTGCAGGATCTGAATTTTTCCAGTGTTAGACAATTTCACAGCAACATTGTATTAACTGCACTAATTCAAATCCCCAATCAATTCCTTAAAAGGTGGTTTTTTTCCCTGTGTATATGTTCAATGCTTCTAAACAGCATCATTATTAGTGTTAGCTAGGAATAGTGTTCTTATAAACCATACTGTAAAATTTTTATTTTGTTTTGGCACATGGTTTCAGCTTGTTTGTCAGGCCTTTCTGTGGAGAAATTTTCTAGTTAAAGAAAACTAGATGGGGTTACAAAGAAATTTGGTGAATATTTTTTTGTAGTTCAGTCATACTGCTCTACTAACTAGAGGCAAATTATGGAGGTCAAAACATTTCAAGTCTTTTGGACACAAAAAGCTCATTCAGTCCAGATAGAAATTCTGTTAGGTTAGGAACAAGTCTCAAGTATAGAAACACTTTTTCAAACTCCCTAAAAGTTTTGTGTTTGCTCAGTGGATTGTGTTTAAGGAATTTGGTATAAATCTATGGCTTGTTTCAACTGAAAACAATGTTTTGAATATATATATGTGGCTCTTGGTATTGCAGCATCTGAGAAACAAGACAGAGCATCTGCTTTCTATGATTTGTTTATTCAGTTCAATGATTATGTCTTGATGTACAATGTAAATGTGAAATTGATTACTCTAACCCATACATTTGCTAGACTCTAAATGGAGCAAACTTTCTTCTCTGGTAAATGATCATTTCTGCAAGATATGGCAGAAGTTGCAGTAAAATATGTTCTGAAGACTTCTAATCTTTATTTATCACATTGCGAAAGTAATGTGTTGGAGACCTTCCCCAGAAGTAGAAGCAGGTTCAGTTTATTGTTCCTTCCATTATTTCAAAACTGATGGATTTTATAAAACAGCTGCATGTCCCTAATCTTTTAACTGCCACAGGATACTACTACAAGAGGAAACCAAAATTGTTGCTCACATTGCTCAGTTTGCTGATGGTGACTGAGGCTGCGTCATCAATGGGAAAAGTTTTAAACTACATTTTCTACTTGTCTTAAAAAAAGTCAGCTGCAAAAAAATTGCTTTTTGTCAAGGCAACGGTTAACAAAAAACAGATTAAAATCTGACAAAGCAGTGCACAGCGTTCACTGTCTTTGCATTTGATAGTTGCTCTGTGCTCACCCTTTTCTACAGAGTATTTTTTGCATTCATAGAAGGTAGATACAAATTTTGGTCTGAATAAAAATGGATTTGGAGAAATTAAGATCAAATTTTTGGTATAGAATTATTTGTAATATTAACTGGAGCACAAAACTGCCTCTTGAAGAACTCCTTCCTTTTCAGCACACTTTCTTTCACAATCTTCTGTGCACAGCTTCTTGTAAGGTAGGGAAATTTGGATAGCAATCTCTTTCAATCTTCAGATTCTCACAGGTATATTCTTATCTGATATTTCAAGAGCTTTGATGATATTTTCACACTGTGTTCTCTGAGAAAGATTGTTGTATAAACAATGAACCTGAGGCAATTAGCCTGATTTGTACACTGTTATGAACACTTGAAGGTTTTGTTGTTTTCTTAAATCATTTTTGAGGACAGATTGGAAATATTTTGTGCCACCTTCCTCTACTTGTCTTCCAAATCAAAACCTCAATTCTGACCAGCTAAAATGGTAAAACTAAGCAAAGACTGTGAACTCAAATTGTATGCTTTAAGGACATTTCCTAATTACAGGAAGATATGAGTCTCAAAACAATAGCAGTAAATAAAACAAAAAAAAATCTTGATATGCCTGCAGAGGAAATAAATATATTACAAGGAACGGAATGATACTTGGGGGCAGAACTATACGGAAAAATGTTCCCTCAGTGCAGAGAGCACAAATATGAAGGCATAGACCTGATAATTTTCTCTCTAGCGCAAACTCTCAGGGCAATAGGTGCAGGCTACAGGAAGTCCTTTGAATATGGCAAAAAAATAAAAAAGGTAGTAAGAGGATGTGGGATGGATACTCAGGAGCAGATCAACTTTTTGTAGTGGAAGAGAGAGATGAAGAATAAGAAAGCAAGACTGTTATGGCTCACTGCCAGACCACAAAAGCCTTGGGACCTAAAAGCAACTCTATTTGATGGGCACTCAGTACTAAGAGACCACAAGTGTCTCTTTTAGATTTATCCAAGTCCAGTTAAGAGGCAATTAGGTTAATTAATGAGGCTAAATAATTACTTTTTCCTTGGCAAGATTTTCAGCAGAATAAGAAATTGCTCAATTTAATTCAGAACAGTGATGTAATTTCCCAAGTTCTACACAATCTTGGGGCTCACCTCATTTAGTTTTATGAATGGTCCCTAGTGTCTCATACCTATCCTGATCCTGCCAGATATCCCTAAACACAATCAAACACCTTTCAGTACACTATTTTAATTTTCTTCCTTTACTCTTCTTCTTTCGCCTGCACTCTGAGGCCATAGATAGGAAAAAAAATGCTGTCCTAAACAAATATATAGAATTCTTCTATAATAGTCTGTGACAAGTCAACTCTAGAAATAAATTTACTGGAGTGTTTTACTGTTTTGTAGAAAAATACCTGCTGGACAAATTCTTGATTAAATTGTATCTCTTAATTTTATTAAAATTCCACCGTAGTATGTGTAGTATTTATAAATAAATTTAATGCTGTCATCATTCTTTCTGTGAAAATATATTGAATTAGTTTTTCTTGAACTAAACAGGTTTATATTCAAGAGAGAGTTCAAACTAACTGTATATTTTTGTCAATGTAATATTACTTGTCCTGCACACTAAAAATTATGGTGAAAACAAATTGGAAGGCTGGGCTTTGGCAAAAGAAAAAACTAACAGCCAGTAAGAAAGAAGTGAAGAGTGCATGAAGACTTTTGTCAGCTTGGTCAGAAATGTTAACCAAGAGCAGGGAGAGTAATTAGTTAATCTCTATTAATACCATTAGCATTGTGTGAAACAGATTTTCTGTTTCTGAGCAACACCACATTGTTGCCAATATGCTTTCTTTCTCCTGCACACCTCTGACTGCTCAATATGGAAACTCAGTATACCTAAGTCTTGAGAGAGGTAGAGGACTTCTGGGCACATCCACAGAGAAATTGCAAATTTATGCAGACTAGCACATCCACAATGAAGAAAGGAAAAGAAAGACAATGAGATGCTTCTTTGAACTTTGATAAATATCAACCACTGATACCCTGTCTGAGTCTGGTCTGTGACCATTAGAGGAAACTCTTCTACTTCTTCATATAAATTATATTTTGCCCTTCTAAGAAGTTCCTTTACTTTCCATTACCACTATGGAGCCCAGTATGCATGCAGAGTCATGCCTGAAATATCAGTTTCAATGTGATTATAGTTCAATATAAAGAAAACTTATATTTCAGTTTTTAGACACAGGCACACAGACACAGACACAGACACACACACACACAAAGATTTGAAGTGACATTCCTCTTTCTGCACTAACCCTTTCTAAGGGATATTAGTCACAGACTGTCATAACAGAGAAAAAGCTCCATCCTGTAGTAGTTGTCATTTAAGTCAGTTTGACAGTTTGTAGGTTTTCTTGGTTTCTCTGATCAAATCAACCTGGTACACAATGTCAAACATTTAGGTCACATAAGTTGTAATGTGTAATCTTGATAGACCTGAAAGATATGTGGTAAATAGGCTTTGTAATATAGCCGTACAACAGTGTGTAATTTTATTTTTAGATGTAAGAGTAATTTTCAAAAAATATTTCATACATCTTGTCAGTCTGTGCATGCTTTTTCAGAACTACTGCACTAAATTTCCCTTGCTATCTTCTCAAGAAATACCATAATTGGATCAACATATTCCAAATTTGAATTTATTCAGTTAGCTAAAAACTACATGTAGATCACTAACTGTGAATATATTCAAATAGCTATAACCTAGGTGTAAATTTTAATTATATTTAATTTTTTTTCTGTTCCATGAGAGGAAGAATATAAGAAAATAAAATTTCTAATATAGTTCTAGTTAATTTCTTCACTTAATATATGTGCATATCTCCCTCCCTCTTTCTCTCTCAATCTCTTTACCTCCCCCCACCCCCACCCCATTCCAGAACTTCACTAAGGAATTCTACTTAAAAGGGGTTCCTAGTCTAGTCTCTTTCTCTAGAATAATTTCCATTGTTTCTCAGGCTTATGGCAGTGTATCTGAATGACAAATCAAAGGCCTGAAAGTTATTATTTTCCATTAATATTTCTTAAATTAATTTTTGTGGTTTTTTTTTAATACAGGAATCTTGCCAGAATCAGTCCTTGTGGATTCTATATGATTCATATTCTAAAATATATTACCTTTTTCTCATGCAATATAGTCAGAGCACAGTGATTCCCTTCCCCCCTAAACAGAAAATAATTTCAAAGTTTTAACATAATTTTCCTAAATCCTGCCTAGCTCTCTGCATTTTCCATCTAATGTCCCTCAATATCTTCTGCAAAGTGGATATTAAAAAAGCTAGAAGCAGTACTCTACAAAAATACAACATTCTTCCTTCACCTAGCCTTATAAAATTTCTCAAGATTTAAAGTTTAGGATTTAGAAACTTTTATTTGAAAAGTTCAAGGTAAGGGTCCAAAAAACCAACCCTTTACCTCCTATTTTATTTTTTGTGTCATGGAAATAGAACAGTGTTACAGTGTTTATAAGGGACTACTTTCTCAAATATTATGAATATGAACTAGCTTTCTGTGACTATTAAGACCCATTAAATTGGCATTAGTTTTCTTTTTGCTTTCTAGCTCTTGGAGAACTATGTGTTCCACAGGCTCTAGGAGAAGAACACCTACCTGCTTCCAAAGACAGATACACAGGGTAACAGCAGCTCAGTAAGTCTCATTGTTCCGTATGCATCAGTGCTCAATACAAGATTTCCACTTAGAAGGGGAAAAATGAGGAAACAAAAGGGGAGAATTTCTTTTTCTTTCTTCTTTTTTACTTGAATGCTGTACTACAAACTCCTTCTCTGGAAGAACTTAAGTTAATCCCAGGAGTCCTTAAGAAGCACAAATTGCTAGGCCTTCATGTGCCTTCTCATTTAGTCAGTATCTTCATCTATTTTAAAGACAAAGCACTCTTACACTTGAAAATGAAATGTACTGTCCAAAATCTAGATCAGGGTGGAGCTGGGAAGATGAAGCCGAAAATAATTGTATACAAGAAATTTGCCTCCCATTTTAGTATTCATCCATTAGCATAAGATACCAATTCTAATACACACTGAGAATAAAATATAAAGCTACAAAATGGGTGGTTTAGTTAGTCATTTCCATGTTTCTTAATGCATCTATAACAGCTGCTTTCTACCCCTCACTCTAATAAGTAGTCTTTGTTTTTGGTAAGGCAACTGTTGGAGCAAATTTTTGTATCAATCGTTCAAAGAGAACTGAACATAATAATCTGATAAGTTCGACACAGTGTGAATTGATTTTTCTTAACATTTCAAGACCAACCAAGAAAAAAAGTGGCCTCATAAAAGGTTTGATAAAAAAACAAAATAGAAAAGAAAAAACAAAAAACCCTACAAGCTAGCATTTTGTTAAAATAGGAAGCTTGGGAAAATGAGTTGCTTGTGTAATTCTGTGCATTACAATAGCAGCTCTCTGTTGTAGTTTTATGCTGCTGCAGTGCCCTCTGTCTTTTAACATACCTATGTACACTTAATTATCCCATAATGTATAGTGTTTTTGTTTCTTCAGAATCAGGGCAACTTTGGCTAATATTTTTGTTCTTCAGGGTAAATTCTTTATCAAATAAATAATCACTTATGAACTCTTCCCATAAACTGGGATTTATTTTCCATCTTCGTATATAAATTCACTAAACGTTTCAGTCATCTTTTTTCCATGATGCTACTGGTTAAATTCTAATATTCATACAATCACAACTGAAATGTATCCAGTTCAACAACTGAGAAAAGTTGTACAGACTGAAAAAGAAATTTCATTGACAGCGTTAAATTTAAAACTATGATTTATTAATACAATTAAAAGGATCTGTTCAGTTGATAAGTACAACAATGTTCAGAAGTGTTATTGCATTAATTATCTCTTAATAATTAATACTGGTACCATTAAATACAGAGAGCTTTATGTTGTTTAATATACCTCAGAGAAATTCCAACCCTATTTGTTCATATTATAAAAAATATTCTGAGAATTTGAAATTGTGGTCTCAGGTATCCCATCTGTAAGATCTTAACAGCATAATTATTGAAAATTCAGAGCATCAAGATATATAAATTATTTGAGGCAAAAACCTGTTTTCAGTGGAGAAGAGGGTCCCCTGCTATATATAGAAAGGAAAAGGTTAGAAAAGGCAGTGCTGAAAATACCTTAAAATGGCAACATTCTAAAAATACCTATGCACTTTGCCTTTCCATAAACTGTGAGCTTTGAATTCTCTTACAAAAACATATGTTCCACTTTTGCTTGAGAAGACTCTGTTAGTGCGTCAAAATGCTGCATGCTGTTTTGTATAAGCCCTGTGCTTTTGTATGTAACACATACAGGTGATATATACAACATGCCACCAGTTATTATGCTCCTTTTTTATGGGAATTCATTCCTTTTTTCCTCCACCCTTTTCACTCTCCCATTTCCTCAGTATTACAGTTTCACCCAAGAGAGCTCTAAATGATGCATGGCTAGAACAAAGGCAAGGGAATCTAGGGCAGTGCCGTAAGACTAGACAGCCTTAGATTCTGCTGTAGCATGTAACAATGCAGAGTATTAAACATTTACACATCTGTTTGTTATCAGAATTGCTTATCCTGTACATTTTTAAAAATAACTCTTTTGATTTTTCTGTAGTATGCAATCTGCTCTTAGCAGGGAAAAAATGCAAAAGTAATATTTCCAACACCAGAAAATCCTTTTACTACAGAGGTGTATGTGTATATGCTATAAAAAAAGAAGATCACAAAAAAAAAAAATAAAAGGTAGATATGAATGACACATTTCTCTTACTTCTCATTCCTTCTCATTCTCCAAAATCTGCTTGTACAGGATTGTTTGAAAGAATTACACAGACAGATATAGCATAACATTTGAGAGGTTCTATGGCTAAGATTAAACACCTATTTTTCCTTTTTTCTGAAGGATATTTATCAGTATTAAAGAATTCTCATTGTACAACATGCCAAACAATATGAAAACATCTCACTAGCAGTGTAGTTCTTCAATTTTTCCCATATGTCTTCAAAAAATAAGGTGACGAGTAAAAATTTGAAAACTAATATTGTGAAAGTTCAACATATCAAAATGCCTTGTGACAACATGTTTTCAGTACTGTTTCAGCACAACTAAAAAGATAAATAAAGCTGCACTAGATCACCTATTTTGTTGGCAAATTTCCATGAGCATGATAGAGAAGGTGGTAATAGTGACTTAGTACATGTTTCACTGCTGCCTGTGTGATGTAATGGACTAATGGTATCACACAGTACAGTGCAATGCTGTGCTGAGACTGGCAGCTAGTTACCCTGGAGTATTCAGTAGCTGGAATTTATCTGTCAGGGAGTCCAGGATGCTTTCATGTCAAATATGGATGTGAGGAGTCTGGTGTGCAGCACAACTCCTGAACTGCAGTCCACTGCCTTCTGTTGGCCTTTTCCTACATGGTGGGAAGGAAATGTGTACCACAAGTGGATGGCATGAGCCACAATGTTTCAGTAACAGACATGTGCAGATATCCCTGGTGCACATAGTGTAGGTTCAATGTTTGCTTCCTTCCCAGTGCTGTACCATATAAGTATTAATCTGTGCCATGGAATTTAAAATTGTATTGCTGTGAAATGAACTCTTTTCTGGATGCACTGTTTAGATTCCCTTTGATTTCAACACTTCCAGGTGTATTACAGAGCAAAACAGGCCGATACAATGAGAATGTTTTCCAAATCCACCATACCTTGGGGAAATTGATTTAAGTCCGTTCATTCAATTCAAACTGTTAGTCTAAAATCCAAGGAAGCAAAACAAAATCAATATAGCCATTTGAGAAGCTGCCAATGCTGGCACCTAAATTCAGGGATATTAGAGTACATGGTCAGCAGCTATTGATGTATGTGCAAAGATCATTAATATGATGCAGTTCCTTCATCCTTACCAGGATTTTAAAATTTCAAGAAGTCTGTAAGATTTTTTTTCCCTTTGCATATAAAAAGATGGCAGGCCAAAAGGGTTATGCTGAACAGTCCATTTTAGATATTCAAGTTATACCTAAAATATTGTTCTATGCCTAGATTTTCTTTCTGGATAGCGTCTCCAGAAAGAAAAAAAACAAAACAAGGCAACAAAAGCCACAACCAGCAAACAAACAAACAAAAAATCTTAAACAAAGATGTGGCAAAATGTTGCTTGGCTATGCAAAATATGTATACTTCCAGGTATTGACAGCATTGCTGCTCAAATATGTGGATATGTTTGTTAGCTATAACCAAAGACAATCCCAACTGCACCAAAATTAAAAAAAATAAAACCATTTGCTTAAAATAAATTGCATTTAGAGGAAAGCTTGCTGCAATGTCTCTTTAACAAAACCACTGCAACTTCACTGGCTTTAGCTGAGTTTTCCCTCATCCCCTTACAATAATATAAAAGGAGGCCAGGTACCTGTGACAAAAAGGAAATATTCAAAGACATTCATGTTTTGCTTACAGTATGTGCTGATATGTCACTTAAAGGAAGGCCAAATGGTCCCTTTTTTTCCCTCTAATAAAAAAATCATCCCATTCCCCTTCACTTTACATGAACGTGAAAGAATCCTTCTTACTGTAGTCAAATGAAAATGAAATTTGCTTGAAACTTATGCTTTTTTAATTATAAAGCCATCTTAGAAGTGAGTGTTGGAGTCTGTTCTCTAGAAAAATCCATGGTTAACCCTCTGGTTTCCTCTGATGCTATAAGGAAAAATAATGTATTTTTTACTCTGATGCAGTGAACGGTCAAATATCTGCATTTAAATGGAGTATCTTTAAAACTGTTTATAGAAAAGAGCTAAGGGGTTCTGGCTTCCTTAAGTGCCAGGAAATAGAGGTTCTCTATTTTATAGAGCTCATTTGTGCTACTGCTCTTGGATATGAGACAAGAAAGTTAAAAATTAGAACTGCACAGGAAGGAAAGCTCAGAATCTTATAAATACCATCAGAAACTCTCATCAAAGGTCTCAGAGTGTAACTTGCTGTTCAAAATTTTATAACTGCAATAAAAAAAAAAAAAACAAAAAAACCCAAAACCAAACAAAACCAGTCAACCAACAAACCGAACAAACTAAAAAGCAACAAGCAAGCAACAATCTTAGAAAAACTGAACAGGAATAGCTGGTTTTGTATAATTTCAAATGCTTCCATTTTTCTAATTCAATTAACTTTTTATTATTTGTTACCTTTTTTTGGTCTGAGTCATTTCTGTTAAGACAGAGCACTATGGTCTCATTTGATGAGGCTGCAATCAGTGAGAGATAACATAGTAAGGAAATCCATAAATCCTTAACTTCTCATTAAATTATGTTAATATAATGAAACCAGAAAGTAACCTTGGAGAAGTAATTTCTTGTCAACAACATAGAATGAATCCTGACTGGAATGGGCTGGCCACCTTGCAGACCATGCCAAGGTGTCCAGTGTATCTAACATGGTACCACTCTTGCTGTTCACCAGCAGGTAATGACAAGTGAATTTAAAGACTGATAGTACTGTGCTGAGAATAGGAAAATGCTACAGTCAACAACACAAGTATATAGAAGAAACTGAGTCTTTAATGTCCTTTAAGGAACGTCGTGGCGGTACAGTAAAGAAGACAAATGAAACAGCAGATTTCAGTAGAAATGGTCAAACTGAGAAGGAAGGAATGTGATTTCAGTTGCTGATGTATCTTTATCTGTTGTACACACCTGAAGGATGTACAGCCAGCATGCAGAGGCCATATGACAATGAGATCTCGAACACAAACCAGTTTTGGATTTCCCTATTTCAGAAATAGAAGTTTCAGTCTAAAGATTTTGTAAATAAATTTATTTCAGTCTAACAAAAAAGTATTATGAAGGTCAGATGCTTGGCATAAGGAAATAGAAAAGACATATCAGAGGAATTTCAGCCTCTGTTATTACATGTTACATTTTCACTTTGTCCATCCACAGATGTTGCATTTAAAAAGTTTTTATTTTTGTTAACTGAAACAGTAACAAAGAGTGAGTTTAAAACATGCCTTTTTTTCCTCATTTTGTCAAAGAAGTCTAAGTATCAAATAATCTAGGAAAAGTTTTCATTTTGTCCAATACAAAAAAGTGGTGAAATTGTTATACAGTTCTACTCTTCTGGAATTCAAATTCCATTCAAATTCTGCTGGATACTGAACCTATTAAGAGTTTAAATTGGACAATAATTAATACAAGCATATTTAAGAAACTATCTTCTACTAGCAATAGACAAGACAGCTCAGAGTATGAAACTCACTCCCAATGAAGTTATGAGCATGAATGAGACCTTTAGTGAAAAGAATTGAGGTGTGTTGCAGTGGTCTGGTCCATCTGGTTTTGATTTACTTGTTTTGGTTTTTTTTCTCCTCAAAACCTTTCCCTTTCCTTTTTTCAACAAATATATTTGCTATAGTCCTTGAAGGAAACACAGTTAGAGCCAAGGTCATAGACTTCCAAGAGGAAATGGAGACAAGACAAAGACATGGGAAACTTTAGGTGTCTGTAAGGTCAAACCATTTATGGAAGCACAGGGTCATAAGCATTTGCAGAAGAACAAACAGAGTTGCGTGGTCTATCACTGACACACCATTGCACTGCCAGGAGCAATTCACCTGGTACCTGATTTTAGATTCTTTCTTTCTTCTTCTATGTGATTCTTGTAGTCTTAACTTTCATTATCTAGATAAACTTCTTTGATTTTAAAGAGTATAGAAATTTTAGCAAAGGGCTATATAGACTTTGTTTGATCTTAAAGAGTATAGGAATTTTAAAAAGGTCTATATAGACTTTTTTGATTTTAAAATGTAGAGGAGTTTTAAAAAGGTCTCTCTCCTTATTTTAACTTTGAAAATTTTCAGTTTCTCTACTGCCTTAAATCATCCGTTAATGCTCCACAGAGATTGTACTCATGCTGATATTTATTAACCAGCTTTTGAATGCCCTTCCCACTAGCCATGTTCATTTCATTAATAAAACTAAACTTATTTCGTGCTTTTCAGTTACACCTTATTCACCATAACTCCCCCTTCCACATCACCCTGTTGTTGCAAAACACTAATTCTAAAACAAGCTATTTTGTTTTCATTAGGTCCTCCTGGCTGCTATCTGTGCCAAAGTGCCATAACTTTTTCCTCTATTAAGTTCCCTGTTACATCCTTTCATGTACAGTATAAATACTAAACTGTGTATTTTATTTGTAAATCTCTAATTATTCATGTATATTCTCACATATGAGCCCATGTATTTTCCTGTAGATTTTGAAACAGTAATTAAATCAATTATAATGAGTTTCTGCCTGTTCATTTATTCTGTGGCATGACTCACAAAAACAAAGAGAGAATAAGGAGCAGAGGTTTTCTACCAGAGATAAATCTGGACAGTTGTGAACTAAAAACACAAAGCCCTTTAAGGCACCTAGGACTATTATTAGTAACAGAAGCACATATAGCTACTAATTACAACCAGATGGTTCTCTCTGCACCATGACAGGCAAACAGTGAATTACAGCAGTATTTGAGTCCAAGCAAGTCCAAGACAGCTGTAAAACACCGTTGTGTCTGTTTTTAGGTCTCTGTTTTTTCATATGGATCTTATTGCTTTAGTTATCCAGTAAAAAAGAAAAAAACACCACAATTGAGTCACTTGACTTCAGCTAACAGAGCTTTCTTGCTTTCTTTCTCAAAATTTATCTGTTCCCCCTGCAGCAATTTTCACTATGTAACTTCAAAATGCCCCCAGATATTCCCATGGGGTCCTGGCAAGAAATTCTACGGTACTTTCATCAGTTTTATTTTACAGATATGTATGGAGTATGACCAAGAAGACTAATGATTTTAGCAAGCCAGATCCCAAGGCTGTTCTTCCCTCAGAATAGGCCCTGGGCCAGACTCTGACTGGCATTGCTACCAAAGAAGAGGAAAAGATCGTAATGGTATTCTCTTCCTACACAGTCCTTCCCACGAGGATCAGACAGAATTGCAGATCCTGTGTTAGGCAAGATCTGGAGCATGAGCTCAATTCTACAGGAGCTAGTATGAGAAGTTATTTTAAGAAGGAAACAAAACCAGGGCATTGCCCTTATGTTCACTTTATACTTTGTCTGTTTAGGTTGCAAATTCAGCTGGAGAAAATGTCATGCTATACATATATCTACAATATTCACTCCAACAGGGTACTGGTCCTTGTGACAGCCCTTAGCAGTCATATAGTCCTCACCTAAAAGACCCCTTGTATTCCTCTTTGACATTCTCAAGTCACGATTCTTATCTGTCTATTCAACAGCCTTGAGAGTGGAGCATTTTTTATTTTGCTGCACGGAGGGATGTAATCCTGAAGTGATTTTGTGAAAAATGATGGATGTGCTGCAAATGAGGAGAAATACTGCTTCTTGTAAGTGCAGGTGGAAGGGGAAAATTACCTGTGGGTACAATGAATTCTGCTACTTGTGGGTTCAGCCAGAAGCAAGTAGTCTATTACCATACTGATGGAGTCACCAGACTTTTAGGAAAAGATACTAAGGAAAATTGTCAGAAGCAAACTACTATCAGCTCTAGAATTCCATATCTTTTATTTCTGGATGTTTTTTAGGAGGAGGTGGGTTTTCTTAATGTTTGAGGTAGGAGGTTGGTTGTGGGCTTTTTCAATTATTATTATTGCTTAATTCTTCATTTAGTGCAAATTAACATAAAAAATTAAAGAAATTATCCACCTGAATATTCCAGTATTCTTCCATGTAATTAGTCTGTTTACTTCCCTGCTTTTCAGGGGAAAATGAAAGATAAAATCATGGAACTGTTATTCTGTCTCCGTTACAAAAATATCTGGCATAGAAACATTGATGCAGGATAAACAGATGGAAAATGTAGTGACTAATTCACCTAGCATCTCCTGTCACTGGAAGCTAGAATGCCTGACTCTCACAAATCGCTTATTTAAGGGAGTAAAGTTATGTTCAGTGTGGTGCAGATCCTAAAGGGACATCTAAGAAAGGTAATGAGAGATAAAGATGCTCCCAGTCCCAGTAGGAAAAAAGACAAAATTCTTAGATTACTTTCTGGGAGCAAACAATAATAGCAATGCCACATACACAATTATTCAGGTGTTCAGTCTACAAAAAAATCTGTTGAACCAGCCAGAATCTTCCAACACCTTTTTTTTTTTTTTTTTTTTAATTTTATTTCAGTACTCTCTCTGTCTTCTCTCAATTTTCTGTTTTTCTCTGGCTTTTTATTGTTAAAAACTGAAGCAAGATCCTTATCTCCAGTACTACCTCCAGAAGAGAGCTGACTGCAAGCTTCTGGGACATGCTTCTAGGACAATGAACAGAAAAACTGTCTAAGAAGACTTTTTCCTTTATTTAATAAACAAAATTGATTTCCAAACATTTTTGTCTAACTCTGCTGGAACAGTAGTGTTACAGAATTTGAAGGAGAAACCAATTTTCTGGTTTTCTGAAGTGACTGTTCTGACAATGACATTCACAGATTTCTTCTTCTTCTTCTTCTTCTTCTTCTTCTTCTTCTCCTTCTCCTTCTGTGTTTATGATGTGTTTGAAACATATAAATTCTGAAGAAGTTAAACACATCTGTCTTTCTTTTTAACACAAAAATCTCTTGTCCTGATTTACTGTTACTAGCATTTTTAATTATATGGAGTCTAAACTCTTCTATATACACAATCCTACTCCCCAACCAAACAGCATAGGAGCTTTTAACTGTCACTGCTCTCACAGATGATAGATTATCATTCACTCATAATCACAGTAAAAAAACAGCCATAGACATCTGAGCTGCCTTGTTTAGTCAGTATTTCTTGAAGACTGCACTAGGTCTATTTGTGCAGATAGATTACAATCTTTCAAATATTTATTAAAGTGGTCTCCTCTTTTGATATTACCAAGAGATAATTACTGCACCTTTAACCACCACTATTTGCATTGCAAAGTAGGAAAGGAGCTTGTCTGAATAATATCTTTTAAGTCCTTGATTTAGTTCTGCATAAACTGATTTTTATACACAGAACACAAATTGTTGCCACTTCATCAATGCCTCATTTTTCTCTTAACAATGAACCAGCAGTGATTAATTTCTGAAGACCAGTAAACAAAAACATAGCCTTGAAAGTGATTAAAGCTTAGCTGTAAAAGCTGCATGCACATACTAACAAATGACTGTTATAAAGTCAAGTACTGCTTCAAAAAGGAATATTCAAATGGAAAGGAGCATGCAACAATAGCAGAAACTGTGCAATGCCATTGGGGTCCTTAGGGATTTTTATTAATATCAAGTATACATGAGTATGATCCATTGAGAAGTAAGAATCTTCTTTTGAGTGACATTGAGAGGTAACTAAAAGAATAAATTAATTCCTGATGAATTTGGTACAACTCTGCAGTCATATTGCATGAATTTCACATGTGTTTTTGTACCTGGATTCCACTAAAGTAAATTCGTTAGCCTAAGTATGACCCTTGCTTTTGTAAAGTACAATTCTAAAAAGACAGGACTTGTAAGGCTTCTAACTCTTGATTCCCAATTTGAGTAGAATATTTTGAAGCGTATTAATGTCAATTTCAGTAGTATCAGTAGTATTTGATAAAATGTTATGATTAAAATAATTAAAATATTTGTTTAAAATATATTAAATAACATACAAACTCTTTCACATCTATTATTTCAGTATTGAACCAAAACTATGTAAGATATAGTGATTGTGAACAACAACATCCCATTTGATTTTATACTGCCATGAACAATTTGAAGGATTAAGAACCTCAAGAGTATTCAGATACAAAGAGAAAAGAATGCTGAAGACACTTAAGAATACCTGAGTCCCAAAGGCAGTATTCTATACAAGCACAAGCTGTGCTGAAAGAGATAATGAAGTGTAAAAACAGTCTACATAAAAAAAAACATAGAGTTGTAGTATCTTTTGTCATTTGAAAAGACCACAGAAAACTTATTCTTAACAAGCCCATGCATAGGTTGTATAAAAAGGTTCCGATGCAAAGTTAATAGAATTTAGCAAACTGTGAATTCAACAAATCCAGCTAAAAAAGAGAGCTTCTTTTGATTTTTGCTATCAGTGATCTAGGCTGTCATGGAATCTAAAATAAATGAAGAATATATAAGAAAAATTTTGCTTAAACAAGTCAGTGAAGATAAGAAGGCATACAATAAGGAAAAAAAATATTTTTCCACCTCTCATTTGAATAATTCCATGTTTTGTTTTCTGTTTTTCTTGATTAGACCGTGTTGATATTGAAAATTTAGATGCTCATTTCTTAACTGTCAGGCTTGTTATTTTAAAATTTGCTCTCTGATAATGTTAGGCAGGAGGTTTTTTCTAGTGATGTATGTGTAAAAACATGGAATTTGATTTAAAATAAAATAAAAATCCCACGTAAAATACTATTACATTCAGGCTTTCATTCCAATTTCATAATTTTCATTATTAGTCTTAAAGAGAAACATGATTATTTGAGAATATCTCACAAATTTGGGATGATTGCACGTGATTTAGAATCTTTTGATGGATCTTGCTATTCAGGCAGATATTCAACTAGAGTATGATGTGTTTTAAATGCACCTTTATATCTATAAAAATCAGTGTCAGGGGCCAAGAGAGTCACTTCTAGAACAGATCAGAAGAAAAGTCAATAGTAGGAAGACTTTGAAGTGTTTGATTACCTTTTCTGAAAAAAAAAAAAAAAAAAGGGAAATAAAAAAATTACTTTTAGTAAAATCATCTGTAAAAACACCCTAATTTTTTGGTGTTTTGGGGTTTTTGGTTTTTTGGGGTTTTTTTTGCGGGGGGAGTTTTGGTTTTTGTTGCGGTTTTTTTACATTTGGAGTTTTATTGCATTCCAGTGACCTGTTCTAGAAAGTAATGATTAAATGAAATGAATTCATGATGGAACACCAGAACAATTGTGTATTAATCCTAAACTTCATGCAGAAGAGTAAGTCTCCAAGTACATGTATGACTATGTTGTTCAGAATTTTTAGAATTGTAAGATCACAGAGAGCATTCACAGTACTTAGCAACACAGCTGCTCAGGCACAATACACCCACTCACATATTCTACAGAAGGAATTTATTTTTTTATTTCTCCCCTCCCAAATTGCCCTCTTTAATTTGTTCTGAGAAGTAATTAGTTTCAATTAGTCATCATGAGACTTGTTACCATAGTTTAAGTCAAAGACTAAAAAAACCAAAACCATAAGGATTGTTTAGAAATGAATTATTGAATATTTTGTATCACTTCCAGTGTAATAGGTTTGAACATTCTAGGTTGCAATACAGCAAGTGAAATTTGGCTTTCCTGTAGAACTGCATTGCTTGAACATCAGGCAGGCTATTGCTTTTTTTCCATTGGGAATGAATTGTTTTCTCTAGTCAGAGATTCAATAAAGAATTCCCTCAGGCTATCTATGGCATGTTTGCAAGAAGCTATGAGCTGTATCAGAAAGAAAAAAAATTTGGAAGTCCCACAAATTCGGGAGTATTTTGAGTATTTTAATTATTTTGAGTAAGGTAATATTTAATTCATTTGATGATGTAAAAGCTGCTTCCCTCAAATATGCATCCAAATTAGAAGTTAAAGCATAGTCTGCTTGCCCCTTGCAAGAGATGTGGGCCATCCTGCTACTGACTTTTTGTCTTCACTGAGACTGTCATATAGGTTTTGTCTTTTGGCTAATATTCAATATTTCTACACTCTTACAGGTTTCTCAGAGGACTGGTTTACAATATTTTGACTCCTGCATCCCTACATTCTTCCAGAGTAAGTTGGGACCATTTTCTTTTTGTATTATCAGTAGGAATAAGTTAATAAGCCTAAAATTTCCTTAATAAATTTTGGGCATTCAGGAATAACTTTACCTATGAATTCCTGAAAGCCCTCATGCCACAGAAACAGTATCCTAACAGCTATAATGGAAAGGAGAAAATTCTGATCAAATCCCAGATTTGTGCTACAATTTCTAGCTTTGCAGATAGAAAATGCAACCACATTGCCTCGATCTTGCTTCAGGGTTTATCATCAAAGAGTCTGTGAAAGTAGCTCGAAGCTCCAAGACAAATGTCCTTTCCATAATAGATTTGATTTGTGTACCCACAAATCTCCCTCTTGTTGGAAAACCGCATACGTTTCTCAGGAAAAGACAGTAAAATTGCTCTGCATGTTCCATCTGCAAATGGTGATCCATCTCACTAGCACGATTGCACAGTAATGTTCAGTCTGCACCCTAATGAGTCCTAGATCAATGGCTGTGACATCCCTGTTTCAATATTGGTGAGTTTGACCCTGGAGGTGCTGCTTATTTACACTGTCTTAAGTGATGCCACTGTCATAGGACTGGCAACAATCAATATTTCATTAGCAAAACCCTTGCCTTTTTCTGACTGATCAGGAAACCCAATGGTTTGTGTATTGAAAATATGGGGCTTTTTTAATTATCTTTATGATTTGGTACCTTGAATTTTGATCTATGCAACATAAGGCAACTATAACTTCAACTGTCCAGGGCTTCATGCCTAATCTACAGGAGTTATGAGCACTGCAAATATTGCAAGATATCAGGGAGAACCAGAGTTATCTAAGGCATCTCATGCTAAAAAGATAAAGTGAAACATAAATAAATAAATAAATAAATAAATAAAATCTAAAAATATCTGTGGAGGAAAAAGTCAAGTAAATTAGCAAGCATTTAAATGCATATCTGCACATCTGTTCAAATATCAACATATAAAACCTAAAGATACAAATCTCAGTAAGTTTATACTTGTAGCACACCCCTGCCTCAATCTTCCCTGCTTTGTATTTACTGTAAGAATTGGGTATTGGTTTCAATTTTGAAATATTTACACCAGTGCAGTGACAACTATGGCTTTCTCTTTTTTTTAATATTACCTTAAAAGTCTGGTTTTTGCATAAATTTATTTATGAGTTCCATATTGAGAACTGCTTCCTTCTTGGCAATAACATCAGGAAACATTTTCAGATTTAGGGTTATGATTTTGGAGCAAATGTATCAATGTCATTGATACATTCTCAGACATCTAGAAGTTAATTATTCATTATGTAGATGTTATCCATTGAATGTAAACTCTGGCAGATTACAGAATATTTTCTCTATTGTGAAAAATCTTGAATTATTTACTATGAAGAACTTAAATTAATACAACAGCATTTTTCCTGTCCAAGGTTTGAGGAGGCACCATTTATTGCAATTATTCAGTACATATACTGCAGTTTTAGAACTATGTAACTTAATTACAAATAATCAAGCAAGAAGAATGTAACAAACCCTTTAAGTACAATGAAGACGAAAATATAATGTGTGTGTCTGAGAGAAGACTTTTAGAGAATGAAAATATTTTTTAGGGTTTTTTTAGGACACCACTACAATAAATGTATGACTAAAGTGAATTATTTTTAAAATAAAGACAATATTTGCAGAAGATTATCTGCATGCCTTTTTGTTTTTAACTATAAGAAAAAATATTTAGCTTATTTTATTTCTTTTGGGTATAAAACAGTTTGCATACTTTGTTTAAAATTACAGACCCGAACAATCAGATTTTAAAATGCAGTTAAAGCATTTGCATCTGCTGGGACAGACTTTTAACAAAATTTAAAACATAAGATAAAAGTGTGTGCCTTCAATTTTTCATTCACCTAAACTATTAAAATTGAAATACTTTGTCAGGGAAGAAGAAAAACCCCAAACTCAAAAAGTTACCATTCTTTCCCAATCTTGATTTTGAAATCTATGTGAGATGGTCCTAGGTGTTGCATCTTTCTCTAAATTACACAGATTATTCTAACTTCGTCAGCTATTAGTGGATAATCACAACTGTTTTTCTGTTAAACATGGAACAAAAGTGAGAAAAGGGGCTGTGAGAAATGTAGACCACTAAAGAGGCTTTTCTAACCAATATGAAGAACAAGAAATAATGGAAGGGATTATTTTACACATAATGTAATGGTAACATACATGAAACAGGAAGGCATGGAAAAACAATCCTGTAGTAAGAAGCACAGCAAATGCCTAACAAATTAAAACATTTATGTTATGATGAGAAAGAGATGCACAAAATAAATGTTATGCTGAAAATATGGATAGAATACTAAGACAAGCATAGAAACAGATTCACAACCTATTATTTATGATGAAAAATGTTGTAGGTTGTTGTCTGAGAAAGTAATGAGAAAAAGAGTGAAGTTAACATCTATTAGGTTTAATTGATAATTTGCAATTACTGAAAGGGTAAGCCATGTGAAATCATTTGAAACAGCAGCAAAGTATGTTAAAGATTTGTGATTGTATCCTGCTGGAGTAAACTAGCTTAAAATGTGAAACTTTAATGAAGATGCCTTGATAAAGAGAGCCACTCCCTGCGCATGCATTTTATGGAAGACAAGTCAACAGAATAGAGCACATACTATGGAGAACAAGGAAGCCCTTAATGTTTTCTCTTTAGTTTCAACAAGTAACACCTGAAGGCAGGTGCAAGTATCCCTTCTATATATAATGAAAACTGTTTTCCTTTCCAGTTGATAATTGAATGAGACAATAATTGAAGTAAATGGAATGCTCTAATGCCTTGTCTTGAAAGTAGAGCTCTGATACTCAGTAACACGATTTACACATGTGTTTCCTTATAACTTCAATGTGGATAAGCAGTGAAATATATAAGCCATTTAAGCAAAGCTGTGAAGCACACATAGATATTGTATTAACAGTGTATAACATCTGACATTGTGACACACTGCCTTCCCACACCCTGCCTGGATCTGTATCAGCAGCAGAGACTGACGGCCAACACAGTTCTTCTGACACCCAATCCACAGACTACCATTGTCAACAGAGACAAGATGCTGCCCACATTGCTCAAGAAAGGCACCAACAATTCTTTAATCACAGTGCTTTTGGTAGAGCCAAGAGGTTGCACAACTCCTACCTGTATCTGAGAAGTTTTTATATGATTGACTGTTGGTGTCAAATGACCCCAGACATAAAGTGTTGCTGTCAGTCCACTAGAACCATAGCATCACTTACAATCCCATTTCCTGTCATTGACCACTGCAGGGGTGCATTGCTGCTCATCTTTCTTACTGCCTCAATAAATTGTAGGTTTTTAACACGTTGTCAGACTCTATTACTGTTCAGACCACACTTTAAGTGCTAGATCTTTCTTGGTGAACAACTCTTTAGAAGAAAACCTAAGCTTAGTAGTCTGGTGCTCTTGGCTGGATTTCACCACTTTATGTATCAGATTGCTACACTTAAAATTCCCATGCTGAAAAAAAGTTTTCTATAATAATCTGAAAGATACTTTACTAGGGAGGATGCAGATTTGGCTAGGCCAGTTTGCTTGTGTCTTCCTAATTTGTTTTTTCCTGAATGGCCTCCTTTTTCCTCTCAACATGAGAATTCCAGTCTGGACCTTCCTTTTACGCAGGTCATCAAATAAGAATAATGATAATTTCTTAGCTTTCCTTAATGCTGAGAATAGTAATCAAAGGACTAAGGAACTGCAAACTGATTCTAGATAAGCAGCCAGATTTAGAAGAGCAATTTGCCTGATGACGAGCTATGGTGCTGCTACTGCAGTTTTTTGACTGTACCAAAAGGGAAATGGATATGATTTCCTGCATCTTAGCTACCATTTCTCTTTAAAATAGCACAGCTAATGTTAAAATTGAAAGAAATGGTTTGATTTTTTTTTAAGCATCATACTATTATTTGTACCATTGTTTAGCTCCTGTTTACCAGCCAAGCACTGCAATGTAACTTTCAAACTATTTACAAGGAATGTAATTATAATTGGAGTCAAATAGCAGTAATATGTTTAGGAATCTTATTTTTGACGCAAGCAGTATTTAAAATATCTTCAATTTCAATATTCAAAAATCAAGCCATTTAAATAATATTTTTTTCACCACAACAAGCTTTCTTTCTGAAAAGTGTGTCTCCTCCTGATTTTATTCCAGAAGTATTCTGACGAAGCAAATCCTTGGCTGCTCAATAGAAAACTGTAATTTGACTTGTGACCCCAATTGTGTATTTTGTGGACAACAGAACACTTCAGGTAAATCAGATGTAAATTTAAAATGGAAATATTAATGAAAAGATAAAAATTGCAGTCATCTGATAGAATTAAAATTTGGAGCTTCATTTCAGAGTTATCTGCAGTCACATCATATGTTTTCTAGTACAGGTAATGATGCAATCCTTAGTGGTGTCAGGAAAAACATTTAAGTATATACTTAACTGTTAGCATATAATCAAGTACTGTTGACATCCAAAGGATTTGTGTCTGCTTAGAGTGCTTGGCTGAACTAGGGTCCAGTAAAACAAGGTTAAAAAATATCTAAAATATGTTTGTAATAATACAGCGTTAGTATAGTAGCAAAAATCTGGCACCCAAAGGTTTGATTATTTTCTGGTTCATGTAATTTGTAACTTTGTCACTGGTCAGTAATATTGCTCAGAATCAAAAAGTGATCCATGGGACATGGCAGCTCAGTGGAATGTCCCTTTCCCACATCATCATCTTAACTCATTTTTCCCTACTTATTGCTTTGAAAAAGGTTCTTTCTCCACAGATCACAACTGAGCAGCTAATACTATGATTATGATATTCAAATGATCTGATAACACAGTTTCTGGAGTGCAAGCAGATCAACTCTCCATCCATTTTTTAGCAAGTCTATACCATCTTTGATGCATGAATGCTGTTGTAAATAAATTATAAACTAAATAAATTATAAGACTGCTTATCAGATAAAGCCACTGTCTATTCTTTTCACTCTCTGTGACCTACTTTTTCTATTTTATAAACTCACTCTAACATAGCTTCTTTCTTCCTTCTGCTTATTTACATTCTATTTGCATGGTAATTTTTTCCTCACTCAGTCTATTTATTTTAAGATATGTCTAATTTTTCTGTTGAAATGCACATTTAATATCTGAATTTTTATGATACCACCAAGGCATACTGAGAAAACATGGCTACTTCAGAGGGACAATTCTAAATGCTTTAAGAAGTGTTTAGAACAACAGAGAAGAAATGCAATATATGGTAAGGCCTATAGATATTGGAAGTTTAGAATCCATGCCAATATACCTTGTGAAAGTGATGTAAGCCCAGTCAATAAGTACTTAATTACTCATGATTTAATTCTGAAAAAAAATTAGTTTGCAGGTTTTAACTATGAATTCCCAATATACTTCAAGTTAGAGTGGAGAATTCAAAATCATTGGGGCATCATATAAACCAACAAGAATGCAAGACTATCAAAATATAAAATTAACGTAATCACTGTAGATTTGTCTCCTTTGGACTTCTTTGTCCTATACAACAAAGTAAGAGAAAAGTAAACTTTTGGGATTCAAAGTGCAGGAGTATAAAGAAAGAGTTATTACAGGTTTACAAAAATTTGCAAGGTAAATTACTTGAGGAAAATACAATCCCTCAATTACACCCCACAGGTTATATGTCGCCAATAGAAGACAGACACTGTGCAGTTTTGGTGTCATGACATATGAATTACATAAAACTGTTAAAGAACATCCAAAGAAGGGCTATGACAACAGTGAAAGGCCTAGGAAAGAAAGAGTACAAGGAGCAGCTGAGGTCATTTGACCTCATTTTAGTCTCCAACATTCTTGTGAGAGGAAGAGAAGAGGTAGACACTGATCTCTTCTCTGTGGTGACCAGTGACAGGACCTGAGGGAATGGCTTGAAGTTGTGTCAGGGGAGGTTTACGGTGGATATTAGGAAAAGGTTCTTCACCCAGAGGGTGGCTGGGCTCTGGAACAGCTCCCCAGGGACGTGGTCACAGGACTAAGCTGACAGGCTTCAAGGATCCTTTGGACAACACTCTCAGGCGCACGGTATGACTCATGGGGTGTCCTGTGCAGGACCAGGAGTTGGACTCAGAATGTTCCATGACTCTATGATATTGCAGTTTCTCTAGGTGATTTTGAAGTAAGAACATTTATCTAAATTTAACATAATGGTACAAGATAATTATGGTTGGTGTTTCTTCACTTTTCTGCATTTTGTAGGAGGTTAGATACCTCCCTTTACTAACCTCTTATGGAATAAGACACCTTTTAAAGAAATGCTTTCCTCAGGAGGTACCAGGTATATCCAGTTCCATAGACTGTGCATCTGATAGCTTGTATCTGCATTTTAAGTAATGCTTAAAGTTCTTATTCAAGTATTGAATTGACATCAAGTCAATTTTCAGTGTCTTAACAAAGTGTTATAGTTCCAGTGATAAATTACATATATACAACCATATTAATATTTCAGTATGAAGGTGTTATTTATTGGCTATTCTTAATGGAGTGGAAAATATTAAAATTCTTCCAGAACCATGGAAAACTTAAAGAGAAAAATCTCTTTCAATAGAAAAAAACCCATTTTTTAATTTTACAAACACTTGGGTTTAAAATCAAAGCTGCTTTTACATACCCCATCCTAATAATTCACATATATTTTATTTATCTTGACAATATATATTTTTCTTCCTTAAAATTTTACCATGCTCCAAAAATGTAAGTAGATATTTTAAGTCATGTGTAGTCATAAAATATTTCTTTTAAGCTGCTGCTTCTGCAGAGTGTTGACCTTGTTTTAAGCAGCTCCTATGTGTTGGGGAGTTTTTGTTATTTTATAGAAGACGAACAAGTTCACAGGCTCTTTCATGTGTTCCCATCCAGCCTTCCTCAGATGCCATGCAGGGGAGGCGCAGTCAGTGTCAATCCTATGGACCACAGCAGTACTGCAAAACATCCCTACCAACAACCCATTACAGGAGCGAGTGCTGCTGCTCTGTCACGTAATGATGAATTACACTAACAAGGTGGAAAGTGACTACTGTCACTACTTTGTGCTTCATACTCACAGCCCTTGAAAACAAAGAAATATAGACAAGAGTCCTCTGTACTGTGACTGAAATGCTCTAGACTCTGCAAGGCTGTTGAGCTGTTTTGCTTCGGTTTTATTTTTAAAGTTGCTCCGTGACTTTTGCACTTCACAGACAAGGTGACGTCTCATTGTAACAGTTCACAAAATAGCAGTTTCTGTGTTCAAAAAACTGTGCATCCAAAATAATTTACATCCCATTGGATTTTATCAGAGTCAAAGTCCTATAATTAGGCTGGCTACTTCACGGTATGTACAAAATAGCCTATGGGAAATTTCCATGAAGCAGTAGGAGTGCTACAATCCTTCCATGAGCTGAAATAACCCTTGAAAAATATTGAGGAGACTCAAATGATCAAGGCTCACTTGAATTCCTCTGATTTCCATGTTTCTACATATTTTTCCAATTACTACTATACATAATGGACCTTAAAACAAAGAGGTGGGTATTTAATTCAACAGTGCTCTTAAAGCACTAATTCTGAACCCATCTTAAGATTATTTTTACTTGGAGTGAAAAAGTAATTCTGTTCTTCCTGATTTATTACTAACCAGTTCTGAATGTAATCAAGATTTCAGTGAATTGATCAAAGATATATTTTTAAATTATTTATTTTCTGTTGAAATTCGTGTAAATATTTCTTTGGCAGTCATGGAAATAAGGTCAATTCAAGAGAAACGGGTGCAACTCTATTTGTTTTAATACTCTTCCAACTTCTTTTCATGGTTCTCATCTTCCAACTTTACATAATTCTCTCATCTTCCATAGCTAGTTTAGTAAGTAAAATTAAACGTCACTGTTTTCATCAATTGACACTTCATTATGTTCATGGATTAGCTAAATGGTTTAAAGTTGCTTTAGGTTCTCTAAAAATTAGAAATTTCAAGAAGTGATGAACACTTTGCCATGTCACTTGATAAAGAGAAATTTTCTCCTTAACAGGAGGTCTGTGTGATAAGGATAGAAGAACAGGATAATATTTTTTTATTCTTATCAATTAAAGGGAACAATATAGCCTTGGAGGAGCAGATAAGGCTGAAAAAAAGGAAGTAATGCAAAATGCATGCAAAACACCAGCTCAGCTATGCAAGGCTGACAAGGCACAAATTACACAAAACAACAATACTGTGCTTATTCAAAAGAGGGCATCAAGGAACAGCCACCTAAAAAACTGGATGTTGAAGACCACCAAAGAAGACCCCAAAGAATCATATAAGGACTTCCAATAAGGGGTGTGACTATGGAAAATATAGTATATATGTATCAAGTAAGCAGAGATAGCTAGTGAATATGTAATCAGTGTGTATGATAAAAGCTCTGTTTCCCGAGCCCTTGGGACACTTGATTAGAGGAAAGGCCCTGTGTAACCAGATAATGAATGCCTGCTTTCTAATACTCAAAACTGTGTTAGAAAGTTTCTGTCCGGGCAATTTTGACATCCGTGACCTTCTATTGCTGCACAATCCTTGCTACACTGCTTAGTTGGGTGGTCATTTTAAAGGCTATTTCCTCCTAAATAAGAACAACCGTATAAGTAATTATTGAATTCTATTCTAATGACTGGTTTAAGACGAAACATACTGATATATCCTATTTTCTTAGTCTTTCTGAGATCCTTACAGTGCCTACACAAAGTCTCCATCCTTATAAATTCTGTATTAGTTAGGTTCACAAATATTTGGGCAGTAGAAAGGTGAGCAAGACATAACCCACAATTTTTATGAGAATTGTGAAAACCTATTCAATATGAGTCATCTGCCTAAAGTGAAGTTATATTAACTGGCAGAAAGAATCCAAGGATTTCAGTACAATAATTACATGCTTTTGCTTTTAGTCTCTGGTTCTTGCTACAGTATCTTTTGCAATGTAGATAATTCCTACTTCCATTTGCTGTAATGCTTGCTGAAATTAACCTACAACAATATGAAAGGTCACCACTTGTATTTTCCATATAGTGAAAAGATTTATGGATATATCTTACTGCAGAGGGGGAGATTACTTTTATTTCATTTCACATTTTTGTTTTAAAATGATCTCTAGCTACTTCTCCTGTGTGTGTGCCAAAATTGTAGTCATAATTGCTTTAAGGATCTCACCCAGGGTCATTGTCATATTGTCATATCAGACAACTCAGCACACCTTCTGTTTTAACATCAGGATCATTCTTTGGTAGCCTATCACGTATATGAGTAAATTATACATTGTAAACTGGTTTGCTTCCTCCTTCTTCATTCCATTCTAATGTCTAGCAATTTGTTTGCTTTTATCATTGTCTTCCTTTTCTTCTCTTTCTACATCCTGTCTTCTATTACTCTTTTTCAACTTTAATGGACTAACACTATGAATCCAAATGAATTGCCAGTATTTATCTGCATTGAAAAGTTCCTACATAATGTCACCTCAGTGACCACTGTATTCCCACAATAACCAGCTACATTTCCTGAGGAAACATTTTTATACTTAGTGGCAGATAGAAGCTTTAAATACAATACTTTACAGACCGTGGTACTCTGCTGTGATACACTTACAGAACACAGCTTGCTGCAAAGCTTTCAAGCTGTATTCCAAGCTCTCCAATGTTGGGATACACAGCCACTGCAGTCTACGTAGTTTTTCTTTTACCATATCCAGTCTCAAACTGCTATGTTAATAGCCTGGAAATCTGGAAGTTTTCTGGTAATCTTGCCAGTGTTCTAAGTTCAAAGGGCATTATACTTGCTTATTATCCACTTTTCCCTATTATATTGCGGCAATAAAAGAAGACTACTGAAAAATTAATCCTCCGTGCTACTTAGACCAAATCATGGAGAGTATGCTTTATGACAATTGCTAATAGTTATTAAGAGTAGGTACAGCTCATACTGGGTGAAGGACTAAGTAATCAGCAGCAAAGGAAAGGACAAAAGGAAATGAGAGACCAACAGTATAAAATCACTGCTGTAAATATTGCAAGGGGTTCCAGTTGCTCGGCTGTAATTAAATAAAAATATACAAGCTAATGTAAAATGATTATCACTATGCGAATGGACAGATAATTTGAGAATCAGAGTATTGAGAGCTTTCAGTTTATTCACAGACCTAGGTGCTGTGCAATGTCTCTGACTAAAGGAAGTGTTGGCTCCATTTGGCTCATACCTAATAAATAGATATTCTAAGACAGGTTGGCTGACCTAAAGGGCTAAAATTTGCATGATAGTCAAGAAGGTAGGATGTCATCACAATAATCCGTAAGTGCTTTCCCAAAGGAGCGAGTACAACAACTGAACAGCTTTATCCATTGCCAATAGCAATTAATCAAGTAATTAAATCTCACTATCATAAATTCTGAGTTCTTCTCAAGTATCCTGGTTCAAACCATTGCAGTGCAGCAACCATGAACAGAGGTTGGTGAACTGGTGTAGTGAGTCCAGCCCTGTGTCCCAAGTAGAACCAATAAGATTTATAGTTATTACCCAGATATGACCAAATTATTCACAGCAGTGTCATCAGAAAATTTCATTTCCTTCTCTCACATGAGAATGAAGTGTTTTTCATTTTCTTGTAAGTATTTCTCACATATAACTAACTTCTTCTCGTGATCCTTTCAGGGTGTCTAATTGTGGAGATAACTACATATTTAATGAATTCCTGCCAATGAACCATGAATGTCTGATTTTCATACTATTAGTGGTTATATCAAAGACCATGCAAAATAAATGCTTATAGTGCAAAAATATAAGCACTCTTAAATGATTACCATGCCAGTGTGTTTTATCTGACCCAAGGTACATCACCCTTAGAGCCAGAATTCAGATTGAAATACTAAATTATATGTGTACACTTAGCATAATAATACTACAATAGTTCCTTTAAGAAAAGCCTATTATAAAATTTACACAACCCTTTAGTCAGCCTAGAAATTAAGCAGAATTAATTAATAATGAATATTCCTAAGAAGTCCTGTTTTGTTCTAATTCTCTTAATAAGGTAAATTTTGGGGAATTCTGCTATTTGACTAACCTTTTTGATTGTAATGACTTTCAGACTTAGCCTCCCCATTTTAAATTGATTGAAAATATCTTTATTTCTGGTAACTAATCAAATTAGAAAATAATAAAAAATTAAAAATAAAAAAGTTTCTGAATGCATTTTTTACACACCCACAAGAAATTTCCTACAGAAGATATATGGATCTGTTTTGCATACAAAATTTTTCCCAGAGTTCTGTTGCCAACTTTGTTTAATTATTGCTTGGCAGTGATAGATCCCAGCTGTTACATGCCTTTGCAACACATGCATTGAACTATTCAGCATATACAGACTTTTTTTTCAGGCAAATGGAAGATGAATTTACAAAATGTATTTTAAAGTATTTTTAAAGTAATTTTAACAAGGAGAATGACTTGAGTAACCCTGAAGAATAATTTTAATTACCTTATTAAGAAAAAAAATTAAAATATTTGGTTGAAACCAAATCATACTAAAACTTGAGGCTGTAAAGAAAACAGACTTCAAAAACTTTTATTGTTGCTGATTGTATGGTATATGTGACTTGCATAAAGTGTATGCCATTCCTCAGTACTATTAATTCAGCATCTATTACTAATTCACCATGCAAACTGCATTAAAAACAGTTCTAAGGACTAGTGAAAAGGTTTTTGCTTTCTTCCTCATTAAACAAATTCCCAGAGTTTATTTTTTTACTGAAGACTCCCCAGCTTCTGCCAGCCCTAGGATTTTATCAACCTGATCTAAATTCAAGTCTTCTGCTTAGCTGTATATTGTGTTCATAGACTAGCAGGCTGATACCTTAGAAATCTGTGTTAAGGAGTTCCCCAACGATGTGTATTACACACAGTACTGTTGTTAAGGGGGTATTTATGGGCTTCTAAGTCAATAACTGAATCCAGGCTCCATATGCCAAATATAACCCTGCACCAGCTGGTTGAAAAGCTGTTTCTCTCCCTCTCAGGGAGAGCTCTGGGTAAAATATTCATGACTTGAAAGGAGGGTCTGGAATTTAATGCTTTTATAAATGGAGAGAAAAATTAATTCTATGCTTAAAGGATAAAAGAATCTCTGTAAATTTATGTTTTCCTTTTTCCGTACTAGCCCAGTTCAAATAGTCGCTGTGTAGCTTTATGCTACTTATGTCACTTGTCCAGAAACAGCTTTCTTTTTCCTCCCAATTTATGAAATAAATCAAAGTACAAAAAGCTAGTTGTTAAGTATGGGTGAATATATTACGGTTAATATAGATTTCAAATCTGCAGACACTTCATTAGAAATATTTAGTCTACTAGGCTACTGGCAACCAGGAGGATAAAAGTGTGTGGGTATTTGAGAGAGTATGTGTGTGTTTGTATTTTGAGTTCTCAGTTGCTCAAACAGCAACACATTGAACAGCACCACAGCATTGTTCCATGAAGAGGCAGTTCTGTTTTCAGTTAAAAATCAAATGCTAAGCTGTTCCTTATCTGCTAGTGAAAACACATGGTCACTGTAAGATTTTGATTTATTATAATGTTCACATTACATGGGAACTGGGGGAGTGAGAAACAGGCAAGGCAAACCAAGGTAAGCTAAGACAATATAATTCAGATGACCTTAACTGAAGAAAATAACTTTAAACACAAAAAAGTAGTTAAACACCCAAAAGTTTGATATGGGTATATGTTTTTCTAATTTTTAATAGATTTTATAGTAAAAAACAAAAAACATGTAAATTTCATCCCCTCCCCCCCATTACTTGGGGATAAAATAGTTTAAGTTCTGAAAATTGTTAAGTCTCCATCTGTGTCTTACAAATGTTTAACATTAGGAGTTTCAGAATGTCCCCTCTATTCTGTTTTGAAACCCATCAAATATATTTTCACTAGCTCATCTCAACAAAGCAAAAATAATAGCAAATTTCAAGAGGTCTAATTTTTATGTAATTTCTAAATTTTCTCAGCCCTCAAATGCAAATAATTTCCTCTAATCAGATATTTAAAAAAAACTATTTTCCTGTATTAAAAAATCAAAGATCTGAATATGGTAAAAACCCCAACAAAACCAAACAAAAGCACCTCATGAAGATTACATACTAAGAAATTATCTCAGCATTTTTCCATCAATGAATGCTTTTCTCTCACTCTTCAAGGGCCTAATGATTTAGTTCTCAGTTTTATTATTTCTAGGCCTCATGTCACTTAGTTGCATACAACATAGTTATTGATCAATGTGAAATTATATTTATTTCTATTGTGGATTTTTGAGATAAATTCTTAGACATGCTTTAAATTATACAATTATTAATGGGCCAAATTTGAAATCTACTGAGTACAGAGCACCCTGTTATATAAATGATATCCCTAACTAAGTAAAGGTATCATGTAATCAATTGCCTTTTACCTTGTGACACAATGCTTTAGCTTCAATGATAAAGGCAAAGCTGTGGTCCATCTCCCTTCTCACACCCCAGACTACAGAGTCACCCTGCTTACAGGATTACAGCTTTACAACTCACCTTAAAAGCTAAAATAATACCCAGCTGCCATGCCACATCTGAATGAAAGCAGTTCTAGTTTCATCTGCAGTGGTCATTGTAGCTGTGGCAGATGAATGCAGAGTTGCTCCCTGCCAGGTGACAGGATATTTCTTCTTCATCCAACCTGCACTTTCCTGCAGATGTTTTCTAACTGTTTCCAGTTTCAGAGAGACAGTGTGGCTAAGACTTGCTTCCACATCACACAGGTACAGTGGTCTGATTTTTAATTAAAATAAATACAATTTCTGTACAGGAAGCTTCATAGTTGTCAGGTCTGAGGCACTGGTTGTGAGCAGCTGTAGGCAGTAACTTTGCCATTTGGCATAGCTGTAACTGTAGAGGATGTGTACCGACAGCCTTGATCTTCTGAAATAACAGGGGAGGAATTTCAAGTAACCAAAAAGGTAGAATTTGACCAGAGGAAAGCTCTGGAAAATTTCACAGCACCATTACTGAGAGAAAATGCTCTTGTGCAAATTAAACTTCATTCTAAGTCAGAAATGAAAGAAAATGGGTGGAGGTGGGAAAACGAGAGGGAATGTTAAACCATCAATAAGCAAACACAGAATTAATAGTGCCTGAAAAAGGTCTAAGTACTGTACAGTGTTCTCAGGCTGACTAAGATTGGAGTTAATGATCTTTGGCAATCACATTGATTCTGATCTGGCATGGTGAATCTTATCTATTTTAGACAGATTGTTAAGGGTGCTTCACACAACCCTATTGCCTTCATCATTTCAGCTAATTGCTCATTCTTTATTGTGGTCCCATCTTTTATCACAAGGACAAAGTTACTATCAGTGCAGACAAATATATAAATAAGAGGGACTCAATCCACAATTAATTCGGGCATGCCATGTAAGGAATTCCAATCTGCAATGAAAGACTAGCATACTAGTTTAAAGTGATACAGAGGCAAGATTCAGTTAAACATTTTCAAGACTACATTGTCATGGGGAAGAAAATTATGTTTTAAAGCTAATTTAGATTATGCTTATAAAATATTATACCCAATGATGATCTAAGTCTATTATATCTGTATCTACTCTACAGGGCAGAAATAGAGGAAAAGATGAGCTACTCAACAAGGACACAACAAGAGCTACTATGCTTTTCACAGAATCACAGAATGGGTAAGGTTGGAAGGGATCATTGAAGGTCTTCTGGTCTAACTTCCCTGCTCATGCAGGATCCCCTAAAGCACACTGTTCAGGGTCATCTCCAATCAGATTTTGAGTGTCTCCAAAGAACGAGACTACACAACCTTTCTGGGCAACTGGTAAATTTCTATGAAAACTGTAAACCCATGAAACATCTCAATAATCAAGCAAAGTCTAATAGGTTTTTATTACTGTTGCTTGAAGAAAGATCTATTTCACAGAAAAAACTTGCTGAAATATGAAATAATAAATTTCATATTAAAATGGAAAGGTAAGTTTACAAGAGAACTGATACTGAATGTGAATGAGATACTAAGGTGTAAGTTTCTAAAATAACAGTCCTGAAAATTTTACATACTTCTGAAAAATTAAAAGGTGCTGTTATAAAGAGAAATCTAGGGTAAAGAAATGAATCTGCAAGTCTGTTTTCTCAGCTATATTTCTAGGAAAATAACAAAAAACAAACAAACAAGAAACAAAACAAAACAAAACAAATCCCAAACTCCCACACTAAAATTAAAAAAAAAAAAAAAAAAAAAAGAAAGATAATAAAAAAGTAAATACAGATAATGTTTTATTTTTTTAAACTGAGGTCAAAAATTAGAGGTCAACTATTCAGTCGATAAGTAAGACATCATTCTTTGTCTCATGCCAGTAAGCAGCACCGTACCCCAGGGTTCAGTAAAGCATCCAGTCCTGTTCAACATCTTCATTAAACACCTGGGAGCCTCCAGTCTGAAATTCAGCTCTGTAGAATGGGATTTTCTGAGCACAAACAGAAACACTGGAGGTTTCTCCAAAGAAAACACTTATTCATAGTAAGCATGACTGAGCCCTGGCACATGTTGCCTCCAAGGCTGCAGGGTCTCTATCCTTGGAGATGCTCAAAAGCTGTCTAAACAATTGATTCCAGGTGTCCATGCTTGAGAAGGGGGGCTTAGACCAGATGACCTTCAGGGGGCCCTGCCAAACTCAGTGTGACAACCTTCTATTATTCATAGAGATAAAGAAAATAAATCATTATTAAACAAGCTAAGTTTTAACAGATTATTCAGATTTACAGTATATGTGAAAATATATCCATGTTTGTATTCTGAAAGTGTGTTCTGAAAAATAAGTTTACTTTGAAGGAATGCTTTTCTTTTGGCCTATCAAAAATGTTATTTTGCAGGGTAACGTGAAAAATTTAAACTCCTAAAACAAGAGTTGTGTTGATGGAATACAGTCGTTGTTCAGTCTTCCCTTTTGGAACAACTCAAACCATCACTTTCAGTACTTATGCAATATCATAAAGACACAAAACTCACATGGGAGATTGGAGTAGAAGCCAGCAATAGGAGCATTATCCAAGCAAACAATCAAATGCATTACGTCAGAAGACAGATATAACATACCCCAAGACTAACCCACAAAGATATATTCCAAGATATTGTGGTTGGTGCCATAACAGTGTTTTGTTTCTTTATGTTGGCTTTCTTATGTCGAAGGGATACAAGTCTCTGTGGTGGTTTGACCACAGCTAGCAAGCCCCCATCTAGTAGCACACTCACTTCCCTACATCTGGATAGGGGAGAGAGTCAGAAGGGCAAAAGTTAAAAAACTTATGGGTTGGGAAAAGAACAATTTAACAAGTGGAGGGGAAAACAAACCATGAAAAAAAAAAAAAAACCAACAAAAAACCAAGAAAGAAAAAGTGAAGGAGAAGTGAGACAAAAGGAGTGACTTCTTACTAAATGAGCAATTAGCAATGCTCAGCTACTCCAGGTTGGACCTCAGCCACCCCTCCCAATATTATCAGTTTTTACTTCTGAAACTAATCTCATATGATAGAGAATATTCTTTTTGTGAATTCAGGTTAGTTGTCCCAGCTGCATCCCCTCCTGGCCTCCTGCCCACCCCCAAGCTACTTGCTAGCCAAACAGAGTGAGAAACATGTTGTGAAAGCACTGTTCAGCAACAGCTGAAAACATGCATGTGTTATCAACACAGTTTTGGTCACAAAAACAAAACAAACACCATGATATCAGCAGAAAAATGAAGTAAATTAACTCTGTCTCAGCAAAACTGTGGCTTCTTTGCTGTCTGATACACTTCTTGCAGCAACCAGTGGGTAGGCACAACTATATTATTAAGAGAAGGAAAAGGAGGGAAGGAGGAAGGGAAAGTAGAAGCCAGAAAAAATAAATAAAAATAATAGGAAAAATTGAGGAAGAAAAGGGGGGAAAGGGGAGAAAGGGGGAAAATGCAAAAGTAGGAAATTTAAAGGGAAAGGGAAAGGGGGAAAAAGGAAAAGGGGGAAACAGAAAAGAGAAAGGGATAGGGAAAGGGGGAAAGGGATAGGGAGGGGGAAAGGGATAGGGAAAGGGAAAGGGAAATTTCTTCAATAATGCCAATAATTTTTTTAAAAAAATAGATAAATAATTCCCTTTTAAAACTGAAGCCACAAAAAGGCTGAGATCTGTTTTCTTAAACACCTTAAATTGTCCTAGTTTATCTCTAAAAAGACACGTCCATTTTACTGTTGGGGTATTTTTCTTACTATTTTGATTTGCTGTTGATATTCAGTAAATATACTTGCAAGTTTGCTTTTAAGAATGAGCTGGGATGCTGTAAAACATCTACATCTTATTATATACTATGTATTGTATAGACTTAAGATGGGACTGAACATTACAGTACAAGTTTATTGCAAGTATAAACTTGGCTAAGGAAGCATCACAAGCTAGCTAGTACAGTTATCTCTATTTTTAAGAGGAAATTATTTAAAGATACTTCTTTAGCTCAATATTTTTGAGACAATTTGATTCTCAGTATTTTGAAGTTTTCCTTTTACATGTTTTCTATGAGATTTCAAACTGTTTTTTTAGTCATTTATCTGCTGCACATTTTCCTCGGCATGTTGCTGGTCACTTTTCCTCACCAAAGCTCTCATAGCATTTTATTCTTTACTTTCACAGCTTTTCTTTCATGTTCTGGGATTTCAAATCCAACATGACATTTTCTGTTAGGAAGAGATGATGTTATTACAAGGCACCCTCTGGGTGTTCCCCTGTTGAGGTTTGGAAGAGTAGTCATAGTATGCCCTCAATAACACTGGGGAGAAACATGCCCAGCTTTTCTGACTGTAGAAGTCTGCCATCAGTATGTTCAAAAAAAGCAAAGGGTTATAGTCCTGCACAAGTTACAGTGATCAAGAGTAGGGCTGATCTCCTACTGGCACCCCTTATATATCCCTTTTTTCTTTTCCAAAAATGAAACATTCCTACATTTTCAACATTCCTACCCTCATCATTTCCTACATAAGCACACCACCTTTTTTATTCTTATTCCACGGCTTTGATACCATTTTTTTGAACTTAGGTTTGCCTTGGTAGTCTCTGTTTAGCTTGCAAACCATGAAGTTCTTGTCCGCTTTCTTGTAATCACACCATTAGCTTGTTAGTGTAATTAGATGGCTATGATTAGCCATCTACTGTGATATCAGGAGCATCTGGCAGCTTCTCATGTTGCTATCTAGCTAGAGTAGCCACATAGTCAGGACAGACTCCTTTTTTATTATTTAATAGCTCTGACACAGTGTCTGATACTGTGTTCTGCAGTCTTCCGGAGCCTGAAGCAGCTACTGAACAATTATCTGCCATACTTAAACCCCAGCTGACAACTAAGTACCATGCAGACATTCACTCACCATCCCTACCCCCTCTGAATTTCAATGTCAACTCATCTCTTTCTCACCAGAACTGACAGGGATAAAATGTGTGCAATGCCTCAGGCCATTCAGATATAATTCCTGAGAAAGTCAGTGAAAGTCTTTGTTTAACGATAATTTACATTATTTTTGTCAGGAGTGGAGTAGATTGTAATTTATTTAGAGCAGGATTTTCTTGTCAATGGGATACTTCCTTCTAGAGAGGTGGATCATAGCTGTGTTCATTTATCTTTTTTTGTTTGGAAGTAGAGAACAAGGTAGAGAAGAATATACAATCAAGAAAAACAAACAAATAAACTCAAATATATTTTCTCAGGCTCCTGACACCAAGTTTGAGAATGACCCCACATCACTGAAGTAAGCTTTGCAGCTATATTAAGTGCTTTCAATGATGGGAACACCAAGAGGGACAGTGAGAAATAATTTGTCTATAATGTTATTGTCTCTCTCTGCGACAGGTAGAATAGCGCATGAAGGAAGTGTTAATTCGGTGTTTCAGTGGCTATAAGGCTTCCTCATCTGCACTACTTCAACTGCTGTGGCCTGAAGCAGGACCAAGTCATGTCTGTTTGCAGCTACCTCTATAGAAATGATTTTAAAGTCCCTTTCAGGGAATAGCCAATTACAAAAAATTTTGTCTCTTACAAAGTTTTTTGACAAGCACTTGTTCAAAGTAATTTATTATGTAGTGGAAACAATATGTTAAAAGCAGAAAACCGATGTGAAAATGTTTTAACAATAATCACCAAATCACAGAATGGGTCTGGTTGTAAGGGACCTGAGGGTCAGCTCATCCAACCTCCCTGCTCAAGCAGGGTCATCCCAGAGCACATTGCACAGGATTGTATCCAGATGGTTCTTGAATATCTCCAGTAAGGAAGATTCCACAGCCCCTCTGGGAAATGTGTGCCAGCGCTCGATCACCCCTACATTAAAGAAGTTCTTCCTCATATTAAGGTGGAACTTCCTATGTGTCAGTTTCTGCCCACAGACTCTTGTCCTATTGCTTGGCAGCAACGAGAAGAGCCCAGCTCCATTTTTTGACACCCTCCTTTTACATATACTGTAATTGTAGTGTCCACAAAAAATCATAAAGAAATTTATGTTCAGCAGTCTCTTGAAAGAGAACATAAATCACCTTGGAGATTCTTGTGACTGGAAAAAAATTACTCTATTTAACTGTTCATATGACAGTATGAGAAAATACTGTATGAGAAAATGAAAGAAAAAAAAATTTCTAAACAGTATTTAAGGGTAGGGACAGAGATATTATTTTCTTCTTGGATTTTAGAAGAATGTAAGAAGGAACCAACTATTAAGAGAAATACTTGCCTGTTATTTCTTTCAAGATATAATACTTTATTATAATTTCTTTTTAATGTTGTTTTTTTAAGTTTTGACAAGAAACCATAGCCCTCAGTAAACTGGCAATTCATTTTCCATAATGATAGAAGAAAAGATTAGGAAGATTTTAAAACACTTGGAGTTACTAATTAATTTCTACGTTAGAATATATCAGGGTACTGATGCACAAGAAGTAATCAGCCTATATCCTCCATAGCATCATGGGTAAGCAGGAGTCAGACAGTCCTGACATAATTGTTCTTGGATTACCATTTCACACAGCACTTTGTCACAACTGATAGCATGGTATTTATGTGGCAGTTTCTGGTAGTGCCACTGTCTCCCAGCGGAGTGACAAAATCTGATGGTGCTCACAGAGCATCGATATCATCCTGACAGGATTTCTGTCAGTGGCAATCTGAATTCCCTATGTCCTCAAACTATGACCAGAATGACATCTGCTATATCTTGGTGACAGTTTACTGGTATTCTCTGATGAGGAACATTAGTTTCGACCAGTTTGGCTGTGGTTTAGGTTTTAAACTAAAACCTAAGTGGGATAACTGTTTTTTGAGGATTAAGCAATGTGTCAACATCCTAGTGTAATAAATATTTAACCAAATTTTACTTCAAGATTTTTCAAATAAATAATACAAAGAATTAGCCCTATACTATCCAGTGGCCATCTAGTTTACCACATGAGTCATGAGCCCTCCTTACAATTTGCATAGAAGATAGACATTTCCTGCTTTTGCAGCAGTATTGTAGTGTTTTGAGATTCTCCTTCTGTGACTTGAGATTGTTCTTTCAGGGAAAAAATTCAACAGTCTTCATTAAACTAAAGTAAACTAAAGTAAACTAAAGTAAAGTAAACTACACTAAACTAAACGCATTACATGGTAGATAGGATGGGTGAGTAGTCAAGAAAATTTTGGCACAGCTGAAATTCTCCTTTCTTCCCCCACTACCCCTCAAGCACATAACATTTTATTAAAAACATAATCTCAAAAAAACATGCTGGTGTCTTTATCAGCCCAGGAAGATGTCCATGTTTCAAACTGAGACACCAAGTACAGCCAGACTGGGTTTCTCCAGTTAAGCTATTATTGCAAGTAAAGAACAGAATTACTGTTTCCTTACAGTTTATCAGCAGGGTTACCCTTGATTTCCACTTCCTGGAAGTGCTGACTCAGGATCACCACAGTGAACTATGGTGCAAATCTCACAGCCGTTATGCTGAAAGGCTGACAGAATATTGCATATATATTTTTTATGCTTACTAATAGAATACATTATGACTATTTCAGTAGGTTTGATTTGTAGCAGACCTTAATAAATGCTAGGACCTTTGCTATCTATTCACAGTCATAGAGAAATTGTGTGTACTGGGAGGTAACTGCATGTCTTAATAAATAACCTTATAAAAGTTAAAAGTCAGCATTTACTCTAGTGGCTAAAATAAAATCTTGCTAGTGTAGTACTGCCGTGTTGTAAGGTTAACTGCATTCTTTCCAATGTGGAGCTAAAATTAGACTGTTAGTTTTATGCTGTCTGAGGAGCTGAGCAATCTGTGGATAACTTTAAGGCATTTTATACAGTCTACTGGCTGCAGTAGATACTGGAGTCAGAGTTTATTCAAGAACTGGCATGTTTTTCTGAAGCATTCCATTTCATGGGTGGCAGATCACATTGCAATAAGTTGGTTAAGACACTTCACCATCTTGCAGTTTGATATGTCAGCATATGGTAGAAAGCTGCATTTCATCACATGAATTGTAGTAATGTTTTCTGAAACATAGCATGAAGGAAAGCTTTGTGACAGCTCATTTACCCATTAAGTGTTAGTATCAGATTTGTAATCAAACACGAAGACAAGAGCAGACAGTACCATGGTTCATCAAGTAGTATAATTATTTCTGAATACCAGGCACACCTCTGGAATCAATGAAGTATTTCCCTTTTTCTTTCCTTGACTTTCATTTATGGCTATGGGTATCAAAAGTGACAGCTGATGGAACAAATATTTCAGTTTATGTTGTTTATACTATTAGCATAATTAGTGGCATCAGTCATAATAAACAGGCACAGCATGCAGCAGTGACACTCCGACCATTAAGCAACACTAATGCAGAAGCAAAAAGTGCCATGAAGAACACTGCATCCAAAGCTGGCTGAAAGCAGTTTCTTAAATCTATGTATGTATGTAAATTTCTGTAACAGATTGCTTTATTATATGTCAGTGTCAAATGTTCCGAACAATTCCCCTATGATTCAATGATATTTTATGATTGTTGCATTTCCTGACAACCATGTTATTTACACTTATTAATATCAATGTACATATGTATGTACCAAAAAAGTACATTATATATCTATACATTGAGAGAGAGAGGTAGAGATATAGAAATATATGCCTGTAATATAGTACACTATAATATAAATTACATCTGCGTTTTTGGGTTGTTTTGGTAATGATTTGTAGTTGTCAGTGCTGGATGAAGACTAGATTTTTCTATTCTTCTGGTCTTTGAGTAATTATCTCAGAGGTGATCCAGTTTAAGTCAATCCAATTACCTGGGAGACAAAGCAGCCACAAACATCTATATGTATAGCAACACAACGCAGCCACACTTGAGTATTGGATTAATACTATTTTTATAAGCCTGAGCAGACACAAAACAAAAAGATCAAAAGAAAAAAAAGAAGGGGAAAAATCCTAAAACAGTGCTACTCTCCTCATTTTACAAACCTGTGCCTGCACTCACAAATTACATATGTGTCAAAGAGAGGATTTCTCTTCAGGTTTTCTGAACCTTGCATGCAAGCATACCCTTTCTTCTAGTGGGCAAGAAAACTCCATGTCTTTATGCAACTAATTTACACACAATGTAAGATGACACCAACAGAATATCACATGAGTTGATAATTCCTTACTGATCTATGTTAAATGTCTTGATGGAGAGTTCTATGCAGGCAGATGTACGGAAAAACAAAGTATCATTAATAGCTCCGTTTTTCAAATTTTGGGTTTTTTTTTTTTACACTCAGGCTTAGGTCAGGATTTGGCTGAACTTTGGAATTCTTCTCCGAAAAGAAATCATTGACTCTAAATTGTCTGGAAGAGGGGGTGGTGATGTGGTAGGGGTTTTCATTGCTGCTGAGTTGTACCTGTTCTTCTGCAGGCCACTGAAGTGTTAAGCTAGTGTTTTCTGTCAGCTCTGAAATCTTTAGAAAGAAGCTGTTTTACAAATAATATTCTGTCACCTCACCACATTTAAAATTATTCTAAGAGGCACTCATGCATGATGAAACTATGGAAAATTAACCTCCCCTGCCAAAGCTTTGCCGTGCTTAGCTCTGCCCCCTTTTGACATGAAGTGTGAAAATACAGAGCATGAAATGCTTAGTTAAAAATGGATATTGTCAATGTATAAGTAATTGACAACATCCCATGGGTTAATGACTGTTCATGTACCTGTAATTCTCTTTGGCAGCTATCAGCAAAATACTAAAACAACTCTGAAAGAAAATATGCATTGTGCATTACCAGCCATAAAGTATTAAGCAATTAAATAAATACAATCTGCAAGGATGATTTAGATTTTCATTGGGCTGCTGACTAGGAGGCTTAGGGATTTTAAGTTTTAGGAAAAAATTGTAGCTCCTTTCCCTTTTGTCCATGCATTCTTGTCTCTTCACTCCTGGAAAAAAAAGAGCTGCATGATGTCAATTTACACATGAGGATCAGTGAGCCAGAAAAAGTCAAAAAACCTCATATTATACCACAAAGTTGCTCCCATTGGGATCCTAGAAGCTGGTCAGCTGCAGATGACTGTATAAAAGGTGGGGAGAAAGTAAAACACTCTAGCAAGTCTCTCTAGAGGCAGAAGTAACTCCACCTTTGGGCTCAAGATGAGAAATAATGAAACATGCCATTAGAGAATTAAAAGTCACTCTATGTCAATTTTACTTTTCTCCAGAATTATTTGTTTGTTATTCAGTGTCTATAAATGGAGAATAAGAAACAAAGCAATTCACAGGTATGGCATATTACTGCATTGATGGAAATGTAAGGCTTTTCTCAGTGGGCTGTAGAGTAACACGTATATCATTAAAACATGTTATTCCTAAGGCAAATGACATGCTATAAGACATGCCATGAGAAAAAGTTACATCTTTGTATAAATATTTGAAGGTTTTCTTCTGCTGGTATCACACAATCCTCAGGTGAGATCCTGTCTGCCTCATAAAATAATGAACATGAGGTAAAAGGAACAGCAAGTGTGAATGGTAGAGCTCCAAAATGGCCTGCCATATGATGTGGTGTCAACAATTCAATAAAAGAGAAGGGAAACTGGCAAATTAACTTATTTCCTGACTACGAAGGACATCCCTTAATCCAAGTTACTTTTTGAGATTTTTGTAGTATCAGTTACCATTTCTTCTAAAAAAGAACTGAACTGTGCCTATGAAGACGCTTCAGATTATGGTGCTCCTTATTTTTCTACAGAATGGAATTCTAGGGAAGCTATAAAATTTAGGGATGGAATCACATGCTAGGATCTTAGATATTTTCTGTAGAATGAATGTCACTGATTCTCTGCAGCCATAGGATTGCAATATTGGAAGGTAAAGCATGTTTCAGTCACTTTATTTCCAATGATGTAAAGAAGGCTTGCATATTTACCCATTGTACCAATAAGACATTAAAATACAATAACTTAAAAATTCCATTAGGAAAACAAAACCCATCCCTGTCATGTGTATAAAATATGGCCTTTACTAATGAAGAACACTTTCTTATTTTTTCTAGCACATGTACATCATCAGAGATGAAAGAACCAGTTCCAGTAACTACAGTTGCATTTTGTTTTGCTTTGCTTTTGTTTTTATCAAAACACCAAAAGAAGATGCTTCTTTTTTTCCTAAACTCCTCACACATTTGCACAAAAACTGTTTCCTTCTCAATTTCATACTCAGGTTCTATGAAGTGTGGTAAACACCTGCAGCATGTTCCCCTTGAATAATAAGAAGGAGAATTAGACCTAGTGCTCCTAAGAAACATCTGTGAATTATATGACCTCCTTGTGTTGCCACTTAGGTCAATCAGATCACTTCCTCTAATTTCTATGCAAGGAAATTTGTGTTTATGATTAGAAATGCAAGTACTGTACCAAAGAGGAAAGTTAAAAATTGCAGAATATAATGAATGCAAGGGCCACATTTAAGATTCCATTAGTTTGGATAAAATGCTTATAGGAAAATTAAAAATAAATATTAACTATAAAAATCTCAAACAAAATCCCAAGTTAAACACACAAACCCAGAATGTCTGGATAGAATGCTCTTTATTTGGGGGCAGAATTGTTTGGTCTAAGCAGCATTTCTTATGAAAAAGTCCAGCATAAGGGTGTTTCAAGAGGCGTGTCTTCCATCATTCTACATTGGTGTATAGGGATATTTGAAATGTCTCTGGATAGCTGAGATGCTGAAAACAGATTATGTTGGCACAGCACTCTTCTCTGATTTTCAGAGACATGTGAAGAGCTCTTTGTGTTGCTTTCTTTTAGGCTGTATAAATAAGGGTAAGTTCCATTTTCAAGAGGGTCTTTTAAGTCCCTCTAAATCTTCTTGAAGTTTCTAACATATCTTTTCTTTTGCAAATTAATCAGGATGTCTAAACTGTGAAGCTTGCACTTCTCTTTTTGCTTTTTCTCTATGTATGTTAACTGTGTGTAATCATTAAAGATGTTATAATGCAAATACTAAATGCTTCTAACACAAAGTAGATAACTATCTAACCTGCTGAGAAGAAAATATAACTTAATAAGAACAGTTAATAAACACCGGTTTGGTATTCTAATATGGCCATTTCCAGCTGTTCAGAAATATTTGGAAGAGTTGTATAGAATCAAAATGTAACTAAAGCGTCCGTAGTCAATCAAAGCAACAGCTGAGGAAAGCAGGGAAGAACATGTCACAGAGACCCGGCCTGATGTAACCATGATGAGTAAGGCTAAACTGAGCAATGGGCTGTCTCACAGTAACACATCTTCGAAGGAAAGGCATCTGAGCAGCATCTTGGAAGTCTTAGTATTCATTAAATCAAGGTAGTCTCTTGATTTAAAGAGTATTTTGCCATATGAAGCATATTCTTCTTCAAGTGAGACCAAAGGGGGATGAACTTTTTTGTGATGTCTCACTGTCTTTTAATATCTGAGTGTTTAGAATATATGACTGCATTTTTTTAAATGGCCCTGGAAACCAAAAAAGTCATGTGTGGGTATAGAGTAGTTGCATAGTTGCACTATGAGGGCTGCAGTATAACACAACAGGCAATTCCCTTCCTTCTTCCACCTAGTTTGCACAGGAAGGTAAATATGCACACTTAAAGTTCATCGGCAGGACAGTATGAATCATCAAGAGAATCTGTGAATGGACTAAATAAAAACTTATTTTACCTTTTCCTATAGGATAGCCTAAAGATGAACAAAAATCTGTTTAGCTATAATCTTTCTTTTAGCAATAAGCATACTCAGTGGAAACTGTCCTACTCTGGGATTGACAAATTCCATCTGACAGAGGGAATTATAAGAGAACGGAAGCAAACACATGGCTGAAGCTCAAATACTGAGTTAACTCACTTTAGATAATTCAGATATAAAGTAAATAAAATTTGGGCAATTTTTATTCAAAGTAGAAGGTTAAGACCCTCCATAACTTCCGAACTAGCTTCATTCTTGCTAAAAGTAAGCTAAAGTCATAGTGTTAGCTCTCCTGGTGCAATAAAAGACTCATCCTGACATTTCTTACTTGTCCCATGACTCATTGGCATAGGTTTGACAGAACGGCAGTTCCATAATCTTATAATCGGAAGTGATGGTTATTCTTAGAAAGGCTTAGAAAAGAAAAAAAATTGCAAACCAGATTTAAAAATAAGATACTAGAGTGTTGCTTCCAAAATTCTGATTGAATTGCTCTGCACAGAAAGCATGTAATTACCCTACTAAATAATATAAAAGCATATGCCATTATTTCAAAAATTAATAACACCAATATTGGGGAAATTAATCTACATAATAATAGCACTTTCTGTATAATCCCTGTAATTTCAAGATACTAATTCTAATGCTTTTATCAAGTTCTATTCTTCATGTTTTCACCTGACACACCTGGACTTGTAAAAAAATATGTAAAAAATAAAATAAAAATGAAAGAAGTTTACAAGTACTCAAAAATTTGTCCTATCTATGCAAAGAGCACTCTGGCAGAAAAATTTCATCTTGAATTTCATAAAATTCTATTTCTTTTAAACTTTGTCCACTTTTGCCAGAGCTTTGGAATACAGTAAATGGCTGCAAAAAAATCTACAGTAATAATAAAAATACACTGCTGGCAATATGTTAGTCCATTTTTTTAATGTGTGATAGTATCTTTTTCTATTACAAATTGCACGAAACTCAGAGCTTATGATATAACAAAATACAATCAAGTATGAAGGCATTGACTTCCACTTTGGAACTACATACCCTGAAATTTTCACGATATTTCTTTTACACAGTGACCAACAAGTAGACAGTTGAACCATGTGCTTATTTTTTTTTTTTTTATCTCAGATATCTATCATTTGAAAATCACCTGAACTGTGAGCTTTCTTAACAATGACTGCATTATATTTTCTGAGTCAGGGACTTCAAACACCTTTTGTCTTTTCATATCTTTAGGACTTCCAAAAATTCTCCTGAAGGAAGAACATGTATTTTTATACAAATGAGTCTTTTTTCTGGTCTACGACAGATTCCATTCTAATATATATAGATTAGAGACTTCTTGTATAGGTAAGAATTTAAATTGAACTTCTAATCTCCTTATTGTATAGATCATATTTTTTTTCAGGAATAGTTAATTTATTTTACTGCCTAATACACAGATATGGATAAGCATCATTTAAATCCTACCCAGTTATTTTCTATTTTTAGCCAGGAAAAATAGATCCCTGGGGATCACTGATCCCTGAATACCACAAGGATTTTTTTAACCATCTGATTGTTCGAGCAACATCTGCTTTTCCAAGTTAAAAATCAAAACAAACCAAAGTAATATAGATATTCTGAAACACATTAATTTCTGGAAAATTACAGGATTCAAATGTAGTGCGATTCTGTCCTAAAAGTGATGGGATCAAAAAAACTGTAATATGCACAGAAGCACTCTAAAACCATTATGCCTAGAAAAGGCCAGAGAACCAGAAGGTTTATATGAATACAATTTATTTAAATATCCCTGCCATAAGTATCTATTCTGCACCAAAACTGCAAAGAATTGATCAAGCTCCTGACAGAATAACCATGCTCAAAAATGGAGAAAAAAAACCTGTTACAGCTCTGAGCTATTCCCTGTAACTGAATCTTCAGTACAGTATTTAGGCACAAGGCTGTAAAACAACATTAGCAGCCGTTGGAAAACAGGGGCTGGGGCAATAAACAGCATTTACAAGTATTATGTGCTCAGTAAAATTTCCCAGTATAGAATAGTATTTCAGTCCTCTTGGGCCTACTTAATGGAATTTGAGTTGATTATGTAGTTTTTATGGGTCTCACAGAGGCTATCAAAGAAATGTTTGAAAACCAAATTTTTGTATTAAAGAGCAAAGGCATGTTTATAGTATTTTCATTATAGCATATTTTACTTATTAATCAAGTATTTTTTCTTGTTTATCTAATAGTTATAAAAAAACCTAAAGCATGTTTTGATATTGATAATTTTAATAGAACGAATACTTTATTTATGATAGAAAAATATTCCCCTAAAAGAAACTAGGTTGTTCTGAACAAATACATAGATGAATACTTTTCAAATAATACATATTTCTGTTTTCAAAGCAAAGAGCTAGTGAATATGTTTTAAAGTAGGTGCTTTTAAACCATTGTGGTTGAACAACTTTTCTTAGATCAAGCATGCAAACCATTAAATTCGACCTCTTACAAATACTTTTATAAAGCATTTCTACTGCCTATCTATTTGAAAAGTTATCACAGTAATGTACAATGATATTGCAGTTTCCAGGTAAATGGATTATTGAGGAAAAGGTAACCACTCTCAAAGAACAAAATGTTTCCACCTATGCATCTGGATTAATTTTAACACTGGAGAGAGCATTTTTTCAATGTTTAATTTTTACTGATTTTAAACTGAGCCTTGTCAGTGATTCTCAAAAAATTTAGAATCTCAGGATGACTTGACAGGTGTTTCAGGTCAAGTCACTCTTGTAAGTCAAGTTTCCAGTTGACTAACACAATGAGAATATCTACATGGCTGAAGAGTTTGCAGGTTTGCCATCCACCCTTATGCAGTCAGGTTCAAGTTGGGAGATCGTTTGGAAATTGTACCAGAAGGCTTTTTGTGTTCAGAAAATAACTCTGGAAGTTAAAGGAGAAAAACATTCTCTTTCTTGCCGTTAATGTTTCTAAACATACTACTTAGTAACAAATTCAGTAGACCTGTGCTTTAGGCAAATACTTTAATAGTACTTTTGAACTCTTTTACAGTCTTAAAAGTGAAGTATATTAAACATAATGGAATATATAAATACTTACGGTTATTGTAGTTGCCTGATATTAATAATGTATAACTTAAGATACAAATCATGAATGAAACTATTAATTATTTATTAACAGTAGCCTACTAATGAGAGGCTACTGAAAATGTTCAAAGCAAGACAGTGTCTTCTAATAATCTGCAAAAATATAGAAATCACATTGCTAGCTATCTCTGCTTCAGAGATTAGTTTTTTTCATTACAGTGTATGCAGCAAATTGAGATGCTCTTTCTTAATTCTTAACACCTACATTTTTCCCTATTGATGACTGACAAGAGGATAAAACCAATCTTCAGTTTAGAGAACTGCAGATTACTTCTTTCCTCTTGTCCAGTCCTAATACAGTCATAATTTATATTGATGCAGACTTCATTTTTTCCAGTAATTATGACCTGAGTTAACGTTTTGCAAGAGCGTCTGCCAAAATCTATTGACTTCGATGATGGTTGGTGTAAAATGTGGAATTTACAAACCATTGAGAAATCATTCAGTGCCATGCCCTGCAATTAAGGAGAAGTCAAGCAATAATAAAATCCAATTAACTCTCTGCCTAAATTTAAAATTTTCATGCTATAGTCAGAAAAAAGAATATAAAGTCAAGGGCAATAGTTTAGGAGGGCTGAGCTTGGGAACACTTAGAGGAATAAGAAAGCCTAAGCATAAGACAGCTCTCTGTCTCTGCCTCCATATCATTTCTTATCTTCCTTAGCCATTTTAATTAAGATGTTAATAAATTTGCTCATAGATTTAATACTCAGTGACAATTATGGGTCATAAACTGAAACAAAATCCAATGCAATGGATTTGTAACTTGTAAAAAAAAACTAGCTTTGTTGCCTAGTCAACCACACTAGATTTTTTTTTAGTGTTTTATTTTTTTCCTCCCTGAAGGGAAAGATTGCTGTTTAGAAAAAGATTTAAACTTTAGCCCCCACATATTAAGCGGAATTAATGATCTATTTGCTTAGACACCATATATTACTTCTAGTTTATCCATCCACTGGGTAAACGATAGGCACTACTTGGTCACAATGATAGATTTGAATGCAGGCTGGGACATCAATCAGTGCTGGCAACTGATTAGTTGTTTGTGTCTTTGACAAGCTCTTCCATCTCACTGAATGAAAGCTTGCTGATTGCTCTCACTTCTCTCCACATTCATTGCCCTCCACTGCCACTATATTATATGGTTAATGCTGATGGTGGAAATCCTCCTTGACAGCTAACACTGAATATCTTCCATTCCCTTATCATTATATATACGCTATTCTGTGTTCCTTTAAGGACTAGAATTTCTAAGTGAGGTCATCCATGCCATTAGATATACAGAGGGCTGGCACAGTAGGGCTAGGATCCGCTGATGAGAGAGATTTTGTGTATGAGGAAAGGAAAAAAAAAGATGTTGCATAAAAGCATTATATGTGACTGACTGTTCGCAATTTAAGGTCTGGTTATTGAGTATGAGCAAATTATGAGTAAGAAGGGAAAATTCGTAAGAATGGAAACAGTTGGAAGGCTCTGCAGCAGGGTAGCTGCACATGAGGTTAAAGGCACAACGGGAAATTCAGTCTCCTCCTCTGGCCAAAGGCAAATTGCTGGAATCTTGCCTGAGATTTTCAAAGCTGTTCAGGAGACCTAGTTGATCCCTACCAACTAACAGTATTTTAAAAGTTTCAGTCTTTGATAGTAATAGAATAGATTTATAAGATAATTTCAGCACTGCATTATCATTATATTTGCTTTTCTGCAACAGATGGAGAGAATATATTAGCTGAAGTATTTGAGGAAGTACAGAAAATATGAATGTTGACTTTCATGACATCCAACATTGTCTGGCATATGTTTGACATGTGTGACTAAGCATCAGGAGGACTGGAACAGCAGTAAGGAAGATCAGTGATGCTTTAATCGGTTCTAAAGTGCATATTGAGGACAGGACAACAGCAACATGCATTGAAGAGTCTTTTGCTGCTTCTCATAAGAGATACAAAGCAAATATTTACACCTGTCTTAGACAATAACAAATATCTGATGAAAGACAAGTAGGTATTTTTAGTTGTGGTTTGGGGTATTTGGGGTTTTGTTTGTTTGGGGTTTGCTTGTTTTGGTGTTTGGTTTCTTTTTTTTTTAATCATATTTTTTCTAAGATAATCTTTCCAAATATGACTCAGTTAGAAAAAACTGCATACATACTGAAAAAATAGATGATGATGGATATGTCATGGAAAAGAAATACAGGTGCTATTGGACATGGTAGAGTATCTATGTAAAGCCAATTGTAAAAATAAAAAAATAAAGTTTACAGTATCTCTTAGCTGCACATGTCAATTCTTTGAAGGCAAATAATATTTCATTTGTCAAAGGGGAAAACTGAAGGGGAAATGGAGAGAGGATCACCCCATGCATGTAAAATCAAGCAAATAAAAGCATGAAATTTCAGGATAACTAATAATTTAATGCAAGTTCACGATCAGATCTGTATTCCTGTTTTGATTGGGGAATAGATACACACAGAAAACATAGTTGTGATTAATGGTCTTTCTTATTTCAGGCACATGTTGAAAACCAAGCCTTATCCTCTAGTCACTTTTGAAGACATACGTCACCTCCTGCTTTGTCTTTCCTTGCTTATATTCTAGTTGCCCTACTAGGTATGCTAGAAAGGATGGTCTCTCCAGAGGGAAACCTATTTGATGGTGATTTCTGATTTGCCATGGTTCTTTTTAGTGTATTATATCATCGAAGGCTATATAGCCATTCAGAGTAGATTTTCTAGCTAGCCGATGGATTTGCACAGACATTTATTGTGATGAGATGGTTGGACAGAGCCATTTTCTCTGGTTCATGCAAGCTCTGACAGAGGGTCAGGAAAATAAACTGTATGACTGCAAGAGCTTTGGAATATCAGACACCATTTGGTAAAGAAAAAAACAATAGAGACTGACAAGATCAGTATGGTGGCCAAGTGAGTTATGGTTCAGAAAAACATCTGCTCTTGTCCTGTATCCATTAAATGAACACTTATAACAGTCCATGCCATTCATACTTGTGGTTTATTCCTCCGTTGCAGTCAAGGAATTTAAACATTGTGCATTACTGCTCATTTGTAGATTTATCTTTAAAGAAATCATCGCAATTCTTTTATACCAGACATTTTTTGCCACATTGCGTATTTCAGATATCATCAATATTTCTAGTTATGCTGAAAGGCCATGAAATCATTTGCATCCTGCAGCTTGAATTGCAACATGGACCTCTAGCTGCTACTGCTCCTACATGTTTTGCACACTTCTTGTGGACACTTGAATCCATTCAAGCTTAGGTTTCAGGTTTTCAATTACCTAAGACTTCAAACTCGTGCCAAATATTACTTCCTATATTGCACTAAATTGCACTGCACTGTACCATCTTGAAAATGGATGCCTAAGACTTACTATTCCAGCTGTGGTGCAAAGCAGACATGATGTTACAGAAAGAAAAGGCTCAGCACACACGCCAAGGACTCCGTAATCTAAATTACAAGGTTGTCAGTATACATAGAGTCACAGAACCAAAGAAATATTGAGACTGGAAAAACTTCTAAGATCACTAAGTCTACACATTAACTTAACACTCATGTGTTCACTACAAAACCGTGTCCCCAACAACCTTTTAAACACTTCCAGGGATGGTGATTCTACCACTTCCCTGAGTAGCCTGTTTCAATGTCTGATCACCTTTTCTGTGAAGAAATTTTTCCTAGTAGATACCCTATATATTAGGTTTCCTCTCTCCTACCACTTGCTACATGGGAGAAGAGACTGACCCCCACCCCTCTACAGCCTCTTTTCAAGTATTTGTAGAGTGTGATAAGGTCTCCCCTCAGCCTCCTTTTCTCCAGGCTAAATATCCCCAGCTCCCTCAGATACTCCTCACAGGACTTGAGCTCCAGACCCTTCCACAGCTCTGTTACTCTTCTCTGGACACGCTCCACCACTTTCATATCTTTCTTGTAGTAAGGGGATCAGAACCAGACAAAGAATTTGAGGTGTGGCCTCACCAGTGCCGGGTACTGGGGGACAATCCCTGCCCTGGTCCTGCTGGCCGCATTATTGCTGGTACAGGCCAGGATGCCATTGGCCTTGACCACCTGGGCACACCCTGGCTCATGTTCAGCCACTGTCACCAGCACCTCCAGCTCCTTTTCCTGTGGGCAGCTTTGCAGCCACTCTGTCCCAGGCTGTGGCACTGCCTGGGGTTTTTGTGACTCAAGGGCAGGACCCAGCACTGGGCCTTGTTGTACTTTTTCCCATTTGCCTCAGCCCATCAAACTAGTCTGTCCAGATCCCTCTGAAAATCCTTCCTGCCCTCCAGCAGATCAACAACCCAACTGAACTCAGTGTCATCTGCAAAATTACTACAATCTTACGTTTTTATAAATAATTGCTATTGTAATTTTGCAATTTGAGTTAACCCCCTCTAAATTTAGCTTTTCCAGTAAAAATAAAAAAATGTATTTTACCTGAAGCAATAATTAGTATGCAAAGGGTCAGACTATCTATATTTTTGCATGGAAATTCCTTAAAATGTCAAAGACACATTCATCTCTATCTAGAATGTGATTGTGTCTATGAAATAAAGTAATTGCTGGAGCTATGTTGCAGCACAATGTGTTTAATTTTAATGTTATTTGTAGACTACTGTTTGCAGATTAATAATGACATTGTCTATACATGCATATCTGAGTAAGGAAAACAGTACTACATCCTCTTTACTTCCAACTTTGTTTTAATTATCCTTTTTCTCTACTCTCTTTTATTTAAACGGGAATTTATGACCTTGAATTTAGATTTCCTGATGGATTAAGCTGAAACAATGTTAATGTTTAGCTCTTTTAAAGCTTGGCTAAGATATCAAAAATATTAGAACAAAGGACAGAAAACATTTCTTCCCTTCATCATCACCTCATGGACCCACTATTTAATAGCTTATATTTATTAACCTGGTTTTATGGAATGTTCAAGGTTGTCATTATTACCAAGCTTCTTTGGTATCACATTTTACACAACTGAGTTAAAACTCAACTGTTGTTTTGGAATGTTGCAGAGGAAAGTACTGGAAAACTACCTTTAGAATGGATCTTTTCCAAGAAGCGATCTACCTTTTATTATTTTTATACTCTGTGTAGAGTTCTCAGAAAAATTCTTATTGTTAGAAGAAAACAAACAATAATGTCCAGTTACTGCTGGAAAAGAAGAGGCATGCAAATATTTGAAAGACAACGCAAAGGAACAGGTAACTTTGGAGTGCAAATAAACTTTTCATTAGCTAGTTATCAAGCTGGTGTTTTGCTTTTAGCTTGGGGTCTAAAAAGAACCATAAGAAAATATTTTTCACTTGTGTATAAAACAAAAACGCTTGAGAATTGTGTTGAGCCTGTATTTTCACCTTGTGTTTCTGTTTGCTTTCAATCAGTAAAAATAGAATGGAGGAAGGTAAAAAATACATGAATATACAAATGTATCTTCTGCACGGTACAAAAGCAACATCCATAGCTTAGGTCAAAAACGTTACAATGACAATTTTCTTTAAAAGAAGCAGTACACTGAAACTATATAATGTTTGACAAGGTAATGAAAAAATTACTTTCTCTTTGGGAAGACTGGTGAAGATGGGGATTTTAGAAACTGAAATATGTTTCAATAGTTTCTCTCTTGGTTTATGCTTTCAATAATTTCTCTCTCAGTTTATGCTTTGACTGAAACTGGTTTTCAACCCCTCCAAGAGACATGCCCTTTAAAAATGCTTATTGCTGTTGTAGAGACACAAGCATGGAAAAGCAATGAACGAGATCTTATTCCTGTAAAAGTCACTGGGAATGTTGTCCCTGAGTTCACTGAAAGTAACTTTAGTTGTCATGAACTGTCATGCATGCCAACGAACCCTGAAACTGGATTGCAATACAAGGTATGTATGTAGGATATACTTTTAAAGAGTTGCAGCAGCTAAAACACCCTACCTTCTAATTTACAACTGAAATTAGTGTGTCAGGGCATGTCAGAAAGCACCGTAGCCAGCAGTACTGTTGCAAGTTTTATACAGTAGATTTGAGCTATTTTGTGTGAATGACACATTCCTTCTTTAATGTTTCCATGAATGAACATGGAAAACACTGACAGTAAGAAAATGCTTTCTAAAAGTTAACCAACTTTACTATGAGCTACAAAAAAAGGACAGTAGAAGCTTACTTTCCCACAGTGTATTTAGTAAGTTATTGTACATAATGCATGTGAAAATCTGATGAAAATTTGCCCCTGCATGTTTATTCAGAACAGCACTTTTACCATATCTCCTTCAGTGTCTAATGTAAATCAACCAGATGGGATCACAGAAACTCTATTTTTTTTGGCTTTGACCTTCAGCTAGATTCTGCAATATTTATTATAAGGAAATGTCCCAATTTCAACAGAATTAACTCTCTGAGTGTAGTTTATTTTGATCCGGTATCTCATTCTAGCAGTACCTTGTGTCATTTTCCTCACTGGGGACAAATCACAGACAACTAGAGTACTCATCGCCTCCTCCTTCAAACACAGAGATACTTCATTTGCCATTGGTATGAGACATATTTTCAATCAAACACATTGCAACACCCAAGCTTATATTTTTTTAAATCCTCCTGCTTGTCAGATATCCAGCTGTGCTGATGTCAGAATTTTCAGAAGCTGTCCATAAGAAAAAGATTATGTTTCAGAAGCATCTTTATATGCAAACCAACTGCACCGCATAAAGAAAAACCAAATAAGAGTCTATATTGCCCTTGTATGTCTCCTCTGTGCTGCATATTTTTTTTCAAATATTATTCTGTATCATTAAACACATTAAAATTTCTGATATCATTAACAAAGGAAAAAGAGATAAAAAAATGTTAAAAAGGCAAGACACTTACTGTTATTCAAAAATATTTTCATTTGAAATTATTTCTCTTATAAAGATACCATAACCAAAATGTGATGATAAACACTTTTAAAATGGCAGGCAATTATCAAGGACAATATGGGGAGGTCAAAAATTATTAACAAAAATTAATTCTTGAGGACACATACTTGTGATTTTGAAAAGTTTTATGCATTTATAGTCTTTTCATATCCTTCATTTATGGAAGGACAGATGTCAGATGCCATTTGATGGGGAGATTTGAATATGGTAAGGGAAAGGTAGGGTTATGTATGGTTATATGGTATGGTTAATAGTTTTACAAGCAGCACACCAATTACCATACAGAAGATCAGTATGCGAAAAATCAGGAAAAGAAAAGAGAGTATAATAATAATTGATTTTACTTGTCTAGCAGAAAAGATGAGAGAAATAGAAAAGCAAAATAGGTCCAAGAAATCAGAAAGCTGTGAAATGCCTTGAAAATATGAGCAAGACAAAACAATGAGCACATACAATGAACAGTCCAGAAAAAGTAATCCAAGTCACATAGACAAAATGTTGGATATTTTTCTCCTCTTTAATAGCATGGAAAATATTTAGCAATGGTCATTCAGTGTTGATAGGAGATCAAAAGCTAATAAAATATCTGACAAATTTCACAGGGCATTGTCCTGGGTTAGGCCAGAGGGGTCAAAATCTAGGAAGTGATCTGTACTGCAGGAATGCAGGAAGGAATACAACTTCCTTCCTGCGAGAGAGAGAGCCAATAATCAGGTAGTTTTAAGAATTGATAGGTAGGTAAACCAATTAAAAAGTTGGTCCGCCTTCAAGGAAAAAAACATATATAAGCAGAGACTCTCTGATGCTCTTCCTCTTTGGACCTGCTGCTGCTGTGTAGAGAGGAGCAGCTCCTGCTTCTCTCGCTGGTGAGGCCCAGCTTCCCATAGCTAAAGGAGGATGGGGAGGAAAAGGACACATGGCAGCCGTGCCGCTGCAGCCAGGAATGGGGGAGGAAACGATTGGAAATTTTCAGCAGATCCAGCTCAGCCGGTGTGTCAGCTACATGAGAGAGAGAGCCAGGCCAGGCAAACACCAGGCCGGACTCCATCCAGCTCGGGCCAGGCCCTGCCCTGTCACCCGAGCCCAGATGGCCCTACCAGGCCGAGCCAGCTTAGCAGAGCCAGGCAGAGAACTCCTGAGAGCATCTGGCATCCAGCTCGGACCTGTTCAAACAGCCCGGCAGGACGCATTGATCCTCACACTGCGGAGAGAGAGACAGAGCTTAACTCTCTCATGCCTGGACTAAACTCACAGACACCCATCCTTCCCCGCAGAGAGAGAGCAGTGAGGACATCGACATAGTGCAGCGCAGAGACTTTACAGTCAGTGGGAAAGCAGAACTGATACCTAGAGGGGGTGCATGAAGTTGCTTCAAAGTGAAGCTGAAAACTCTTTTGGAGAACCATGGTTGGGGACTGAGCTAATAAATTCTCTGTAATATATGAAGATATAGTCCAAAGGGGGATGTGAGGTTCTTATTGCAGCCAATGAACTGAAATACTTAAGTACAGACAAGTAAGTGTTGAAAAGTACAGCCTGATGAGAAACTAGAACCAAAAGAGAGGAGAGGCTGTGACTCAGAGCCCTGATCCCGGGGAGAATGCTAGAGAACCTGAGTTGTCAGGAGAACCTGTGCTGCTAAGCACAGAAGAAAGGATTTTTCTTTGTTGCTGCAATTGAACTAAGCATCCTTAAAACAAGTACCCTGTAGACTGTTCATAACCCACCATGGTGGCTGTGGAAAGGCTACTGGGGTGGGAGAGATCCACAATTAAGCTGAACTTTGCTCCAGGCGGCGGTTAATGGTGAGGCAGAAGACCCATAAAAACTGTATTTTTCTTACAGAAGATCCATGGTGTAAGCAAAAGAAACTTCTCTCCCTAAATGAACTGGAACAAGAGCTGTTTCTGAGGTGGTAAACTGACTAGAAGTCGAAGTGTTGTCTTTTGTATGTTGTCAGAGAGAATGAAATGGAGAGGTGGGGAAGGAGGGGTGGTCTGGGGAGTTTGTTCTAGTTTTTCTTAGTTTTTTTTTCTTTTTTCCCTTTGTCTTAGATATATTAATAAAACTTCTTTGTACTTTATAAAGTTTAAGCCTGCTTTGCCTACTCCTAATCCTCATCTCACAACAAGCAATCAAGTAAATTTAAGTAAGTGTGCTGGCATTTAACCACAAACGTGAATAGGCAAACTAAAACCACGACAGGCATCTTTCTTGTTATTGTTGAAGACAATCTTTTCTCCCTCAACGGGGTCAGAGACATGGCTAGCTCTTACCACTGTTAAGGGCAGAGCCTGCTGACACCCAAGCTCAAGGTCAGATTTCTATGCAGATTAGCCATATGCAAATCACCTCATCAGAACTGCACAGGGAGCACACCTGAAACTGACAGCAATTAATGCTGCTTCAAAGAAAGCTACAAAATTCAAAGGAACTTAGAGAGAGTGATAGAATTAACAGAGTGTAGATGTCTGTGACTTCTGTTGACTCAAAAGCTTCTGTGTGCACCTAAATGCTACCCAATAGAAATGGTAAAGCAGGCTAGTCCACTTCCTGACAAAGCTGTCCTCCATGTAATGCCAGCTTTTGGAACTCTGAATTGTTTTAGAATAGGTAAAGTGCAGATGATTGAAATTAAAGTTTAAAACTTTGATGTTCTTTGAGAAATAAATTGAATTGATAATGAGTAATTAAACTGAATATTACAAATATGATAGACGTTTTCATTCATGCTTCAATAAAAATGTCAATGTGGCTCTAGAGTTACTGTCTCCTGTAAACACATAAATAGTAAACTCCAGTCTGAACAGGTTAAGAGGAATCCAACTTACTATACAATGATATTTTGTGAAAAGGTGCTATAATTCCCTAATAAACATAGCAGTACATATGACCAGATATTTGTGCATCTCTCTCAAAGTACAAATTCTCTATTCAGTGCACAGCTGCAGGATCACTCTCTATTCTGGAGCCATTAAATTGCTGAATATGCTTTTTCTCTTGCCATGCTCCAACCGGAAGATAATGCTGCTTCTAATCATGGATTCACAGAGTAATGGCTTACAAGGAACCCCCAGAGATCACCTAACCTAACTCTTTGTTCATAGCAGGTCTAATTGGATACAGTGCCTCCAGACCTTGGGGTTCTGAGTCATTAATACCTGCAGTGATGTACAGCTTACAGTCTCTGAGTACTAGTTCCCTTATTTGATTGATCATGGTAAAAAATGTTTTCTTTACACCTCACAGGAGTTTATAAGAAAGTCTCAAACTTCTCATTGTCTCTTGTTTAGTAGACTTGTGCAGTTCCAGTTGGAGCCTGGCTCTGGGTTCTCCCACTGGGTAGTAGCAGACACCTATCAGGTACCCCAGAAGCCACCTTTTCATCAAGGGGAACCAGCCAAGCTCCCTCAGACTTTATCTCTTTGGATCCTGAGGGTACTAACAGGCCTTACTGGCCCTGAAAAGTTTCATCTGGGGCCCTCCATAAGTCCATACGTGTACAAGAATGATTGTCTCATCTCGTCTCAGTCTTTCTTGTAGTTTCCCAAGTTGGCTGATACAGTACCTAAGATCCAGAAAAGGTGGAAGTTAATGTAATAGTGGGGAAAATAGGGAGAACAATTTCTTACCACTTTCACCTTTGCTGAGAAGACACTATTGGTTTGTCTTGGTATTTGACATAATTTTCTCCTTGCCGTCATTTAACTTTTAATTAGGTCCTGGCAGTAGCCAAACATATTGAGACAATGGGAAAGGGTGAAGGAACTATGTCAAAGCATTGCTTATCCAAACCTGTGACTAAAGGCTTCTATTTTCCAGTTCCAGTTGGTTTTACTCCTGCTGCTCTCTACTGATGTGAAACTGATTTACAAAAACAGCAGCTGAAACACAGTACAGAGCAAGATCCTGGTGTCTGTTGGAAACCTTCTTCTGTGACAAGAAGTGGAATTGGAATTTATCACACCATAGCTAGTACCAGTGTTGAGTATTTATGATAGGCTGATGATAGTTTGGACACTACAGCTAGGGCTGATTATCAGTGTTCCTGAGAAAACTGTGCTTGCCAGCATGCAGAAAATAATTTTTGCTGTCCTTTGATTTTAGTCCTGTCACTTTAAACAAAGTCAATATGGGGGAATTGGAAGGAATTTTGTAAGTAAAAACAAAAGGCAGAAAATAATTTTTCTTTTAGAAAATTGATAGTTTACAATTATTTCTGGTGCAGGCTGAGCATTCCATATGCAGTAATAAATCAGAGACATTCATAGAAAACACAGGACAAGTCAGCACAACAATCAGTTCTTCATACTTGATTCTGAAGAAGTGAGACCAGTGTAACTACATCCCCATGAAAAAAGCTGCACATTTTTGTTGTTTCATACATTAGACAACTCCACCTGTGCTATTATTTATGTGTAGCTTGGTTAGGTTGTTACACAGCTCTATGTCAGCAAACAGGCATTTATGTGACTGCCCTGGGGCTCCTAGTACCATCATGTTCCTGAGCTCCTCAGACCTCTGCCAGCCGGTGCACCTAGGGGCACCTGCTGTGTTTCTGACAGGTCACTGCTACAAACAGGCTGAGCCTCATGTTATTAGGGCATTGCTTCATGCAATAATGTTTAAAAGTCTCTCTCTCTAGATACAAGTACATAAATGTACATGCACATATCTTTGTGTACTTTTTTTTTCCAATACGTTTCTAAATACAGCAGCATTGTTGGTGGGGTAACTGGGGCACGATAGGGTGGGAGTGAGTGTTAGTGGAGCAGTAGCAACCTTTCCCCTTTGTCAGTTGGCACTCTGAAACTTCATTCCTTCCTTTATTTTTTTCTTTTTAAAAATAACCCAGAACACACATGTACATCTAAATGTACAGCTGCTCTGTCATAATCAGTTCAAGCTTCTGCTCAAAATAAAATTCAGCTGGATGGAAATTTGCAATAGGAGTATTTGCATTTTAAGGTAGTGAGTTTAAGAGCATTCAGATAATATTAGTTTTCAATGGTGTCCATGTTAGAACATTTATCTCTTACAAATGAAAGTGGAAATATATCAGTATATTGGAAGCCATCCTACTAGGGTTACATGCATCAACACAGAAGAGATAAGGAACCACTTGTGAAACATCTATCTTCTTTTGGAGATAGAAAGCGATTTACTAGTAACTAGACAGCAAAAGAGCAAATGGAGGATTAGGGCCCAGTTTTAAAGTTCTGTTCTATTTTCTTCGTCCTTTTCTGCTCTGTGTCTCATTAAATCTGATATAAGAAAGCAGAGAAACCAGCAGTTACCACAAGAATTTTACCCTTAAACATAAACTACCCCATGTCTCTCTGCCTTCCATAGATATCAAGCCAGGTGGAGTGAAACAGGTATATGCTGATGTAAAATGCAACCTTTGTTTGTGTAACACCTTTCTTAGTTATTTTTGTCTCTTCAATTTTTTTCGCCTCCAATAATTTTTAATTTTCTCAAGAGAAAAAATTCCTTTTGGGAATGTCAGTACAAGATGGCTAAAGGCTGCTTTCATAGTTAATATTTAGCTGCCTTCTGCTTAGATGATCTAACATGATTTGTGCTTTTCTGACTATTTCTTTTGTTAGAGCACAGACCTAAAACCACAAAGTAATCACTTCAACCCCCTTTCCTGCCTCTCCATTTAATTCTATATTTGTAAATAAGACTCAGGAAGTGTAATGCAATTTGGGACAATAGTTCCATCTTTAAAAGTTGCTCCCTATTGATAGGAGACATAAAAAGAGCATCACAAGATTAGGAGCTCAGTAAGTTTATCCAGTAGGTTTCTGTGTTCTGTCTTTTAAAAATGAAGTAATACTGTGAACCATTATAGTAAAAAAAAAAAAAAAAGGAACAAAATGAAAGCAGGAAGATTCTTTCTGCTATGAAAAAAATTTGCTCAGAAAATTTCACCTGGGGAATAGAGAGCTAAGATAAAGTTTTTCTTTAATAGTTTTAGCTTAAGGAGAGGAGGAGACTTGTCTATATCCACCAGGAAAAATGTGGGATAATATAACAAGAAGATATCTATAATTAGTTCCTTGCTTCTGTAAGATCACAGATAACAGTGTAGTTATTTATGCATTTTCAGTGCCCTGGAGGCCTCACTCTACTGTAATTCAGTATATCAGACTGTGTGTAAAGGAAGGCAGGTGGGAGGAAAAAGGCAGGCAAGGCTCTGTGGGAACACAGAACCCCTTGTCAAACTGATAGATACTCAGGGAGATCCTTAGGCCACACTTTTCATAGATTTGCAAAGTTTGCCTTTTTCTTCCCAGACCAAAGAGAAAGACATAAAAAAAAATGTGTAAAATAATCAGTCTTCCTTGGAAAACCTTCCCATGATTTTCTGTACAGGCACTTACACTCTAGAAGACAGAACATTTTCCTCTTTCTCCTTCCAACAGGAAGGTATATATATATAAAAAAAGGAATTTGTGAAATTAGAATATATATTCATCACATTTTTCCATTTAACCTGTGATTTTTTTCTGTCATTTTTAAAAACGCCTATGTTTTTCAAGCAAAAATCCCAATAAAATAAAGAAAAAGGCACCCATTTACATACTCTAGACTGTAGATTCACAGAATTAATGAAAAGCAATATGGCATTGATTCCAAATATAAATCAGCCAAAGGTTTTTCTGAGTCTTTCATGAGTCAGTAGAGAATTTTGATAGCACAATATTTGTATCCCCAGTTCTGACGCATGTGGCAGCAGTCACATATTAACTGAACTCACAGACTAACTTCTGGACAGCACCAAGAGAGTACAGATGGAATACTTTACAAAATTATGTTCACTAAAATAATTATAATAATAAAAGGCACAAAAGTTGGAATAGCACTTCAAATGGACACATATGAAGCATCTACAGTAATGTTATGGAGGAATTTAGTTTGACAAATACAAAATAACTCTCTTTTTTTAAAGGCAAAAGTGAACCAGAAGAGAACTTTCTACCCTCTTCCCCTGTTAATTCTCTTTTTGTTTTCCTTCTGACTTGAAACATTTTCTTTTTTAAATATTACCTCAATGAATATCTAAATTTATCCTCATTTCAGAATCTATCTCTTCTTATTCCTTTTATAATTGTTTGCTGTGTTAAAACAGTGTTTATATATAACAATAATCTCATATTCAGAATTATTGCCATTACAAATGTGTATTATTTTTCTGTCTTCAAAATATCTATTCATGACAGTGGTAGAAGATTATCTATGACTTTAAAATTTATATTACTGCTAAAAGTCTTCATAGTATTTACATGGTATGAAACACTTGAAAGAACTCACTACTAGTTCAGGGTGCATTATGTTTGACTGCAGTCCTTTTGTTCAGTCAGTAATATTTAAAGACTTTTAACTTTGAGTGGTAGTAGTACTTCAGCATTCAGTTTTAAGGTAAGTGATCTTTAATATTGACCAAACCTTCTGGATTAAAGAAAAGTAAGTGTGCTATCACATACAAAAAAAAGCAGGTAGCCTATCTCAAACCACTTTTAAAAAGTAATCTGTGGTTCTGATCTTGAAACATCAGTGAAGTCTTTACCAAGAAGGGACAAAAACCGTTATTTTTATGTCTATGGAAAAAAGGAATCTAAAGCTAACTACGAAGGTATGGATTCAGGACTGTAATTTTTTTTTTTTAATTTCTGCACATTTGACTGCTGAACATGGCTGGTTTTGATCTTTGCCCCAAACAAATAAATGTTGAAATTACCTCAACAGGTACCTTGCAAAGAAATATGCAACTGGATTCGTACATATTTTTCTGTACTATTGTATAATGAAAATGATGTAAAGGAATATGATTATATGGTGGATTGACACTGGGTGGACACCAGATACCCACCAAGCAACTCAGTTAACCTACCTTTTCAACTAGAGAGGAGAGAAAAGTACAAAGAAAGGCTCATGGGTAAATGTAAGGGAGATCACTTACCAATTATCATCATGGGCAACGCCAGCTTGGGGTAATTGATTTACTGCCAGTCAGAATCAGAGTAGGATTATGACAAATAAACCCAAATCTTAAAAACACTTTCCCCGGACTCCTCCCTTCTTCCCTGGGTCACTTTCATTTCTTATTTTGCCTCTTTCCTCCCCCTGGGTGGCACAGGGTTAAAGTGTATGAGGGTTGTGGTCAATTCATCACGCATTATCTCTGATGTTCATTCCTCCTCACACTCTTCTGCTTCAGCGTGGGGCCTCTCTCACAGGAGTGAGTCCTCCATGAACATCTTCAATATTGGTCATTCCCACATGCCTGCAGTTCTCCACCTACTGCTCCACTGTGGGTCCCTTCAGGCACAGCCTGCTCCAGAGTGGGACCCCTGTGGAGTCACAAGTCCTGCCAGCAAACCTGCCCCAGCATGGGGCCTCTCCTCAGGCCCACAGCCTCTGCCAAGAGCCTATTCTTTCACAGGCTTCCCATGAGCCACACACTCCTTTGGGCATCCACCTGCTGTGTGGGGTCCTCCACAGGCTGCAGGTGGATCTCTACATCCCTGTGATCCTCCATGGGCTGCAGGGGCACAGCTCCTTCACCATGGGCTGCACCATGGGCTGCAGGGGAACCTCAGCTCCCGCACCTGCTGGATCACCTCCTGTCCCTTCTTTTGCACTGACCTTGGTGTCTGCAGAGATGTTTATGTCATGAATTCTCATTCCCCTTTTCTCTAGTGGAAATTGTACAGGCTTTTTCCTCTTTTCTAAAATACTTTATTGCAGAGTAGCTACCTCCATTGCTGACGGGCTCAACCTTTTGGCCAGTCACAGGTTCATGTCAGAGACAGCTAAGATTGGCTCTGATATGAGAAGCTTCTAGAAGTCACTCCTGTAGCTAAAAAAAACTCACCACACAAACCTCAGTCAGGTTGTTTCTAAGACACCTTTGATGAAATTCTTTTAAATAAGTTATTCTTAATTTTTCAGTAAACATAATTAATCACATGAAGATTTAATGGTAATTATATTGAAAGTTCTCTTTCTTTTTCCCCCCTGGGGGATAAGATTAGTACTCTTAAAAATCACACAGCAGAATAAGAAAACAGAAAGTATATGTGAAATATAAGCTATAGTGACCTTGAAAATTGTTGCACTCGTCACTTCTTAGTGTGCAGAACACTCAAAAACAATTATTCATCTACAAAAAGTAAATGATATTTTTGTTCTTGAGAAAAGTCATCATTCTTTCTAAGATATTATACTATCTTAGAGAAAACTGGTCCCCAGCTGGAGAACTGTATCCGTCTCTGCAGTCTTCAATATAAGAAGGATATGGACCTGTTGGAAATGGTCCAGAGTAGAACCATGAAAACAGTTAAAGGGCTAGAATACACCTCCTATGAAGAAAGGCTGAGATTGTTGGGAGATAATATATTGATAATATTCAGTCTGGAGAAAAGAAATTTCCAGTGAAAAGTTATTGCAGCCTTCCATTACTTAAAGAGGTCTTATAAAAAAGACAAAGTGACACGTTTTACCATGATTTTGCACTGACAAGACAAGGTGCAATAGCTTTAAATTTGTAAGAAAGTAGGTCTAGATTGAACCAAGAAAGACATATTCTATGATAACAGTGGTGAAACACTGTAACATCCCAAAACTGGAAGTGTTCAAGACAAGGTTGGAGGGGTCTTTGGACGACCTGGTCTAGTGAAAGGTGTCCATGATTGTGGCAGTAGATTGGATTAAGCGATTTTCGATGATCCTTTCAACTCAAATCTTTCTATGATTCTATGATTCTATGACTTTCTATTTGACATACATCTTTCTGTGTTGCTGAAAATCTTCAGTTGATTCCAATTTTCTTCAATAAGTCTACAGTTCACATTCAGCTTTGAACTCTATAGTCACTTCTGCGACTCCTTTTTGCTGCAATTAGGATTAGTCTTTCTCTACCCTATTTTTCAACTATATACACTAAACCCAGAAATTTCACTGTACGCCAAAAACTGCTGTCAGAGTATCTACTTCAAAGAAAAATTAATTTGGTAGCTTCGTGTTTTCAGTTTAGATTATCCAATATGACCAGAAACCTTTCAGGTTTTGACTGTTTCTTTCATTTACAATAGCACACTTCTGTCTTGGAAAGAAAAACTTTTTTTGCTTTTTTGTCCTCATGAAAAAGTGTTTTTTGTAAAGAATATTATTATCTTCCACAAACGTGCTAGTGACTTCTGACCCCAGCAACTTCTTTCATGAATAAAGTCTGTCTCTCTTGAGCTTAACTGAATGCTATTAACCTCCATCAGCTCTGCCATTTGAACAATAAAATAAAACCATAAACCACATTATATTTAAAATTAGGTGAAACTGGTATGTATTACAGGGTGTCATTACATACTAGCTTGAACACTTCATTAAATGCTATCCTGAATATCAATGCCCATTGGGAACACATTTTTCATAGTGCTAGTAAATCTGAAAGAACAGATAATGGTTCTTACTTTAAAACATATTGATTACGTCAATCTGGTGACACAGGATTGTTTTGTTTGATCTTCTGTCACTGTTTCCACACCTGAAACAACTAGTACTTCCTAGTTAGGAATTATCTGAAGCCTGAGAATCATATGAAAAATATAAGTTTTACTTCCATGCAGAGTTTGTGGAAATAGCACCAAAAAAATTTCTTGTAAATTACTCTGGACAAATTATTAGACTTGCAGCTTCATAGGTGAAATCTGTGTTTAAATTTAAAAAAAAAAAAAAAAAAGAGTCCACGAAGACTTACCATTTGCAGATACTCTGGAACTGTGGCTGTATTTTCTGGATAGTTCATCCTTAATTACACTTGATGCAGCTATCTCATAAATATCTTTTCACTTTACTGTTTGAAACTTTTCTGGGGCTTTCACCTCCTTCTCATTTTTTCCCCTTACATCCAGGCAATCACCAATTCATACTAATTCTCTTTCTTCTCTATCCTGGCAGTTTTATAATATCTGAGTAATGGTCAACATCTCAAGTACTGAAAGCATTCCCTTTTGTCCCTTGACATTTTCTTTTCATTCCTAGGTATTCTAAACTACTAGTTACAGCAATCCTTCTATGACTAGTCCCTTTATGTCACAACAGAGTATACTAGTATTCTCATCTCTAAATTTACAAAGAATCTCCATTCTGATGCTCCTTGAAACCCTTGGGGAAAATATTCTTATTTCCTCTTGGATTTTGAAGATGCCTCTTAAGACAGCATAATTTGCTAGAAAACAGGATCTTTTGCATAAGAAAAACAATAGTTATACATTTTCTATTAAGCAACAGATCTGTGTCCTTAAGGGAAAAGGATTGGAAAATAAGGCAAGGCAAGAACTCAGCTTCAAAAGCCTACCCTGGCTATACCCTACTGGCTTATTTCAGCAGACACAAATATGAAAGCAGGCATTTCTACTTTGTCCTAGCTATGCAGATTATAATAAAAAGATGTGAAATTAAATGCACCACATTACATAGAAACATAAATGTTGACTTCATTCTCATATTTTCAAAACCAATTAGAGTTTTCCCAAGACAGATTATTAAAGCTACTTCAGATACACAAACAGTTCAAGGGAGCTAGTTCACATGAAATCACATGAGTCATTGATTTTACTAAAAGATTTTGCAAAATACCTGTAGGGATTCATACATAGCTGCTGACCAGTGGATAAAAATTCTAATTGAATAAACAAGGAGAAGTTCGCAGATGCTTATTAGCTAGAAGTTTTATTTCATGTAGTATTCAACTAAGGTGACCTTTTCTTAAAAAAACAGAGCAGAAATAGCTCTCATGAAAGCTATGTATTCTGTAGTCACTTTCAGATATTTTCTAAGAACCTCTCACAAGCAGTTATTTCAAAACTTCCTCCTTTAATTGATCTTATCTAAAATGTGTAGGACCCCACTGATGGCAGGATGAAGATAATTCAAATTGCCTTTGTCATTTTTTGTAAGTCAATGAAGTGCAGGAAAAAAATATTTTGCTGTTATATTCTAATGATAATTAAACAAGGACCTTGAAAAGCAACTTTTGGCATTATAAAACTGGTTTAAATGAAGGCCACTAATAATAGAGAAAGAGAAAAATAAGTGCCAGCACGATGTATAAAACTCCGAATATTTGTGCCAGGGAAGACACAAATTTGGCACAAAAAACTCCCCAACAAACACAACAACAAAAAAAATAACCTTCCCCTCCCTCATCCTGAAAACCCCAACAACCAACTGACCAAAATACCCCAAAACCCACCAAAACTCACACAAAAAGAAATTGAATTAAAAGTCTGCACATCCTACTGTCTACAAATTATTCATGGAAGAATGAGGTCTCTTTAAAACTATTTCACAGTCAGTAATTTCAAAGGAATTTTTTCACACTCCAGAAGCATCAAGTTCCAATTGCATTGTAGAGTACGATCCTGAAGTTTCTACTGCAGAACAGTAAATATCTGATAATAAACCTTAAAGACCTTAAAGACTCCAGGAACGCATGAAACATTTTAATTTTTCTTGTACAAGTAAATTGGAAGACTTTTTTCATTTTTTTAAAGAAAGGAAGCTTGTTGATGATTATTCTAAGCCTTACAATGAGGATTAGTCTATGTGTTCAATTAGTAGGGATAAGTAGCCAAGAACAGTAGAAAATAACTTGGTTTTCAGTAAGGTATATTGTAGGCTTTTAATTTACATTTGTACTTCTTATCTTGATTGCCATTGATGTTCTGGCCATTTAGTTAGAGAATATGAAGAGTCTTTGGACTTTATGGCTATGTACTCCCTGTATGATCTATGATCCAGGTTGCATTAGATTGTATTTGTATTTGTATTTGTGCATGTTTACCAGTATAAATTATAAAAACTCACCTTACTGTATTAGGCTCATAAGACTGTACATTTGGAAAAGCAGCACCAACATGCAGTTAGGACTATATTGTCCATTACTCATCACCAATTTTATAGAAAGGATGCTACTACAGACATGGTATTTGATCATCCGAAATTATTATAAGAATGTGCTATTAGGGGGTGTTGGGTTTCTTTTAATCAAAGAAAGCTAAATAGAAAAATGTGCAAGGGAAATGCCTTCAAAATCTCTACATTTCAATTTGGCTTGCTGCATATAGTCCCATTGGTTAATCCAGTGGTTCTGATCTGCAGCAATGTATTTCTTTCCTAAGGAAGTTAGGTTTATCCCTTACTTAATCTTTATTTTCTGAAAATGAGATTACCTTTAAGCAAAACAATAAAGAATACAAAAGTAGCACACCATGTAGTACCTTTCCAACTATAATTCTGCTGAAAACACAAAAATCTATTACAATATGGAATATCGGTTAATATGGAAAAGCAGAATCTCTCTTTTCTGAATACAACCTGGAATGTTATAGTCTTTTTTATTTTTTCTTTTACAGCTCTCGCTCACAACTGTTTTTAGAGAAAAACAAGCTCATTTGTAGATCTCAGACTTCAGAAGAACTTTGTTCTGTGTTATTTTCACATTTTTCAAGTTTAAAAGGTGAAATTTAAAGTGTTGAACATCAAGCCATACAATTCAAAAAAAGGGGTCTTTAGAACAAGAAAGGATCTTTTAATAACTGTCACAGAATGGCAGTTCAGAAGTGTGACTCTCACTTACTAGTCAAATGGTGCTTTCTCTCCACGTTTCATGTGACATCTCCGTTAAGGAAAAATAATGACTTTGTAAGCTGATTCTCTTTGCAAGGGAGAAGGATAAGTCCGTCCCTTCCAATGACAATGTATAGCTGTAATCCACTCTGTAGAATTCTTCATTTTTGAAATGTCTTACTAAAAAACCTAGATTAAAAAGCTGCTGCACAATCCCTTTCTCATGCTGGGTTCCTGAGAATATACATATGTTTCAGGGCCAGTTTTTCTGAGATGATGATCATGTCCCTTTCTATTTTTTGTTATTGTACAAGAGAAAAGGCGTTTTGGTTTCTTGGCCCTTTGACTTTTGCCCAGATAGTTTGAGCATTTTCAATCATTTAAAACTCAAAACTGAAAACTCCTATGTATCTAGCTGTTCCATAGGACTGTGAAGTGAAATATTAAGCAGGCAGTTATATGTATTTTAGAAATGACATTGTAAAACAAAACACGGAAACTAAATAGGTGAAAATCACACGCAGATCTGTGCAGATGTGAGTAGCATAAATAAATACCTTTCTTCATCTAAGGATATGTAATTCTCTAGACATTCAGGCTCTCACTCTTAAAAGATATTCAAGGTTATTTATAACGTTTCTTAACTAGCCAGAAATTTTCCATAGTAATTTATCATTTGGAAAGGTAAATACATTTGCTCAAATAGGTTCTTAACCACATGAAATTAAAATACTATCACTAAATATGTGTAACAAAAGATTATGCATTTAGCATTGAAAACACTTCTTGCTTACAAGGTTTTTTTCAAATATTTGCAACTTAGATTTATTGATACTTCTTTAAATAATGAAGTTTGTTATAAATGGAAATGGTAAAAGGACAGAAAAAAAAAAGACTGTTAGAGCATTGAGTAATACTATAGAAAACTCTGCCCTTTTGAGTTTTTTCTGGGTATTTCCCACAAGTGCTTCTGTAGGGCCTGTTCTGAAGAGTTAAAGTAACAGCAAACGCCATGACAGGAAGAACCTTGGCTGGTTCCTCTGTTCTGCTTTCTATCTGAATACCCTTTCTGCTCTTTCTTTGTAGAGTATGAACTGAGTAGCCAGTATTCAGTGCCTATTTTTTTTTCCAGACTACTTTAACTCCTACCCATATCAATATTTTGCAAGTAATATGAAAACATTTTGATCCTTTTCAATTTCATGATATCTAGTCTCTTCAGATAATAAATGATTGCACAGGTGGAGATCTCAATGAATATGTCAGGAGAGGGTCATAGTGTTCATATTATTTGTGGAAAGTTATGCAAAACTGTAATAAAATTAAAGGTAAAGGATAAAAGTAAAGTAAGATAAAAATATAAATTAACAAGCAAAAAGTTATAACAGACCAGATTCTTAGCCATCAAAGAACAACACAACTTCCTTATCAAAAGGAAATGATCTTTGATGAGGTACATATCAAGTTCCTCACCACAAAAAACATTGAGATATAAATGAACATGCTCATTTTTAGAAGCAATTTTGTTTGAAATGGTTCAATTTACAAGATATTTGCCATCAGGAAACTTTCATAATCTGTATAATTGTGACATCATTCTGTGTTCATATATCAGTCTGCGTATTTATGAGAATGTTTCACCAATGAAACATTGCTGAATACTAAGAAATATACTAGAGCACTTCAATTTTTCCTGCTGGTGTTACTGACACACAATTCCACCACATTTCAAAGCCACAGAACTAGAGAGGGGCTGATGGTCTAATAACACTCCTGTTTATAGCTGGGTTTCTTAGTGCTGTATTCAGGAAAGTTTAAATATCTCTAAAGAGTGGAGACTCTACAACCGCTCTCGGCAATCTGCCTATCTTTGGCCTTCCACAATAAAAAAAAAAAAAAAAAAAAAAAGTGTTTTGTGTTATTAAAACACAATTTTCTGCATCTCAGTTTTCACCCATTGACTTTTGCAGTGTCAATGATGTGACTGAGTTTGATATATGGAAAGCTTCTTGCACTGTCTCACAGAAGCCATGCCAGCAGCCCCTGTCACTACCAAAGCCTTGCTGTGCAAATAGTTTTCACTGACTGTATCATTTTGTTAATTTTTGTTGACTGTGTTAATTTTGACTGAATTAATTTTGAATTCTGTTTTGCCACATACAAATCCACATGATTTTTAGAGTTGTGATGATTTGGGAGTATTATAGTAATCAAGCCCTTGAGGTTTGGATATTGGGTTTGGAAGGGTTTTTTGTCATTGGTTCATTGCTTTTTTGGTTTTTTATCTGTTTGTTTATTTGGTTTGTTCTTCTTCTTAATTCAATCAGCAAAAAACCACTTCATAAAATTTTAGCAGAAAAAGAACAGATGCAGTGGCCAAGAAAATCATAACTGGTGTCACAGTGTGAGGTCTCCTGAATGTTATATGTCTGATGTTAAAACCAACAGATATTCAACTATTTAAACTTTGTTTTCTTTGTGAGGTGTGGAGTCAGCTATACTATGAAACAGCAAAAGTCTCAGAGTCCACACTATCACTTGATGTAATATCAGCATGTGAAAATAAGATGGAATAAGTAGAGAGGGAGGCCTGTGGCAGAAACTACAAAAAAAAGCGTTGAAGGAAAGAAAATACAGCAAACCAAAAACGATTATGGTAGGTCTCAGATTAGAAAGACTATAACCACTGACTTTCACTCTTGATGTCAGCAAAAGCCCTTAAAATAAAACTGAAATCGGAAGGACTTTGCTTTCATTAAGACTATATGAAAGGTGATTGCCTATACAATAGGAAATTCTCTGAGTTTAGTAGCTTCCTTTGTAAATCACTTCTTTTGATCTGTTTGTTTGGCAAGGAACATTTGGGAATGGCCTGGATCACTGAAGTATGTCATTAGGCTATCTAGCTATTTTGTAGCTATTCACATCTTTAGATGACCACCAATTATTCAAAATTGTTTAGATTGGCTATGCAGTAACTTCTCCAAATGTTTACTCAGTAAACAGATGATGAATATGATGATACCAGATAACAAAACCAACAAAACAAACTAGTCCCAATATTGTTATCACAATGTTATTTCCTTCCTTTAACCCTTGATAGTCTGAAAAATTCTGAACAAAGATGTTATCTCCTATAGATTAAATAAAAAATTGGTGTTCTTAAATCTAACTGCCATTTTCTAAGCTCTGTCAAATTATGTGTTATTTTTCAGGGAGGATTGATAAGACATAACTACAGATTTTCAATCAAACTCATAGACAGCAAGCCCCTATAACTCACAAGACAAAATGGCTCAGGCATTGGTGAATGATACTGCTACTTTATGAGTGGGATTTAAAAAATTATATATTTAATTATAAATTAAAAATAAGGTATCAGTCACTCCCACTGGAAGTCATAAAATAACAGTTAACATACATATTGCATTTTAATAAAGCTACAAGCTATGGATATTGTGTTACCGAATTTAAAGTCATATGTTAAAAGGGAATACATAATCTATCAGGAATTTTATGGGTGGATGAATGGTTTTTGTTAGCATCAGTCCTAACTGCATCTGTATTAATTTCAAAAATTATTAGATGTATTGCCTGATTTGAAGTAATATCTTCAATCTTCTGGTGTTCAAAACTTCTAACTTGTAATTTATAAACTTCTAACTTTTTAATCAAATGTCAAATAGACAAAATATTTTCATCTCAAAATTATCCCTGAGAAATATATGTTTATACACGTATATTCGTATTGGTATATGTCTTAATACGTATATGTGCTTCTGTTTATGTAAGCATACGATACAGTATGCAAATATGTATTTTGCCTTGTAAAAATTGTGTAGTTACTAGATATACATTTCTTTGATTGAACTGTTGCAATTTTTCTGTCTTAAATGAAGATCAATAATTCTGCATACCATAATAGTATGATATGAAATAATGTACCATGCTAGTTAGAGTGCCTTTCATACAAATTAATGTTTTCTGCATTTTGTGTTACTTATTGAAATTATTTTTGAGTAGGAAGCATACGTATAATGAAAAAACTTAAAGAAATATCAATACAAATGAATGCATTTTTTTCTAGTCTAGGTTGACTGAAAATGCCATGTAAAAAGGTGTAAAATGTCTTTCCCTTCTCTATCCAAGTGTTAATTCCCACCACATTTGGATTGACAAGAGTATAAAGCCACCAATTTCTTTGACTGCATGTGAGGGGAGATGGGAGAAATGTCCACTACTTAGTTGCTCCTTACAAAGCACAAATCACAGTCCTGAGCTGCCAGAATATTCGGTCATTTGCTGGGCAATCTCTGAACCCGAACCTAACTCCTTTAAAGAAGAATAAATCTAGAAAAGAGATGTAATGCAATACATGATGTCTCCGAGCACCCAGCTTAGTTAAAGGAAGGTCGTGTCAGAGACTGTCAGAACTAGGGATTTCGATTTATATGGAGAGAGGAGGTGCTATACTGAGCATTGTGCTGTGGCAGCCCTGGGTAACAACGAGACACTCAGCACTCTCCCAGGACAGCAGTCAATGGGCAGGCAAGACCCTGAGACCCTCTGTGAACATTAAACATTCCAGACTGAAGATTTTTGCAAGAGTTTGTGAGGATCAGGTTCCTTTCTTGCTGTTATAAATTCCTACATTTGAAGCACAGATTGCCCTTTGGGAATAGACCATGTACTAAAGTGAGGCTGTTTCAAGTGAGGAACATTTCTGTGAGGTTCCTCACAGAATTCAAGGTTAACTTGTGCTTATATTTTGCAGATTGCAAAATGTGGCACAGCCTTTCTAGGAGAGATAAGAAGAGAGGTCGCAGCACATCTGTACCTAGCTGCCATCATATATTATCTTCTTGAATATGTGTTTTAGACATTGATACATATCAGCTGATTTACTTAAAATATGATGGGCAAAGACTCAGTACCAATGTATTTCAATATGTTTGTATGTCAAATGTGTCTATATGAAAATATCGTTTAATACCTGTATACTGACAAGTTACAAATATTTTTTTCAGTATTGTACTGAGAAAAATACCTACAATTATACCTGTCTCTAAAGAGGACGATCAAATGTAAAGAGATAATGTAAAATAATGAGACTGTGCTGTAAAAATAAAAGAAACTAAAAGATTAAAAAAATTAAAATTGAGAAGGGAAATCTCAGCTGAAGTTGGTCAAAATTTTCTGGGACTCTCAATGTGAATGATCAAAAGCCACATAAAAGCCAGCCCTTGCACATTTTTATCATAATTAGACACAGGCTAGGTAAGCTATAATCTGAAATCAGCCTGACTTCAAATAATTATATTAAAGAATGATTATTTCTGAGATATAGTGTGACTATTAGCACCTTTTATGTAATCTCTTCCTTTTAGTTATTCATATATTATTGAAGAAAATTTATGAGGATCCTTCCAGTAGAAACCAAGAAGTGATTCATTAGTTCTGGAAGTGGAAATGGAGAACTTCCTTGTAAGGAAACAGTATTAAGGTCCAAGTCTAAGCAGTTTCAGAAATACGGCTCATGTCATTGTCTTCTCTGCTGTAATGATCTGAACTAAGATATCAATTTTCAAGGCAATATCTTTAATATATGTGTGTTTTCACTCAAAGCTAAACTCAAACACGTAACTTGGTTTTGGTAAACAAATGTTAGAAAAATATTTAAGACCTTTATTTGTTTCTGGCCTACACTTGACTTACATTAGTAATTAACACCGACAAAGATACAGATCTTTAAAAATATATCCCTATGGCCCATCCAGTCAACAACAACATATATTTGATATAATATTTTGCTCTGTTATTTCCCTTGATCTAGCATTTGCTCTACACTTATAAAAATTGAATATCTTTGGAAGACCCTTCCCATTTTTACAGCCTTTTGAGTTCTCTTAGACTGCTAAGTAAATAATAGGGCAATAATGGCATGTTAGCTGGGTTATCCAGATACTAAACTTGTCATCCTGGATTCTCTTTGCCTTCTTACTCAACTCCTACTTTCTGATGAGACGGTTTCCATTTAAATTGCTACTTTTTTGTATCTATGCACTAATCTCTAAATCATACTGATTTAGAGGACCTCTGAGGTCCTCAGTTCTTCTTATTAGAGACCATTTGTCACAAAATATTTAAAATCAAGATATCAATATCCTTAGGGGCATTTCATTCCCCAAAATACTAACTGAAAGGTTTTAAGGTTTGTGAGTGTACATTAAATTGAGCATCCTTTTATGTGTTGTAAGTATTTCCTAAAAAGATGTATGATCTCTTCAATATGTGAAGTATACTGTCCCTGGAGGGGAAGAAAAAGAAAATTAAAGATTACAGTTTATGACTCATGGATTATACTAAGACTTTGGCCATGTTTCTGGTTATTATTGTAAGTCAAATTTTACAATAACAGGTAGTAACAGGTTGTGTATAAATTCTGTGTTTCAGTTTAAACACATTGAAACAGACAGTAATCACATCTATAATAATCAGTTACAAAGAAGAACTGTCTCTGCAAGGAGAACATTGCAGGAACAAGAACTTTTATATTTCTGTGCAGAAACACACAGTTTTCTAAGTTTAAAGGAAAGAAAACATATTTTTTGTCACAACGCAGTTTAAGGAACATGGCTAGTCATCAAGTAAAGATTGTGTCACTTATGACTCTCCTAATAATGTATTAAAGTATCTCTGACCCATGCTTGTGATAATTTGCAGTAAAAGTTGCAGAATCTGGGAAATACAGACTAAACTAGGGATAATTTTTTTCTAAGCGTTTTACGCATTGTCCTTTTGAAAGAGTAACCAGTGTTCTTGCAGTAAAATGAAGATTGTCGCTTGCTGAAAAGCTGGAGATCATTCAAGATCAGTGCAACTAGTTTCCTGGAACTGCATTAATAGAAATTTGACTTTATATAGGTTGCCCCTCAAGCCACTTGGAATATATTACATAATTTCAAGGGAAAACGATAAGTAGCTATTTTTCCCATAAAAGTCTCAGTTATTTTTAGTTAGCTATGAAAAAAAGGCTAATATTAAAAATACAAATATTTATGACTTATTTTTTGTCATAATATTTTGAAAGAAACTTCAATAATCAGAATGGCATTGCAAATGTGATAATCTGATTTATTACAGTTAGCTGGGGATCAAAAATATTTCTGATCAAACAAGTGGATAATGCATTTAGAAGATGAAATCTTACACTTCCATTTTACTTTGCAAATTATTGCCTAGTTTTCCCACATTCTCCCAATCTGTTGCAATTAAATTTTAACAACTTATCCACAAGAACAGTCATCATATTATTTGTTCAGTTTCTCTGGATTAAAGGAAAAACCATAAGTGAGAAGGTGAGTCAAACAGTAGTCTTAACAGCCTGAGAATTATTTGTTTAGCAATGATACCAAGAGTTGTAGTCAACACTTTCCAATTACAGCGTCTCATTTATACTTTATACTATTTCTCTGGGTTCTAATGTCAATGGGCAATCAGTCTTTTTCAGGAAGAAGTTGGGGATGCAGAAGGTAAGATCAATGCATTTCAGAAATGTGAGTTCTCTGTTGGGGCATCTTCTTTCTCCTCTTTTTGGGATCACTTCATATGTTTCCCAACACGGTCTGCTTACCAGACATTCCTTCAGTGGTTCCCAGGTGCACATTACATTCAAATATGCTTGGGAAGGAGATTTATTCTTTTGGATTTTTTTCTTACATTTAAAGTTGGTTGCACACAGATCCAAAGGATATTCTCCTTTAAAAAAAAAAATTATTACCATCTGTGCCTTGTGCTTATAGACCTGCTGTTTCTGATAGCATTTCTGAAATCGTAGCTTTCAGCTTATACTTGTATTTTGAGGTCTGTGCTACCGTGCCCTTTCTCTCTAACAACCCCAAGATGTGGCTTCTCGGTGAACGGTTTCAATATAAAAACTTTTGTGACAATTTTGTTTTAATTTAGTGTTAATTGACAATTTATCTTGGATTTGTAGTACTTTTATTTCAGAATAATTCTTTTTTATTACCGATTAACACTGGAGAACAGATTTTACCTAAAGATAAATTGTTACTACTATGCTGACTGAAATTCAGTTCATAATCTTATCACACTCTTGGCATTTACTGTCTGATAAAGTGTCAATCCCATTTAAGATTGTCCTATTGGTCAGCATATTTTAAAAAACCTTTTAACACCAAAAGCAACACCAAACTGAAGAAAATAAAAATACAATTCAACTTAAATTAAAAAAAAAAAAAATTTTAGAACTACTTCCTTTTTTTCACTTGTGAGACCATAGCTTTTGTCAAACCCTTAGCATAAGTCAGGAATGTTTCAGTTCCTTTGAAACATCAAGGTTTCACTATTTCTGCCTTTGACCTAAAAGAAAAATGAGAATATATTTCTCAGATCATCATCAGTTTAAGTATTTAAAGAAGTATTATTTTTTTTTTTTTCGGGATAACTTTTCACTGTACATATCCTATGCAGAGTTAAGTATTTAATCTAACTTGCTTTATGTGCAGTCAGAAGAAAAGCATGAAGAAAAGGTCTCAAAGCACGTGTTAAAAACATAACCCCCCCAGCGTTAAAAAGGGAAGTGTTACTATTATTTTTGCACAGAATTAAATATCTTTCTATTGATCTGTATTAAAATTGTCTTCACTCTTGCAGGTGATTTTCTGTATTTTTGTGTATCATTTCTTTCTCTTTGTAACTCACAGTGTGTTACTTGTCTCTTTACACAATCTTAACTATCTAAATTTTCACTAACCTACATGTAATCTTGCCTAGACAATATTTTCACATTAATTCATGCTAATGTATGCATATGCAGAACTTGAATTTAGAGAGATTCGAACTGTTATACTAATTATATGGGACTTGGATCCTAAATCATGAACTGTTCACATTCTGTACTTAGATTATTTGCATACCATGTCTGTGTAAATACTGTGGGTTTAGAGCAGCACCGTATAACACAAAAAAGGGCTAAGACATTTTTTTAAAATAAGGTGACTTCCTCCTTCTTTAAATATAAAAAATTATAATTAATATAATTATCATTCCTGCTTAATCATATGAAAATATTAATGTCATTTAGTGTTAATAATATGGGCTCAGTAGACTCACATAATTGCCTTAGTCACAGCTTCTTCTCCCCAAAGGTAATTAAAATTGGCTTGGTTGTCATTTGCTCACAATAGTAAGATTCAACCTGGAGTGGATTAGAAGAGTCCTCTTTTAAATACAGGGCAACTATCACAGGCATGAATGAAATTTAAATATAGACTTCCACATAGTCTAGATATTGTAAGATTGTGCAGCTAATTTATTCTTTGATTGGTGTATGGGATGACCAGTAATTAAAAAATCTTGGCCATATGGCTGGGATTTAAAGTTTATATTATAAGTCAACTTGAAAAGTAAATGAGGAAAGGACTTTTCAGGCTGAAAAAAACGTGCCTGTTTCATCTACTCTGTGAAGCTGCAAGCATCAACTACCATCAGCAATTCCTCTTTGTCAGAACTTTTGATGTCTAAAGAAGCCCTCTCACCCTTGCAGTGGAAACTGAAAATAAGCACACAGTCAAAAAAATATTTTGTAGAAAATATGACTTACATCAGCACAATATTTAAAATTAAAATCTCCCCCGAATTAGAACACGAGACTTAACCATTCTATTGTTTCAATGGAACTACACACACAAAAATTTTAAAATTAAGCTGTCATATAGTATTTTTTTAAAATTTCATCATGGTTAGGTGCTTTGACACTACTAAAGACCAAAGAAATTTGCCTTCTAATTTGTCTGGAATCCTTTGCTGGTGTGTGGGAAACCTTAATTTTTCATGGGAGAGAGTGAGCTCTAGTACATTTCAGTGGCAGAATTTCTGTAATTTAATGTGGTAGTAAAATGAGGCAGCATCTGTACAGAAGACAGAATACACAAATTTCACATTTGTTCATTACTTAGTGCATACCAAAATCCTGAAGAATAATATTAAATATCTGTAATTTCATAAATTATTGTCATAAGTAACAATTCCAATACTATACTTAATTTTAATATTCCCAACAAGATATAAGAAAATATGATATCATGCACTCATTAAAATTCTTTAAATTCAGACTAATTCGTACTTTATCTCTCTTTGATAAATGAACTAGATAATCACATATTTGAGAGGAAAAATTACTCTAAAACTGTGAATAAGGAAGAACAAATTGTTGTCATGCTGAAGAATTAAACCAGGAAAGACAGCTGTAAATGTAGATCCTTCATTTTTTGAATGATGAAAGAAACATAATTTCTTATGATCATAATCATGGAAGGATTTACACCAAAAAGACTAGGTATAGCTCAGCTATGCAATGAGGAAGGGAATGTTTCCATTGTGACTAAGCAGTAAAAAGAAATATCAGCAACTGTGCAAAGCATTTGACACTGTCTCACATCCTTGTTTCTAAACTGGAGACACATAGATTTCATGGGTAAACCAACCATCAGAGGACAGAAAGTTGCCTGGGTCACCATACTCAAAGAGTTATGGTCAACAAGTCAATGTCCAGCTGGACAGCAGTGACAAGTGGTGTTCTTCAGGGATTAGTATAGGGACCAGCACCTTTTAACATCTTTGCTCTCAACATGGACAATGGGATTGAGGGTTCCCTATGCATATTTGCTAGTGACACCAAGCTGTTCAGCACAGCCAGAATGCTGGAGGGCAGTGATGTCATCCAGAGGGACCTTGACAGACTTGAGAGCTGGGCTCGTTGAAACTCATGTAGTTCATCAAGACCAAGTGCAAAGTCCTGCACCTGGGTTAGGGCAAACCCAAGCACACAGGCTGGGTGGAGAATGATTGAGAGCTGCCCTCGGAAGAAGGACTTGGCTGTGTCCATGAACAAGTTACACATCACGCAGCCTAGAAAGACAATTTCATCCTGAGCAGCACGAATGGAAAAATGGCCAGCAGATGGAGGGAGGTGATTCTGCCCCTCTATTCCATTGTTCTTAGACTCACACCTAGAGTCCAGCTTTGGGGCCCTCAACATAAGAAAGATATCAACCTATTGGAGTGAGTCCATAGGAGAGCCACTAAGACCACAGGGCTGGATCACCTCTTCTATGAGGATAAGTTAACACAGCTGAGGTTCTTCAGCATGGATAAGAGAGGCTTTGGGAGCACCTTATAACAATCTTCCAGTACCTAATAGTAAGAAGGTTGGAGAGGGACTTTTCACAAGGGCATGTAGTCATAGGAGAAGGTGGAGTGGTATTAGGCCAAAGGTGAGGAGGTTTAGATTAGATACGAGGAAGAAATTCTTTACTATGACTGGGGTGAGGAACAGGAGCAGGTTGACCAGAAAGTTTGTTAGCTCCCCAGTATTGAAGGTGTTCAAGACTAGGCCGGATGAGACTCCGAGAAACCTGGCCTAGTGGAAAGGAGGTAGGAACAAGATGATCTTTACGCTCCCTTCCAGCTCACATCATTCTATGATTCTATGATCTTATGATTCTAAAATTCACTAAACACCTTCTCATTAAGGGAAAGAGAAGGGGAAAATATTTATACATATACATATCTAGTTGTATATATGTTTCTATTGGTACCTGGGACCTAGGTGATGGATACATACACATACATACCCATATATATACATATACCTTATGTAAAAAATGAATGTGTGTAGTAAAAATTGCATATACACGTGTGAATATACAGATATACATGTAAGTATGTGTATAGTTTTGAATGTACACACATTGCCTTAATTCTTTACTTTTTCTGGCTAAGACACTTATTATTTCATTATTAATTTTATTGTTAACTGAATAGACTTAGTTATTATATGTTTAGTGACTCATCTCATTTTCCATAGTATCATAGTTTTCTTTGTTTGGATGGTTTTGGGGTTTGCTGGTTTCTTTCTTTTGTTTTGTTCTTGTTACTTGAAATTCCATTTTGTTTTATAGCTATAGTATAACTTTGTGTTTTGCTTCACAAGCTTTTGTGAAATATCTTTAATTTAAGTTAACACATGTTTTACATAACTATTTATTGGCATAGACTGTTTGGAAAGCCCTTTCTTTCATCTCAGGATAAAATTGAATATTCAATTAAAAATATAGACACTATAATCTACTGTTGCAGAGCTTCAGGATCTGGTGTCTTGGATTTTTATTCTTTTCCCACCCTCAAACACTTCTTTGTGCAGTCATACTGATATGGTGAGCTATCTATATGACCAGGTAACACAAAAGCTTGTTTCTGCTTGCTCCCAGATCATTTTTTCAGAAACACAATCTTTAATTGATCATTAATATGATCACGTTTTCTTCCTTTCAGGTTTTGGATAATAGGTTTAAGGGCAAATAAAATCATCTGCAATCGTCATGAATGGAATATTGCTTGTAAAAGATTACATACCTATGTGCAAGTTACTATGGTTTTCATATATTGGTGGGCCTTGTTTACTTATTTCTTCATAGTAGGGTGTACACATCTTCCCTCACATCTAAGTGTTTAGTGCTAAGGTTAATGTCTGTTCACACAGTATATCTTGATTCCAGTCCAGATTTAAATTATATTACACCCTGAGAGTTCTTATATGGTAGAAAATAATTAATTTCAACCTTTACGTACAATTCTACTGACTACATGTGTATCTAACAAGCAGGTATCTGGGTCTTAAATTTGGACCTGGTGGAGATTTTCTCTGCATGAAGAAATCTGATATTGAAGTAGCAAGAAGTGGGTCTTTATAAGGCTGGTTTTCCTCAGCAAACTTTTAAGAGGGTAAACAGACTACCCTGCATTTTCCCCAGCAGAGGAGTAACTACAATTCCTTCTGTAGCAAGAATAGATGAAGACATTTTACCGTTGAGAAACATGGGCACTTGTGACTGTGAAATGGAAGTACTCAGAATGTACTTTTACCTTGGTCATTAGCTCTTTCCTCTGCAATATTGAGGGGACAAAATAATAGCATCTTCCCAAATATCTGATAACTCTGCAACCTTGCCAACTTCAATCAAAATGCAGATTTTGTGGACTTGGATGAATTGTTGGCTTCTTTTTTCACTGTAACTCAAACTCACATTTGTTTCTAAAAGCTTTGTTAACTTTCCATAAGCTCTGTAAAAGAAGTTGCATTAGTCACAGACATTAATGTCAATGGATTTCCACAAGCCAACTACTGAGACAGTAACACTTACTGCTAGTGCCAGAAGACAGTGATTTTGTTTCTGAGCTTTAAGATCAATATCGCCAAAAATATTTGCCAATTAAATAATGCTAAACAAAGCAGTATGCTGCACATTGCCGGACATCTTGTTAACTTTAGAGGCATGCTAAATCTGTGATAAACACAAAAGAAAAACAGTTGAAAGTCACTCATTAAACTTCCATCAACAACTCATACTTGAAAGACTACAAGTTTTCTCTTGCTTATTAAGATGCTTGAAGGGATCATTAAGAATAGGATTTCTCCTAAAGAGAGGGATCAACTAAAGTTGACCTGGCATAAGATATAAACTGATTAGACTGCAAGTACTTTCTTCCTTTGCAAATGCTTGCTGAGAGAATTATTCACTATATATAACACCATAGTGACTCCAGAAAATTTAAAAGATCTAAACACTGACAATTACCAGAAGGTATACCAAGGTGGTATTTTTTCTATTCTGTCCTCCATGTTTCATGTGCCATTTTTCTTTTCATAAAATGTCCATTGTATATAAAAATGATCTTTGTACATAAACCCAACCAATAGGTAAAATCAGAAATTTCTCTTTCAAAATAAATAATCAGGAGAGATCAAATAGAAATTTCCTACATAAATAGTTTCTCAATGAAATCTATTTCCATATAGCAATCAAATATTTCCATATGAAAGATAAGATTTTCATCAATTTGCTGGATGACACAAGTGCTGTATTGGTAAAAGGGGAAGTTTTCAAATCTCTCTGGTATTCAGCACAGCTTTGCTTTCCCCTTCCCCTACACACTCCTCACCATCCAAAGGGTATTTAAAAAAAAAAAAGTAAGAACATTTTACTTTTGACAAGACTATCTGTTTCTAGCTTGGAACTAGAACTAGCTAGTTTTTCTGGTTTATTTTCCCAAATAGCTCAGCCTGATACAGGCAGGAAGCAAAGAAATTTTCACATCAAGTGATTAAAGCTTAGAAAAACTGGAAAGAGTAAGAAACAGGATTTTTCATGGAAAGCATTAGGTAATTTTAAGTTATATATTAGTGACAGTTCTCTCATATTAAACTGTTCATTTTGTCTCAGATTATATATTTTTAAGTTTCCTCTGAACAGTTTTATCAGATGACAGAAAACTTTTGTGCCAGAGAACTATTATTTCTTTTCAAAAGTTTCATGCTCTATATATAGCAATCAAAAGCATAGTCCTTTCTATATTCCCAAGTTACTTCTAAAGCAAAGATTATGCCAGTGGGCCATATAAACTGAATTTCTTATGGATTTACTGTCAGTGTAACTTCAAAGACTGTTTACATGCAGGTCATTGGCTGACATTAAGTATCTTTCAAATGGTAGCTAAGAAATATTTTCCTAAGAAAGTACTGATGGAGTGCTCTCCCCTGCGAAAACACATGTACATTCCTAATTACTCACACTCCTGCTGCAAAAAGACCATAATGAAATAGACAAATTAGAGGTGTAGAAAACCTTGGGCAGATTCATTGAGTGATTATCAGTTTAAATTTGAAATTTTACTAAGATTTTCAGAGATACTTGTGGTATCTTGAGATGAAAAATTATGTTCGTGGCTGCTCTGGTTTAGCACACTTGTTTTTTTGACACGCATCCTGCACAAGGAAATATATTTTCTGCTATCTCAGTCTCCACTGAAAAATGCTTATCACTTTAGTTTACAAAAATAATTTGCCTGGATGATACAAAGTAATCTGGTTTTTTTTTGACAAGGTGGTGTTCAGTCAAAGGTTGGAATAGATAATCTTGGAGGTCCTTCCCAATCTTAATGATTCTATGAATAAAATCAGTGAATACTCAATGATTGGCCAACATTTTAACTTGCATTATGGATGACCATGATGAAAACGCTTTACAGCTTATGCAAGTTTCCTCCTTTCTAGACTTCAAGAAAAAATCTTGTGAGGTCAGACTATACTGTGAAACTTGGTATTAATTCAGTTCTGGACACATCCAAGGAACATCATCAAAATAAAAGGCTTTTCTTTCAGTGTTTTCAGCAGATTGTTGTTCATTCTTTGCAAAGGGAATTAAATTAAATATTCAATTTTATCATGTTACCAGCTTTCCTTTAAATAAAAAACATTTTAATTTTATCTGTGACTGATTAGGCTGATTTTCCCTTCTCCTCAGAAAGGCCTTACAGAGAGATGTAAACGAACAAGAGGGCTGGACAATCATCAACTGTAGGAAGTTGAACAAAAACAAGAGCCAGGTTCTGCACCTGGGTTGAGGCAACGCTGAATGTACGGACAGGCTGAGGAAAGAGGGGCTGAAGAGCAGCCCTGCAAAATGAGACCTGGGGGCCCATAGATGAACTATGATGACCATGAATCAGCAGTGCCCTTGCAGCCAGGAGGGCCAAGGCTGTCCTGGGGTGCATCAGGCACAGCATCACCAGCCGGGCAAGGGAGGGGATTGTCCTGCTCTGCTCTGAGCTGGGTCGGCCTCACCTCAAGTGCTGGCAACAGTTTTGGGTGCCACAATAAAATAAAGATATTCAGCTACTTGAAAATATCCAGAAAAGGTCTATGAAGACAATGAAGGTCTGTAAGGGAAGCCATAAAGGAGATGAAGTTCAGCAGACAGAGCAGATAGGGCAATCTTCATCATGGTGTACAGCTTCCTCATGAAGGGAAGAAGGGGGGCCTGTGCTGGTCTCCTCTCTTCAGTGATTGGTTACAGGACTGAAGGGAATGGCATGAGACAGTGTCAGTGGAGGTTTAGGTTGGATGTTAGGAAAAAGTTCTGCACTTAAAGGGTGGTTGGGCACTGGAATGGGCCCTCCAGGGAAGTGGTCACAACTCCAACCTAAGAAAATTTAAGGGGTGTTTATGCAATGTTCTCAGGCAGAGTGTGTTTCTTGGGGAGGTCATGTGCAGAGCCAGGAGCTAGACTTCAGGGATCCTTGTAGGCCCCTTCCAGCTCAAAATATTCTATGATTTTATGACCTTAAGAGTTTTCTTCTACAGAAGCAAACTAAATGCAAAGCACAGGCAAAAGAATTTACTGCACACAGGGAAGTGAGAACTCATCTCAGAAAGATAGCAGTTTAAAGGAACGAAACAATCTCTGCACAGATTATTTCAGATGATGCTTTAAAATGTAATGTCTGCCATTATCTTTAGGTAGGTGTATTGTTTTTACTGACAAGAGATGAACTATGATGAGCAAAATTCACCAGTAAATCACCTTTTATTTAACATACTCATATTTTCTTATTTCACAGCAGTTATCTTTCAATTGAAATTGAACACCTTACTATTTTTAAAACAAGCTAAAATAACCCCAGGAAATATGCAGACAAAATTTTTTCAGTTGTGACAGTATGATACATGGTCTTCAACATCCTCACAAGGGGAAGTAGATGTGCAGGTACCAATCTCTTTACTCTTGTAACTAGTGACAGGACTGGAGGGAATGGCATGAAGCTGAGTTGGGGGAGGTTTTGGTTGAATATCAGGAAAAGGTTCTTTTCTCAGAGGGTGTATGGGCACTGGAACAGCTTCCCAGGAAAGTGGTCACAGCACCAGCCTGAGAGAGTTCAAGAAGTGTTCGGACAATGCCCTCAGGCTCATGGTGTGACTCTTGGAGATGGTGTTGTGCAGGGACAGATGTTGAATTCAATGATCCTTGTGGGTCCCTTCTAACTCAGTATATTCTGCAATTCTATGATTTGATGATAATTTTTTCTGAATTTTTAGCAAAGAATAAATCAATTGTACTAAAAGAATCCAGCAGCACCTAGGAACCTCCATGCTTTTTAATTTAAAATAGTTCATTAAGGCTTTCTGGTTAAATTTCTAGGTTATGTAAAATCTTGAGCAAGAATTTTCTCATAAACTGCATCAGAATAGTGTCTTTCCCAGGAGACACAGTAAAGAGGCTCATCTTTTAGTCTGCTTTATTGCCTTTCCTCATCATTCTCAGGAAGTAGAAATGGATTGCTCTACCACTATGGTACACTCCACCAGTAAATTGCTGTTCTTCAGCTGAATATTAACACAGATGTTATGAACCAACTCAGAAAGATGACAGTGGTTATCAAAGTTCTGCCCATTCCCTACCCACTCTCCACACAGAGAAGCATATAGATGGGGAGTTCTGGACTCAAAGTCTCACTTTTAAAAATTTGCTTCCTGCACTTCATATCCTATTTTAAAACAGGTATTTTTTAAACTCCTTGAGCATGTAATTCACCTCATAAGAACAAAAATTATTATGATAAATGCTGTGTACTTTCAATGATTTTTCAAGGTACAATGCGATTAGAAACAAAAGTGGTAGGAGGGAGATGTGTGTTTACATGTAAGGAGTGCTTATTTTCTGTGAGCTGTGGTTTCATGGGAAGAGGAAAAAGTGAACAGGAGGTAGTAAAATTATTGGATCATTTCTATTAAATTAAATTCAATTGAACAAGAGCAGGTGCTCTATCAAAATGTAACAGAGCTGATTCATTTTATTTCAGTTAATGAGTTTAATTTTCCTGTAGATTTTGAGGTTACCAGACATGGCCATTTATCTGCTGAGCAGTGTTTGAAATTATTTAAATTTGCCATGTGGGAATAGCCAATACAAAAGTATACTGTGTGTACAGTTTGCCAAAGAATGCATGCATGAAACAAATTATTAACACGTTGAAAGGAATTGTTCCAGAATAAATTGTGGACATATGCTAAAAAAAGACATAGATGGAATTTTTTTCATCCCTATATGAAATGTGATGAAAGAAGGCATATGAGCTGTGTGAAAATATCCACTCTTATGCACCATGTTGTAAGTCATCTGAGAGCTAGGTGTTCTGGCACTTTTTGAATTGGAAAAATATATGAGCTGCAACATGCTGTTTATATCACCAGCAAGCTTGAGAGAATAAGTCCCTCCGGGCTTCTGTGTTGCAGATCAGAAGGTGTCATTTAATAGCAGACTTTTACCTTCAAATTGAAAATAAGAAGGAAAAAGACAGATTACATCAGTGAGAAAAACAATGGTAAAAGGTGTGGTGTGTACTTCATTGTTCTTCTTACATTACTTTAGCACCCTAAGGCATTAATAAGAAGAGGTTCCTGTACTGCTTGCTCTGTGCAAACAAACAATTTAGGAAGTGTCCCCACAACTTATGGAAGTTTCCACAAAGGAAGCTTCTTTGGGCCTTCTCTCATTCTTTGATTCTCATGGTTTCTCTTTGATTCTTCCTTTGTTAAACATATTTACTTAAAAAACCTAATAAACGTTGGCTGATTTTTTTTTTTTTTTCATATCTTCTTACTAAGAACAGATTTTAGCAAAGATAAAAATTACACAGCTGAAATTCTACTAATCAATCTTGAAGAATTCTCTGTGGCTTGAACTCCTATCTGCTAAGACAGCAATTAAGTAAAACAGGTCATTTCAGACTTCAATAAAGCAAAAGAAGGAAATCCCAAGGAAGTTTCCATTTTACCCTAATCTGTATAACTGACTAGGTGTATTTCTGGAATTGCTCTCAGGATATTTTCCCAAAGGATTTTTTAGCTCCAATCTACTGGAATGAATACTGAACAACCTTCATTTGTTAATTCCTTGTTTTCAATAACTTAAATTTGAAATTATTGAAGGAAAGAGTCATGTAGACTCTCTTTAAAATCAATAGAGAGAAATGAGCTTTTCATGAGCTCTGCTTTAGTTTGTGGTCTAAAGTCCATTTATTGGCAATAAAGAGAAACAGGCACTTCAGGACTGCAATTCATTTAATCCTGATGTAGATATCTGACAAAGATAAATTACTTCCTCAGACTGTGTTACTTTGTACTTAGAGTTGTATTACTCTATCCTGACTGAAAAGAGGTACTGCTTTCAGTTGTGGGTATCAAATTTGTGGATTTTGAACTTAAGGAGCGATTGAGACCTTTTAGTTTTGTGAATCATAGAAAAATATTCTTCAACTTAACACACTTTCAAAAAACATTATGTTACAGTTTTTCTATATCATAAAAAGCATTTTATTCTGTGATATTGCTGTTGGTAACGGATGAAGATTTCATCAATGTTTTGGAATGTATGAAGTTTTTAAAAGCATTAAATCCCATATATACACACTAATAAACACTCACATGGCAAGGGGATTTCACTATTGAATAGCCTTTCCCTTAAGCATTATCTCACCATGTTTCTCTCTATGAGAGTGTATTCAGCTTCTGTGCTTAACTGATTTCTGCTAAACACAGAAGGAACACAGCAGAAATTTGTGGATTTCATCAGGGTACTTTCATTTCTTTGCAAATAAAAATCAAGTGTAGAAATACAACTGCAACCTATGATTTATTTTTTTTTTTTCAGTGCTCATACTCTGATTTAACTAACTCTTTTATTTCTTTTCTGGTGTCAGTTTACCTATCATAGCAAAGTCTTCATAGTGCCAATAAAACACAAAATGTGAGCAGTACGTCATAGAGGTAGTGAGGATGTACTCCAGTTTTGACTTAAAAGATGACAGCAACACTTTTGTGTAGTCATTTCAAATGACTTTAAATGTTTCTCTGTGAAAATTTAAGTTTCTATAAAAGTTTATTACTAACTTCAAATAATTATTCTATCATGTGTGGATATTTCCAGCACTTTTTAAGGGGAAAAAAAAGTTGAGGCAGAGGTGGGCACAGAAGAAAATAAGACAAATTCATTTTATAACAACAAAATTTCAGAATTCATCAACACATACAATTTCTGAAACTAATCTTATTTCAATGATTAATCTTGAAATTCAGATTATTCTTTTAAGAGTATTTTATTATAACTTTTAAGAATTCAGTATTAGTTTGTATAATTTGCCTTCCAGTTTCTTCAAGAAAATAACACTTCTGAAGTGTTCAGGGGTTTTCTGTCTCACAATACATTTGTTGTCTTTCCCTAAGTCATGAAAGCTTTAATATGACTTTTTTATTTCAAGATATTCTTCTCACGAGTATGCAAATTATTAATTTCTTGAGAAAGGTGTCCAGGAGTGGCCTGCAGGCTATATATTCTATGTCTAAGATTTTCTGCTTTGACTTTCAGCCTTTTTTAAAGAGTATTTTCTCATAGATTTAAAATCTGTTCTTTTAAATTTTGGTATCTCTTTCCTGTACCCTTGAGTAGTCACAACCCATCAAGGGTCTTTTGTGTTTTCAGGAGAGGATGATTACAACACCATGAAACAATGATATTTATTGAATGTGGTTCTGAATACACCCACATTGTTTCCAGCTCATTATTTGTAGCATACAAATTTCTCTGTTCCCTCTCCCTAAGTATTCCTATTCACATCCTGTACTTTCTTTCTCCTCTGGAATTCTCTATCAAATTTACATTGGCCACTTGGGTAAAATGCAAACTCTGTTAAAGCATTTCATTTTGGAGACAAAATACTTTAACAAAATCTGATGAGCCGGTTCAGCTGTTTGTGTGAGTGTTTGTTGTGCCATTTCCATCAAAATAGACTTCATGGGGGAAGACCTAATTATTTCAAATTTTTACACTAAGCCAGTTTGTTTCAACACACATGGATTTGTAAGTGATATATAAGCAACACAGATCACAGATTGGAAGACAGGACAGACAACAAGACAAATCAGACCCTGATTTGAGCAACTGGGGCATTAATTGTTTCATATATGGATGTGCACTTGTTGTCTCATGATAGAAAACTATCAATCAATGCCAGGGAGAACAAAAAAAAATTTTTAATCAATTACATTTGTCTGTAACAATTTCTATATCTTCGACATTGTTTCCAATATCTACTCATTCAAAATTCTTCTTTCTAAGCAGTATTTTTCTAAGTTTTTTTCAGCCAGACTAAGGATTTTCAGCCACAATTTCTTCTTTGCATGCTGCACTGGAAATAGGAGCACAGTCTCAGCCCCTGCCTCAACACAGAGGCCTGCAATGTTTAAGTAGAAGTTAAACATTTATCATGACACGACAGATTTGATAAAAACAGGAGTAACCAACAAAGGGCTCCCCCACTCACACAGCGACTAGGACCAGACCAGCCTGCAGCCATCAGACAGGTCTAAGGCCTGACTAAGGGTGTCTGGTGCACAGCCAGACAGTTGCTGGTAGATGGTTGGGGCACAGATACCAGGCAAGTCTCTGGGCCTCAAAACAGCTCACAAGTCCCAGGGAAGGCTTATCACCCAGCTCTGTCTTGCGACTTCACTGTTCTGAAAGAAGTCTCATCCAAAATTAAGAAGCTTCACTGTACCAGAGGTGACTTTAAGTGTAGGTAGCTGGACCCTTAGGGTGTGGAGGGCATTTTAGGGGGTGGTTGCTGTAAACAGGGTTCTGACACGGAATGTTTACAAACATTCCTGTACTCTTCTTAGGAGCTGCCTGTTTTCTGGAGTCTTGTCCTTTACCCTCCCTGGGGTATACTACTCATATATATGTAAACAGAAAAAATATTACTTTGATAAATAGAGGCAGTGGATTAATTGGAAAAGCTGTATCTGCAAGGCCTTTTATGAAAAGAAATAAAATAGAATAAAGCATTTGTATATTTTCTTCTTATTTTTCTATAAACTGCTCAAAGGAGATTTACGTTTCTTAGAGAAAAAAAAAAGTTGCAACTATCCCCATGTAATACTCCTTGACAGTCAAGATGGCATTTCCTATGTCAAATACCTAAATGTCTGGCATAGTAATGCAAGTAGGTTAAACAAGTTATAACTCAGGGTCACTTTTGGTAAGAAACCTGGAGATGTGATTTATGAACAAGATACAGTGAACACCTCAGTTAGCTGTAACACCTCCCTTATCATAAATGCTTCATTGTCACAGATTACATTAAGCCTAGATAAAGTTAACAAACTGAAGCATCTTAATTCAAATAAAAGAAAAGTTTTTATGTCCAGACACTGAGAGAGTATGAGCTGAAAATATATTTCCACACATGCAATACAAATGAGAGAAGGCATATGTAGGACACACATACTAAACTTCTCATTAGATGATTTCCACTGTCACAATAAAGTGGAACCAATGGATATGTCTTGTATTTGTCTGAAGGCATGAAACCTTCAAATATAATAAAATTTCAACCAAGAACATGTCTTTATATATAGCCTTTGATGGGGGAATTTTAAATGCTTAATACAAAATGTTATTAAGACAAGATTTTAGCACAAATTCCTAACTATACCTGAGTGGCATTCACAGCATTTGCTGGGAATTGACACCATTTTTTCACAGCATTTTATGCATTGGCATAAGTGTAGATATACTGTTGAGAGCTTTGGTGCTAAAATACAGCACATCTAAAAATTTCTAGCTCAGATATGTTACTTTCAAGCCTTTCCTCCACATCAGGAAACAAGAATGGGTCTATATCAGGCACAACCACTTTTAGCTGCAGAAGCAACTTCTGTTTTTATATCCATGAGTGTATATGTACATACATGAGTCTACATACAAACATTATAAAAGCATTTCCTCAGAAACCTGTGACAATAATAGTGGTTACTCCTTGTGATCTACACACTGCGTTGAAGAAAACAGGGCATGATTGGACTGAAAGCACTATTAATACAAGAAGCTAAAATGTCTGTGTGCAAAATGGATGCTTATCTTAAATCAGCATTTGAACATCATGAGCTATCAGAGATGCAGCTGAAGGTGTAATCATTTGTTGATTACTCATGTTTTTATCAACTCTGTCATCTCATGATAAATGTTTAGCTTCTATTTAAACAGAATATGCACCAAAAACTTCTTCTAAATTATTGTAAATTAAGAAGATGGAATAACACTCCTGAAATAATACATTTTAGGTCTTGTACATTTGATGCCTAGCTGGGTCCAGATTGTTTACAAGGATTAATTTTAATCTTCATCTTTGCAAATTTGTATTCCTCATCATGCAAGTAGAAAGAAAAATAATATATGTATTATATGTATTATAAGTTCTTTACTGTGAAGTATAGTTACAACCCCAAAAGGTAACTGCTTTTCTGGAAGCAAACTACCTTCCTCTGGATCTACCCAGCATGTACCAAAGCCAGGCAATGATCTGATCTATTGAGAAGTTAGTCAGCAAGACTATTTCTTTTCAGCTATTTATCTTACGTAGCTGTTAACTATCCTGCAAGCACAGTGTCCATTGTCAGAATGTTTGAGTAGATTGTGTCAATTGTCCCTTAAATTCCAACAAGCATGAATGATGACAAAGTCCTGGCCCTTGTAAAGAAAAAAAACCTCAAAATATTGGTAGGATTTGGGTCTGTTTTCTTTAATCACAGAAACATACCAATAAACATGAGATTAAAGTGAGTTTCTCAAAATCAGATTTTTGATGTTTCACTCAATCCTCCACAGCACTGTGAGCCTGTTTCTTCAATAAGTGTTGGAGGAAAGTGAGAAGACTGTGGGGAATGTGCATGTGCAAATGTGTGTTGGGGGGAAGGAAAGAAAACATAACCTATGCATTAGCATAAATAAGCTTAGAAGAAATATGCAACACTCTTCTCGAAATATGCAGCACTCTTCTCTCACTCCTGCCAGCATGGGGCTAGGAGCTGCCACTCAGGAGAGTCAGGAAGAAGCTCAAGCTGCTGACAGGGTAGAACAGCTCACAGCAGCTGATGAGCTCTTGGTATCTACAAGGAACTAATGTGGGCTTCTGACTTTTGCAAAGGAGTCAATAAATCACAGCCACCCACCAAGGAATATTTGAAGTAAAGAGTATTTGAATTAACTAAATTTAATTTTATTCTAATTTGCTAGGGTTGAAGATGAATAGTGTGTTAACAGGGAAGCTTTAAAACTGCAGAAATGCAATAGTACTGTGGTGATTAATCTTAGATGAGGTGCTTTTGTATCTTGACTTTCACGTACCTCAAACCATAACCTGCTTCTCAGTATTATTTGGACATATTCTAATTGCAATAGACTTTTTAAAGATTAAAAAAATTCAGGAGTCAGACCATTATACTCCTAGATAGTCAAAGCTAGACTTCATTTTGGTGCAGCAAATGAATTCATTATTCTAAAGTATCTTCACAATGTAGATGGCATACTATGTTATTCCAAGTGAAGCCATATGCAATGTAGACATATTGTAAAACTCCCAATATTCTATCTTCAAATATTATTTTGACATGGGAACTACAAAGCACTTTGCATTTAAATTAAATGCTATTGCACAGGGACACAACATGATGCTTTTGGGTCCCTCCCAACTCAGACTAATCTGAGATTCTGTGAAAATTTCTGGTTTATCCTGGTAGAACTATTAAGGTCATGTGATAAAACAGCATATATCCATGAGAAAAGAGGAACATAAGGAAAAAAAACAATAATTAAACCCATATAATACCATCTCCACCCCTAAAAAGGACCCCAGAGACACCATGGGTTGGGGATAGGGTGTGCTGGTACCCAGGATAGCACCTCCAGCACCCACCAGGCACCTCCCCAGGAAGTCCCAGGGAGTGTCAGTTCCTGGAGCAGGTAACATGCAACACTGTAAGGCTGTGGGGCTCTCTAGATCCCCCCACAAACTGAGACATCACTTCCCATGTTGGGGGGTAGTTCACGGGGAGCAGGAGCACAAGACTTATTGTGGGATGTGCAGTAGAAGAACCAGAGGAAGGAGACATGGGACTAATTGTGGTCTGAGGCAGAGAGAGTGTAGAAAAGCAGGCTTAAAAGATAATACCAAAGAGCCAGAAAGGTGTGAGCAGAAAATGGCCAGTGTGTTCATGGGGTCATGCCCACATGTCTCATGTGATCCAACACTATCTCACCTCCAGTTCTATTTCCTGGGCAAGGAACTCTGTCCTATGCGACTGTGAGAGGGGATTGTGAGTTGAGGTGCACATGTCCATGATGGCAACCCTGGAGCCATTACAGTTCTGTGTGCCAGTCTGTGATCACTAGAAAATGTGTAGTCTGGCCTGACAGGAAAGGAGCAAGTACCCCATGACAGGGTTGTGGATATTTCCAAGTATGAGGTACCAGGAGCCAGGGCTTGGCTCCTGAAGGCAGTAGGTTTCCAAGGCTAGCACTAGAGGTACTGTGGAGGTGCAGGTCATGTGAGAGACTTGCTGGTGAGTGTGTGGGCATGTGTGCATGCATGTGTTTGTGCATGCAAGGGTGTGAGAGAGAGACAGGAGGATCCAGGGGAAGTCCCCTGATGGACCTCATGTCTAAGCACAGATACCAGAAGGTTCACACTTGTGCTTGTGTCTGTTCAAGGAACTCCATACCAATGGCAAGGGTGCATCTTGCATGTCCAGGAAGCAGCTGCTGGAGGAATGGGAACCTAGGGGAGGTAACAGGACAGACAGACCGTGTCTGAGCCCTACTGCTGGAGGGATCCACCTTGTGTTTTTATGTACATATATGTATTCCCACTAAACAGGCGTCATCTTGCCCAGCCAGAGAGGGAAATGGCATGAGGCTAAAAGTACTATTTTTGTGTGTCTGCAAGAGTGCTATGGCTCCTGTCAGTGCTGATCAGTGTATGTACATATACACGTATTGTATAGGTGTGTTTTTGTATGTACTTACTGCGAGTATGTGCTCAGACTCACCATCAACCATCTGCCAGATTTGGCAAGTGCTCACAAAATCCATAGGCATGGAGAGTCTACTGGTAGACTGTTACATCTGGGATCTACATAAAAGTGATATGAGTGACCTATGTTGGAAATTTTCATTTGTTTACAGAAGATAAATAATTTTCTGATAGATTTATTTCAACAAGGGTTACATCAGGTTTTAGGTGGCCAAACTCCTTGTCTACGACAAGCCTCCCAGTATGTCCAGTTCCACAAGTGCCATTGTGGCTGTACGTAAAAACGAAAATGCAGTTGCACTTAGGAACTTCAGATGCACATGAGATTGTCATATCCTAATGTCATGTTGGGACAAAGTAAGGGTATGCCCTGAACTCCTTCAAAGGCTATGAAATTCATAAAAATGGAATTTGACTGCAGATGGAAAGAGTCACACATTCCTGACACTCAGAGAGTAAGGAAGCACAGAACGCTCTGACACATACATAAAACAGTGCTACATTCACCTTACAGCAGAATCTTTCTTTCAAGAGTATTACAGGTTACCTGATTTTATAATACGGGGGGGGGGGGGAATCACTTAAAAAAGAGTCCCAAGGGACTCCAAATATTCATTTTTTAAAATGTTTTTTTTTTAAAATACCCTTTTTGATGAAGAAGTAATAGATTTATAGAAATAAAGGAAATGGCATACTCCTGAATAATTTCCTCTGTGAAAGCATTCAATAGAACAACAGTGTCTCTGTTTTCTCCCTTCAAATGTTGTAATACTGTTAGTAGAAAGCGGAGGAATAAAAAATGATGTAATAGACATTCTAACAGTCTATGGGGAGCAGCATATGTGGTATCACTAAACATCAAGTTATTGCATGACCTGAAATATCCTTTAGATGAAAAAGTTCCCACAAAATTGGAATCATTCAAGTAGAATGATGAGGTCCAGCTGAAGTGCATCTGCACTAATGCATGGGTTAAAAATAGGAGGAGCTGGAGGCCACCGTACTGCAGGAAAGCCATGGTGTAGTCACCATGTGGTGGGATGACTCACATGGCTGGGGTGGCCCAGGGGATGGCTGCAAGCTCTTCAGAAGCGACAGGGAAGGAAAAAGAGGTGAGGTGGTTCTGTACATTAGGGAGGGCTCTGACTGTAAAGTGCTCAAGGCTGGTGATGAAAAGGTTGAGAGACTGTGGGTAAGAGGCAGGGGAAGGCCAACAAGGCAGATATCCTATAGTCTGTTATAGACCACCCAACCAGGAGGAAGGGGTGGATGAATTATTCTATAAGCACCTGGCTGCTGTTTCACCATCATCACCCTTGTTTTTGTGGGAGACTTTAACCTGATGGACATCTGCTGAAAACTCAACACAGCAGAGAGGAGGCAGTCTAGGAAGTTCCTGAAATGCATGGAAAATAACTTCCTAACACAGCTGGTAAGAGCCTATCAGCAGTAAAACCCTGCTAGATCTGCAGTTTACAAGCAGAGAAAGGCTGGTGGGACATTTGGTAGTAGGAGGCTTCCTTGGGCACAGTGACCATGAAATGATAATTTCAATTCTTGGTAAAATAAGGAACGTGGTAAAAAAAAATCTACATTGGACTTCTGGAGGGTAGCCTTTGGCATATTCAGGACACTGGTTTGGAGACCCTCTTGGGAAACAATCTTTAACAAAAGGAAGACTGGACATGTTTAAGAAAGAAATCATGAAGGAGTAGAACATTCCCATGTACCAAAAGAGAAGCAAGTGGGGAAGAAGACCAGCATGACTGAACAGGGAGCTTTCACAGGAACTCAGGGAAAAGAAGACGGTGACCTTGGAAAGAGAAGCAGACAACTAAGGAAGAGTACAAAGATGCCATTAGGTCATGTAGAAAGATTAGAAAGGTGAAATCTCAGGTAGAACTCAATCTGGCCACTGCTGTAAAAGACAATAAAAAAGTGGTTTTATAAATACATTAATCATAAAAGGAGGACCAAGGAAAAGCTCCATTCTTTTTTGGACACTTCGGAGAACGTTGCCAGCAAAGAAGCAGAAGTTAATACTTTCTTTTCATCAGTCTTTAATATAAAGACTGTTTATCTTCAAGGGCAATTGGCCTCCTGAGCTGGTAGACTAGGACAGGAAGCAAAACAGACCCCACAAAATCCAGGAGGAAGTAGTCAGTGACCTGCTGTGCCATTTAGAGTGTTGCAAATCTATAGGACCAGATGGGATTCATGCAAGGGTACTGGGGAAGATGGAAGAGCTGACTAAGCCTCTTTCCATAATTTATTATCAGTCCTGGCTAAGCAGTGTGGTGGTCCCAGACAACTGGCTGATATGATGCCTATCCACAGGAAGGGCCAGAAGGAGGATCCAGGAGCTACAGACCTGTCAGCCTGACCTCAGTGCCTGGCCAGGTTATGGAGAAGATCATCTTGAGAGCAATCACATGACACACAGTACAACCAAGGGATCAGACACAGTCTTTAGACTAAGAATAGAAGATTAGAATAGCCTGTTTTCTTGTGGTCACACTCAACTTGCTGTCAGGATTTACTTAAGTGATTTAGCTTCTGTGTGTAATATATATGTAAGTATATATATTTATAAATACTTATGTACTTTTAAGGAATACATTCAGTTCAGGTAGCTGAGCCTGCAAGCTGCGGTGTGAACTGTAGGGTGAGTTCTGTGGGGCAGGAGTCTGAGTCTAGGGCAAGAAGCCATGCTCCTTTGCTTACAAAAGGGCCCAGGGACCTGGGGCTGGCCAAAGAGCTGGCGACTTAGAGACAGAGCAGGAACCAATGATTCCAGACTTCCTGTGCTTAGAATGCCTGTGTACAAATCCCAAGGGATCCTTTGTTTGGGGTCCCCCCTTGGAGGCACCCAGCTTAAGCTGTTTTCTTGTTTAGCTATTGCATCATAAGATCTAGATGTCTGAGACTCTGCTTTGGGAAACCTAGGGTCAATCCAGTGGGGAAAACTTGGTCTGACTCTGTGAGTTGGGTGCACGTGCACTTTGGTCCCAGCTCAGGTGGTATAAGAGTGACTGACAGAGTGGTTCCTCAATGGCTGGACAGGGAAGTTCCCTAACAGCAATATACCTGCTTGCATATGTGCAAATACATGTCTCTGTGTGTACATATATATATATATTTATAAAACATATACATACAGCTTACATACTAGACAGATGTCATGTGCTTTATATCTATAAATATCTATGCATGTGGATAACGTCTTTTGTAGACATTTTACCCTATAACATAACTCAGTCTTTATGTGACAATGAAAAAATTTTGTCTTTGTACAACCATTGTCAAAATCAAACTGTGTACACCAAACCTGCAATTATCATCCACGAAGTAATACTATGTCACTTAAGGAAAAAATATTTGGTCTGAATTCCATTTGGACAATTTGATTTGATGATCATATGCTGAGTGGTCTTTCATAAGAAAAATCTAGAGGAATTTTTCTTTATTTCCTCTGTAATGCTTACATTGCTAAGAGCAACTGGACCTAGGTCTCATTTGAGATTACAATCATTATACCTCCATGCTGACATTATGCATTCCCCTTGGTTTGAAAATAGCTTCCAGAACTGTGGTTCATTTGTCCTGATTTCAGGGAGGGGTGGAGCTTAGCACCATGGTGTGGCTAGGTTGTTAATCTATACCACCCACATAAATGATGGGGGTCATGGTTTCAGGAAGAACGAGCAAGTGCACCCCAAGAAGTCCATCATTTTCCTCCCCTCTCTCTAGTTGAAAGGTGTCAGGATCAGCCTTTGCAGACTCAGTCTTCTCCCACCATTGCTGCCCTCTTCCTGTTCCTTCAAGCTGCGCTTTCAAGACGTGGTGTTGAAGGAAAGGGGCAATGAGCCTCAGATGCTTCCCAAGCCTGAGCCCATTGGAATGCACACCCCACTTTGAGAAAACAAAAAACATTGGTGGTATGTTAGAGCCCCCCCGCCGGTTGTGTGTGCCCCACAACCAGTGGAGGTTAAGCACCTGAGGGGGAAAAGGAGAAGTGAAAGATCAGGAACAGCTGTGGGGAGTGAAACGGGCAGATCAAAGTGCAATGAGAGCTGAGCCAAATACTTAGAACCACAGCTGAGCTTTTGGGGGTTTGTCCATCATTGTTTTACATTGTCTGGGGCTCAGGGATAGGAACTGCTAGCTGCAGGAGCCCCTTTGCCCCTATCTTGCCTTTTGCCTCACAGCCACACAGCACAGAGTGCAGAACCGGCCTTCATGTAATCTTTGTCTGGGGAAACCACACAAAGCTGGTAGTGCAGGAATGGTTGCCATCTTGTCTTTGTCCCAGCAGCCATGTGGAACTAAGTAAAGGTGGTTAGCACCTTTTTTTTTGGGTAAAGCACCTTTTCTCTTTGTATATTTTTGTTATTAGTATTGCTATTGTTACTGTGAATTTCTTATTCCACTGCTTTTTGCTTTCATTAAATTGTTATCATAACCCAAAGCCTCTGTCTTTGTCCCTCTCTTACTGGAAGGAGGTGGAAAAGGGGAGCGATGGGAGTTTAATTTGCAGCTGATGTTAAACCACCACAACTGCTTTCAATCTAGGCAATTGACAACTAACTTACCAATTCTGTCTAAATCTGGTCTAGTTTCCTCCAAAATTTTCTACATAGGTAGTGCAAGAAGATTTGCAAAACCAAGTTCCACAACACTATTGTTATAATGCCCTTTTTGTTGTATAGGCAGAAAATTCATGTTATGCCAAATAAATTTGCAATGGTCTCTATCACAAGGAATTCAGATTCTGAAGGCAGCAGGCTTGGGAAGAGCTCGACAGAAATCATTTCAGTACAGATTAAAACAGTTTATCACAGGCAGCACAGCAGAATTCCACATTCTATAAATAGAGAAGTATTGTATTTTATAATACAAACTTGAATTACATGTCTGGGCCAGAAAACCACCATGAGTTTCCTACCTACCTTCCCTATTCGATACTGCTACCACCTGCCTAAGACTGCTCTCCTTGATATATGGCAAGCATACGTAAGTCCTCTGTCCTATCATCTACCTTAAAAAAATACGTGGCCTATATATCAATAAGGTTCAATGTTAGCATAAGTAAAAGACTGCACTTATAGCAGAAGTCTTTTGGACTTCGCGCTTATAAGCTTTAATCTAATAAATATTGTAATGTGAAACATTTGAAATCCTAAATTCTTGCCAACACCTTCCATATTCCACATTTCGTTTATATGGATAGAGAATCTAAAAATATATGAGTCAGTATGTGATTTTTAATGCCAGAATACACTGGAAGCTCAGAGATGGCCTATAAAACTTAGTGATGTAAGTTAGCACTTACTTGAAAGGAGGGGCTTTAATGGAACTGCTTGCGTCAGTAGGTGCTTATCAGCATGAGCTAGGCCTCCACAATCTGGCGTTTTAAAGAAAATTGCTTCTCTGAGTTTCAGGTGGCACATTATGCAACCCTGTACTGCAGCACCTGCAGTGCATGATATAGAACAACATATGCTTGTCTTATGGCACCATTTATTTAGAAATAGCACACCACACATCTCAAGCTAAAAAGAAGAACAAAATAAATCAACACATTTGTTTTCAGAACAACCAACTGTTTTAAGCCCATGAGTTTTTTGAGTTTTTTTCATTTGGTTGATTTTTTTGGGGGGAAGTGGGGTGCCAGTTAAGGAAGAGAGTAAGCTCCTTAAAAAATTTTTAATACATTTGCTACAAAATGATGCTTTAATCAAATCAAAGAAAACATTTGGGAAAAAAAAAATTCTCTAAAAATTTTCAGCACATAATTAATGGTTATAAAAGCAGAACTATATGCTTCCCTAGGTGTTAACATCAAAATTAGCAGCAGAAAATAATCTGTGCCTCTGCTTGAAGTGCTGCTTGTGACTATCTTCTTTTTTCTGAAATTAATTGGTGATGAAATTCAATCCATTCTGTTTTGTGATCTCAATGGTGTCCTGTGATAAACATCAGTATACAGACTCTTTAGAACTATTAGGCATATTGCCAGCATGAAATTCAAGGCAGGGCAAAAAAAATATGTAGGTGAATTATTTAAAATCAGGAGAGAGGCCAGAAATTCTTGTTATCACTGTTTATGAACAAAATCCTAAGCAATGTAAAGGCCAGCTGAGTTGGCAGTAGAAGGACCTAAACATATAATTAAATATCCTAATACTGAGATACCTTTGGCATAAGCAGCAAACTGCCAAGAAAAGAGAAGTATGTCTGTAGTAGTGAAACTCATGACATACACTACCTGATTTTTCTCCTGAACATAAGCTATAAGCTTCATTCATATGTGCAATGAGCTGAAGCAAGGTAGTGTTACCACGCAGTTCAATAATCAATGGAACAACATCATCAATTCTTACCTGGAAATACTGTAAGGAGCAGATTAAGGACAAAGCAGGAGATTTGGTTGGCAGAAATGTGGTCTGGCTAATTACTAGAGGGTGAGAGCAAAAGGAACAATCTAAGGGCTGGAGATGAAGATCTGCAGGGTCAACTCATATTGATTGATTTCCTGCTTTTTATTTCCCTGACAGCCAAGTATTCAGGTGACAGGGCCGAAAAGCTAGTTTTGCAGACCACAGCCATGGCAACTCAGTTTAGATTTACTTTAAGAAAAAAATGTTGTGTTTTGCATGAGTAGGCTATGAAACATCAGAAAAGAAACAAAGGACTGGAACCATTGAGTCAGTGGTAAACAGTAGCTCCAATATGAAAGAGAAAAATAGTACAAAAAGGTAAAAAGTCAAGAAAAGTAAAAAGCTGGAAGGCAGAAACACAGACAAGTAGGGATAGAGCTCATTATGTCATCAAGAGGTCATAACTTCTCCAGCTGTCTGGTAAATTCCTGACCAGCAGGTTATGTCATTAAGTTCCTGCATGAGGAACTGTAAGCATTGTAAGGCTAGATTTGATGCTATGAGGCCTTGCTAGAATAAAAAAATTCAAAGTAATCCTATGTATACACTGACTTCGGAGTTTCTATACATAATAAAAAAATGCAAACACATAAATTTACTAGAGATAATGTTGGCCCTACTACCAAACAAGAGTAGCACCAAAAATTATTCAATGCTTACAGTGTAATATCTAATGCATGTAAAAAGTCTGCAACCAGCATTCAGCTAAATGTTGCTTTGGGGTGAAGAGCAGCCCTGAATATTTTCCTCCACTATTATTTCCTAGAAATCAGTAGTCTGTATATATTCTATCATGTCATGGTCTGACACGCAGCAGTGCTAGTATTTTTAGGCAGTAAGGCCATCCTACTATTCTTTATGTACTTTCTTCTGCAGTGTCAGAGTGCCTCCTCTACATCATAGAATATTACCCATGTAAGGTAATACTCTTGCATAAGCATGGAATTACAAAACTTACTATGTTTTATGACAATTTTTCCTCCATTTCTGCTATATACTTTACAATTTTCATGAATGGTAGATCTTAGAAGTTCCAAATACATTTATTTTTTTTCTTCCCCTTGATAACTTTTACAATTATTTATTTTACATTACATGCTTGTCAATTACCTTTTCCTAGAAGCTACAATTCCAGCATCATCTTAACAAAGCTGTTAAGACATCTGCATTAGATAAGACATTTTCTGGTTTCCTAGCATATAAGGGAGGGAATGACCACACAAATGGTGGTAGTAAATATCTTAAAAGTATATTTTAAAAATTACTAGGTTCTCATGAAGATGAATTATTTCATCATTTTAATACACACATTCTGCTGTGGTAAAATTCTCAGAAAAAAGCATGAAAAGAATACCTTAATTAAAATAAAAAAGAAAAGAAAAAAGAACAAAGTATGTAAATGGTATTAGGCATATTCCTCAAATATGCAAAATAATGCTTTGATTTATGAGCAGTCTTCAGACCTTAGAGTCTGTAGAGCTTTAACAAAAGTGAAATTATGTTTTATCTTTTTCAGAATGCTCTTAATGAGGAATCAGTTTTTTCCTAAAAACTTGCCTATAAAATGTCTTTTTCTACCTAAACCAGAATTATTTGTGAACAGCAGAATCTAAGACCCTGTTCCTTCACACTAATATCAGTTCACAAGATGGGTTTGGATTCTAACAGTCTTTACATAATTCCAAATGGTAGGCCTCCTACAGTCAAAAATAAATAAAACAAATGTCTTGCCCAAATACAGCATGTACTGATCAGTAATTCAGTGCCTAAAACTGTATTCAGAAACACTTTTCCTTTAGTTCACACAGAAAATGCTGCTATATTGAAGAATGAGATGGAAACATTTGAGTTACAGGAAGTATTTTAGCACTAATAAGTCCTGACCCACAGATCAAAAATGTAGAATAGACTAGTTAAGAAGATACCTAAAATTTAAATTTCATGATATTTTAAACCTCACATTCAGAACAGGCATAAAAGAATTAAGATATAATTGAATAGGATCAGAAGTTTTCTAGAGAATAACAGAACAATGATCAATCTTGTATGAAGCTTATTTCTCATACATACATTGACAATTATTTGAGATTTCGTGTATAATATTGTATGAAATATAATATGAAGAAATAAATTGATGTAATCTCCTGCATATATAAGGAAAGCATAAAAATGCCCTGATACAGAGCACTTTCCAGACTAAATGGATCATAGTATAAATAAGAAACAGATGATAGGTGTATCAAGTTAATGTTTCACTTTAGGGAACCCTGAAAGCAAAGCCAGTATGTCTAAAAATGAGAAAAATATATGGAAGATAATTGAGAGGGGTATTTTGAATTTTCAGAATGCAGATTTCTGCCAAATACAGATTCCTGATCTCATATAGAACATTTTCTTCCTATTCTGTTTCAATACCACAGGCAGGATGAAGAACAAGGATTTAGAAAACAAATCAGATTTGGAATTTAGGAATGAATCAGGGATAAAGCAAATTCGATATAGAGTTCTTTTAAGTTTTACCTCCAAAGAGATGGAATTTCCTAAAAAAAAACCAAACATTTATGCTACATTTACAGCAGTTTGGGGGACTTCTGAAGAATGTATCAAGACTACAAAGCTCACCACTTTTAGTGAATATGCTTTCTGGTCACTCAAGATGGGAGCTGTTACCATTGCAGAAGATCTTTGATCTCTCTAAGCATGGTATCACATCTCAGCGTTTTAGCTCCTTTGAACCATCTAAGCTAACAATTTATCACACACGTCATTAGTGTGATGAATAATGGTTCCCTATCATGTATTGAAGTATTTAATTGTCTTTAATGAAAAGGGATCATCATTTTTCATATTCAGAATTTTCATGAATTTTGACAGCAATGGTCATTTTATCTGGCATCATTAATTCTATAGGCCTCCCCATAGCATTAGCGCAGAATTAAGATGCTCTATGTCAAGAGAAAAGAGGCATGGCTACACCTTGTGTAGAGCAGAGACCATATGTTGATGTGCCACTGTTTAAGTGCTGGAACAGTTCAATAACACCAAATGATGTGGTCAGTCTGAATTGGTATCCCCTGTAGTACACTGACAAATAACATCGGTCTTTACAGTGATGTCTTGTAGTAGTTGTTTATTCCTGTTTTCAAAGTTTCACAAAAGGAACAAATAGGTATAGATTCTTATCTGAATCTGACAGATGAAGTTCTCTTTTAATGGTAACTGTGTGCAGCCTGCCACCAGGTGATGGATTAGCTGAGGTTCAGAAGCAGTATACCATATCAAAGTTCCCAGTGCGGTGTGGTGTGAGATGACCTCTTGAAAAGTTTAAAGCATGAGATAGTGAATAGCAAATTCTGGTCTTTCCTTTCTCCTGTCCTTCAAGTTTAAGAAGACCATGAAAAAAACAGGCAGTGAACCATATGTGGAAAACTTATGCAGTAACTGGAAAAAAAAATTACAGCATTTTTGCAATTTATACCATTCTAAAGCTCGTCAGCAATTCCCAAAAAAGCAAATGGGTCACAGTATAAAGAAGAAACAAACGATAGGCATATCAAGTTAACTTTTTATTTGTAAGTAACCCTGAAAGTAATAACAATATGTCAGAAAATGAGAAAAATAGATGGAAAATACTGGAGGAGTGTGTTTTGAGCTGTCAAAAGGCAGATTCCTGCCAAATAACACTGTAGTATAAAGGGGAATGGACAGCAGAGAGGTTGCTAATGTTTTGCTACACTTCCATTGACTTTTCTCTGAGGTGGTGACTGCAAGATTAACCTCTGGAAACCAAGAAAGATTTCATAATTAGAAAATTTCTTAATATTATTCTCTTTTTTCTCTGAAACTTTCAAGTTTAATTATTATATTTTTCTGTGCCATACTATTGTATTTTATTATATTTGAATCTTCCTGGGCTACTCACCACAAATGGAGGAGACAAGGCTATGTATTATATTTAATTTCTAATCTGCATCACTGTAGGAATTACTTCTTAGGATCTGACAATATTACCCCATCCTTCTGTAGCTTGTTTCATATTTGAGATGCCCTTTGCTTGGCTAAAAGCAACCCTGAATAGCTAGGGCCTCAAAAAAGAAAAAGGTATGTCTTTTGCACCTGAAACTAAGTTTTCCTTGAATATCTTGTTCTCAGGTTTGTGGGTTGTTTTCTTCCTTTCTTTTTTCCCTCTTTTGGGGTAAGAAGAAAAAAAAAAGGTGACCAGAATTCTGTGATGTCCTAAATGAAGATCAAAAGAAAAAAAAAAAAAAGACCAAGCAACCTGAACCCCCAAACCTTTGTCTCCTTGATTTCAGTCTGCAGAAAACTATAGATCTTAATAAAACTTGTGCCTCCAGACCTGCAGAATGACAAAACACTATTGCATTATTACAATGACCCCTTTGTTTCCTGCCTGTCAACTGGAGCACATGAATTTTGAAAAATAAACCAGAAATACTTTTTTCTTGAATTTTGTTTCCAGAAGCTAATAATCCATGTTACGAGAGCACCACCAATTCCCTAATACTTATTTGATAGTACTTTTTGTCTGCCCTTTTTTTAATGCTAGGACTCTTAAGGAATATTTTATAGGGCACATATTTTTCTTCCACAGCAGAAATATCACTAACCTACATATCCTCTGTGGTGTCTAAGTACTTGCTTTATGCTTCTGTGTGCTCCTCAGCTGTCAGCTAGATTCATAGCCCTTGATAAACTTTGTTTAAAAGCTTGTTCCAGCTTTCTTCAACAGAAAACAAAAACCCTGTAGAAAAGCAGTCATTTGATGAGATGATAGTCATCTGAGCATATGAAAAAATATCAGTTTGGAGAATATCTTGGGGGTTGGCTTGGAAGTGTGAGTTCCCAGATCCACAAAAAAATAAGGTATTCACGAAAACTAAGGTATTTGCTTTTCAAATGTATCACTCGCCATGTGCTGCCCTGAAAACTTTGTGTTTTGCATATCTAAATTTTCTTTATATTAGTGTTATTGAACCTTTTTCCTAAGACCTGAGAAGTGACATGCACACACACAAACTGAGACACGGACAATCACACAATGCATTTTCACCTAGATCTCTGGCAACTGTTAGAAAGTTGACATCATCCTAGAATGTAGTGTACTGCAAGATGGAGAATGGGATTATGTTCCTCTGAGTACTGTAACAGTGTAAATTAACTAGATTACAAGAAATGCTTCACAAGTATCTCAGACCTTCCAAACTCATTGAGCAGTCACTAAGCAGGATTTCCTTGCTTTAAATTGCCCAAAGAGATACTTCTAGAAAGTCACAGCAGGTTGTAGTGCAAAGTGCTAGGTGTGGAAGCTGTCATTGTCACAGAGACACAGAAAGTTAGAGTTGGAAGAGACCTCTGGGGATGCAGTCCAACCCTCCTGCCAGGATGAGGTCTTCTACAGCAGGTGACACAAGATTATGTTCAGGTTTTAAACATATCTGGAGTGGGAGACTCCACTGCCTCCCTGGGCAGCCTCTTTCAGTGCTCTGCTGCGCTCAATGTAAAAAAGTTCTTCCTCATATTGATGTGAAACTTCTTATGCTTTAATTTATGGTCATTGCTCTTCATCCTATCTCTGGGCATCACTGGTAAGAGTTTGGCACCATCCTCTTGGCAGCTGCCTTCAATCTTCATACAAAGAGGCCACAAATTTTTCTATCAGCAAGGCCGGATATATTCATTAGGACATTAATCAAAGCACTTGACTAAACGCCTAGTGATTTTACAGAGGAATGTAGAAAGGCCAGATTAATGGATCAAGGCCAGTGGCATGAGGTTCAGCAAGTGCTGGATCCTGCACTTGGTTCACAATCACCTCTTGCAGCATCCAGGGAAGACTGGAAAGCTGCCAATGGAAAAGGATCTGGGGGTGTTGGTTGATATTGGCTGAACATGAGTCAATGTGTGACCAGGTGGCCAAGAAGGCCCGTGGCATCCTGGACATTATTGGAAATAATGTGGGCAGCAGGACTAGGGCAGGGATTGTCCCCCTGTCCTTGGAACTGGAGAGGCTGCCCCTCACCAAAGAGTACAAGCTGGAAGTCTGTGTATTGAATGCTATCAAATGAACCTTGAGGAAGGCACAGTATTAATTTCTGATTCCCCTAAGGTACTTTATATTCTTATGTATCAGTAGCTGTGCAAATAAACTTGATTTATAAATAGAAGTCAAGACATTTGAAGCCAAAAGGGTCTGTAAAATTTTGTAAGTTGCTGAATATTCTAAAGTCAGCTTTACTGAATTTTCCTCATTGTCAAAAGAATGCACTTTGCTTACACCATAAAGTGCAATAAAGGTTTCTAGTTTTTTTTTCAAACAAGCAGTTCTTCTCACTCCTCTTGCCAGGAAGTGCTTTGCTTAAGTAACAAGTTAAGCAATCTTCTGCATACACTTGAAATGGACTTCAGGTGCTTAAAGCTGAGATATGATTCAAAATATCAGATATTATTTGCATAGTACAGGAAAATAGGGTGTCTTGCACCTTATTCTTGTAAATACTGGCTTGTTACAAAAATTCATGTTTTATAATTTTATTTTCAAGTTGTTACTCATGTTTTGTGTCATTGCTTATCATTTATGCTGTGTATTGCATAATTTTTTATTTATATTACTTAGAGGTTTTTTCTTCTGAAAACCATCATTTCCCATATACTTGAGAGGACTAAAACTTATTATATATTATGTAGAGAAGAATGCACTCCATTCTTTTAGCATTGTGTATTATAAGCATTGTTCTTATCTAAATGCAAACATTCTTCAACTGATATGATTGCTACAGATAATAAGGGTGTACTACTCCTCTCTTTAGTCTACCTAACTGAGAAAATACAATCCATTTGTGGTGTGTTACCTGATTTTTTGCTGTTATTTTTCACCTTGTTGGGATACAAGACAATCTCTTTGAGGCAGGACAAGCTGTCACTTCCAGTTACTGTGGGTGAGTATGATATGGCATGCAAAATTGCACACCATGTTGTTACAGCCTGAAAAATAATGGGTGTCACCACTGTAATTGTTGATAAAAATTCTGTGTTTGATACTTAAATCAATTACCTCCCAAAAATGTCTTATGTCACAGTCCTTTCTAGGAAGAATCTAATATAGCCTACTGACCCATAGTCAATCAACCTATATAATGAATGATGAGTCTGCAAGGAAACATGTTATACAATCACAGGATTTCTGTGTTTCAATTCATAAAATGACTTTTAAGGAGTGAAAATGATATTCAAAATTCATAGTGAATAATAAGGGTAAAAAGTGTCTTTCCCGAAGTATGTGGTGATTACATATTGCAATGATAACCAGTCATAGCAAGAAGAGGAAAATAGTGCTACTTGTGAAAAATGGAAATGGATAGAAAAATCTATGTTGAAGAGAAATAACTGAAAATCCCAGAGAAAATATAATTTATGCAATATATAATTCTAAAAATTCCAGAAGGTCATAGTCAGCCTGACTGAGAAAATCAAAGAGAAAATAGAACAAGAACAGAGTCAGCTATATGGGCTATTTAGCTGTGAGAAGAGAAGGTACTAACCCAGGAACAACTTAGTACATTTAGGGCAGTACTGAGCTCTGTGTGGGAAGCTGAGTGAAATGGCAGAAAACTGTTATAGCAGATGAGATCATGAGGATGTTTTTTATTTATTTCTTAACCTTCTTTTGGGCCAAACCCAGAAAAGCTGATTTGAGATGGAATCTGTACATGGGAGAAATAATGAGGAATTAATAGTGTAATAAACAACAATAAGTAAAGGCCCAGAAATGGCATGATTAAATTAATAAATATAGTTTTATGACCTTGAAATGATGGGGTACAAAGAGAGGGAAAGGGGTGGCTATTTAGTCCTCCTGGAGCAAGTGTTGAACTTCCTTCCGAGCCAATGCAAAAAATATAATCAGTGAGTCAGAGTGAGCGGCACAGCCTCATTTCTCTAGTGAAATTTTGTACCTGACATGGAGATGGGGAAATACAGGAGAGAGATTTTTGGTTTGCACCCTAGAAGGTTTGTGTGGTTTATAACAGGAAAGTTCTAGTTTTATGGCCTGTGAGCAGAACTCTAAATTTTCATCATGATGGCCAGTGTTTTATTCATAAGATCATAGTGACAGCTCTTGTGTTTCTTGGTGGTTTTCTGACTTACTACAACCTCATCAGGCTTTCTTTATGATATAGACTGCTTTACCCTGAATTACAGTGGAACACCTGCCTCACCTCTGAAGACACTTCCATGGGGAGGCAGGGCTGGAATCTAGCAGGCTTCACCTCACACAAGATTTTGTTTTCAGACAATATGGTTCTTCAGAGAAAATAGACAAAATAAAAGTGTTAGATTAAGCTGCATAGAGGGTGACCTTGTAAACCTAGCTGAAAATATACCATCACTTTCACTAAAGGTATGGCAAAGGTTCTTTAATATGTGCAGACTGAGTTATCAGTTAAGTTCATAAAATTTGCAATGGCAAACACAAAATTTTTATACAAATCTGATCACAATGTGAAAGAGCAAGAGTGCAACAGTAAACAACAACAGCACAACATTGAAAATATTTTATAGATACAGAAGAGATATTTCAATGAAGAAATGCAGGTCACAGCTATTGTATGAGAGAAAATATTATGACAGTATATTGAAAAACACTTATTTGAAAGTGTAGATACAATTAAATTCGATTACCTAATATTTAATATTTTATTATATTTTTGTAGCACATAATTATTTGTTAAACAAAAAGAGTAAATTTATAGACTCCTTTTATTTTGACCTGACATAAATGATCAGGTAATGTCAATTTTCCAGTATACTCTTCTTGATAGTCATGCTTTCACTGTATCTGAAGAGAACTAAGAATGTTTCCTTTTATTTGTGATGGAGAATAAGACAATTTAGGACTACACTAATTTCAAAAATGAAATATCATACAACTATCTACCTTATCTCACATAAAACAGCTAGTAAACAAACAAAGAAAAGAAATAAAGAAGCAAAAAATCCAATTTGGAGGTCATAATTAAGTTTATTCTCCTGCACTGTCATACAAAAATGCTAGACAAAAACAGACCAATAAATCACTAGTACTTATACATCTAACATATATAAAGGTTCAGCCAGCTGTCAGTGCAGTAAGGAACTCAGCTGAATTGGCCAATTTCTTGCCTAGTATAAAATTCCTGTCTCCTTCTCCACTAATTATACCTTTAGAGACTATTCATATTTGCTAAATATATATATGTGTGTGTGTGTGTGTGTGTGTGTGCGCCCACATCCACTTTTTTTTAAACCTGCAGTTCTTTTTTATTTCAGATCTATTTCTTCTTTTTATAAGGACAGGTATTTAGGCATCATCCAGAAAATTGTTGGTTTAGTTTGTTAATTAGTTTAATACTTGTTAAATATTTTTTCAGTCCATGATTAGAAGACGTAAGCAGGAAGAAGAGCTAATATACAACTAGCAGAATCTAATATTAAAAATTAGATTCTTTTGTTATAGTCAGCTTTTTCACTGACTTCAGTCTTACAGCTCTTCATCTATACATTGTATTTCACAAGGATAAAATAAGTTCATTTTTGAAAAATACTTTGTGAAGCATTCAGAGTCTCACCCAGAATGATAAGTCTTTAATGGTTATTTTAGCTTCAGAATAGCTGCGTTTGAACACAATGCACCACAGAGGTGAAATGGAGGAGAAAGAGAATGAGCAGGAAATATGGTATTCTTTATAAAAGTATGTTCTCAGGTCACAGTATCTCTGGCTTTGTATAGAAGCATTTCTTTCTTCTTTCTTTTTTCTTGTCCCATTTTAGGGATAAAATCTATGGGACACAGTGAAGCAAGAACAGGGTTGTTGTTTTTTTTTTTAATTTTTCTTTAAAGAATGACAATATATTTGTACCTGGTGCTGTAAAGAGAATGTGGGTGTGGGTTCAAACAGGCCTAATTTTAAATAAGATCTAGGGCAATCATATTCTCTACACTCCCTGTGGTCTAAAAGCCATCCTCTTTGTCAGAAGATGCCTTTTCAAGAGAGACAGATGGCATGAGCTGAACTGCGTGGAAAAAGTGTTTGTGCTTTCTCACCACACCTAGAAGCATTGCATCTAAGGTACAATGCTGCTGAATTTTTCTGAGGGGGCAGAGTCTAAAGAAACCTGAAGAAGGACATGATTGTGCTTACTTGGCACGACAAGTACTGACTGAAATTTCTACTTCAGCTCCTCTGCTGCTGCTTGCTAATGGAACAATATTTTTTAACAATTATTTCATTTATGTAAGTGATTTTATAAATACCTTTAAACTCTTCTGGTGACTTTTAAGTTCCTCAGAAACCTACAAGAAACATACCTAGGTTCAACCAAAGGTGAACCTTCACAGACCTTTCTGTACCTGGTGATTTCCAGACTCCATGGAAAGAACATAGGGACAGATGATACACAAAAAAAATGTTTTATTGTCTTTAAGTCTCCCTCCAGTAGTGCCTCTGTTTGCTGAGCAGATAAGAAAACAAGGGTCCTTCCAAGGTTCTAGCCTTTGTACAAAGACACCGACTGAATTCTTGCAACATCTGTGACAGGAAGTGTATATGACATTTGCTTGCATTTTACTGTCTGCAGAGTACATGATATGTTTGCAAACAGGAAAATTTTTAGCCCTAAGATTAACTCATGTTCACTCAGTTAGGTGGAAATTTCTTCCAGGAAACCAAAACCCCATTTTTTGAGGTAGGCAAGCAGAGAGGAAGTGAGGGAAAGCAAGGAGGAGCTTCAGGCATGAATAAAGAAGCACCCACCGTGCCAGAAGAAGGATATTTTCCTGAGGACTTTGCTTCAGTCTAAGATACTAGGAGTTGTTGAACTTGAAAGCATGAGTAGACCAAGCTCAGACAAATTTTGCAAGGGAAAAATTTTATCATCTCCTTTTTATGTTAATATATGTGAGACAATAAATCTTTTTCATTTGAAAGATATCCTGGTTTTTTTATTTATCCTAATAACATGTATCTTCAAGGTTTGAAAGCCATTTCTGTGCTTTTGGACTGCCTGTTTTCAGGAAAAGTTCCAAGCAAATGTACTGAAAATCTGTGCCTATTCAGGATCCCACCTGCACTTGAAACTGCTCATTGCCTTAAGTGTCCTAAGTGTAATTTTACCTTCTTCTCTGAGCTGACACCTTGCATATTCTATTGACCTGTAGAAGCAGTACCAATAGCTCTGTCACACAGCAATGAGGATCTTACTGCATTCCTAAGGCAGATTCTTTGTTACTCACACTGTAAAGTCTAGTCTTTTCTAAAATAATAGTTGAGATGCAAATAATATGCATTTCAAGGAGACCAGTAAAATTAATCCTGCTTACAAAAACATGTAGGTGCTCCCTTGGATAAGCAAATGCCAAAAATTACAGGGTGGATGCCTTTTTTCCTCATTGCTCTTACAGGCTATAGTTCCATTTTTTAATGAGAATAAAAATTACCTTAAAACTGAGGAACTTTGTTAACCTGCTTAATTAGATCAGTAGCATTTGTTTTCTGCATCTCCAAAGAGAAGTAGAAAGAAGCCAAGGAAAAAGAGCTCTAGTTGTGACCATCACAGTGACAGCAAGATTGTAAGGTCTAGTGGAAGGTTATGTAGTACCTCATGAAAATTCCTACATGCTTTTCACATGATTGATTTTCTGTAAAAATGAGAAAGCATGATTTGAAGTGATTCATACATTAACTTGGGCCCTAAGTTTATTTAATCCAAACAAGCTTTTTAACCTAGACCTTTATTTAGCACCAGGATGCTGAAAGTTCTCCATGCCTGACTAAGCAGTTCTGCAGGTTGTAATAGTAAGAAATTTACATATTGAAATTACAGAGAAGATTGTCTAGAATACAGTATCTTTTAATCTCAGAAAGTGACAGTCTTAATAAGAGGTATATTCCATTGTCAATATTTTAACGTTTATCTTGCTTAATGTAAAATCAATATTTTAACATGAGTTAATTACTCCCAGTGATAAGTTACAAATGTACTCCTCTTTTGGCTGGTAAACAAAAGAAATCACAAGACAAAGCAGCCTTTTACTAACATAATTTTTATCCAATTCTCCCACTCCCTGAAGTTAAAAAATCCTTTTAGATTATTTGTATGAGTATCTGGAGACTTTTAGGAAAGGAACAAATTTAAATAATTATAATAGTAACTGCTTAAAGTTATGTAAAGCCTGTCATCCCATGAGTTAACACAAGTCTGTCATTTATGAATACACATCTTTTTATTATTGTTCAGTGACCATTAGGATATCTGCAATCTTTCTTGTTTTTATGGCTGAGCTTAAAATAATTAATGTTGCTTTAAATCTATGAACAGTCACATGTGTTCCTAGCTTATATCTGTGATGCATGCACATATAATTTTTCAGAAGTTAAAAGAGAAAATATGTGTAGACAAAAAAAATCTCCTTAAATAAATTATGAACGAGGGATGTTGAAAAAAAATTTTATTTTAAATATCAAATGGAAAGATCTTACAAGTGAAGACAAAAATATTTTCTCTAGTTGCCAGTGTCTTATTTCATTCTGCTAAACAACATTTAATAGGATGCCCTTTACTGGTCACCATTAGAAGCAATTACAACAAGGAAGCAAAAGAACACTGCCAAATGAAAAGCTTGTCATTTTCATATAATGAGATAGTATTTTATTTTTAATTTGTGCGGCAATTTCCAGCCAAGATGGAAATTAAATTGTGCTAGGAATATAAAAGCACAAGGAATACATAGTCACTGCCCTAGATAGAAAACCTAGCAGCCTAAACAGAGAAGTCAGACAAAGAGAGAGAGAAAACCTGCATACTCAAATGCTTCTTCCTGTGTATTTTCTCCCTAACCCCTTCCCCGCCCATTCCTTTTTAAATAGAAGCAGGATTGATGTTGACAATATGCCTTTGAAATACAGCAGTGTGATGAAACAGTGAAGTACTCAACAGTGTGAACTGAAAGAAAGACAGGATTGCCACTTACCATAGCAATAAGCAGTCAGTGTCACAGCAAAATAATATTTCTTCACTTACATGCAGCATTTTTTTATTTGGTTATATGAAAATAAGGATGCACATATGTTCAAAGGCTAAGAGCACAGACTTCAGTTACTGTAGCAAAAAAGATGATCCTTCTGCCTCAAGGATTTTCTCTCTCCTGTAAATACAGTTTTGCCTCTGCATACTGCTTTCTTCCCTCATGTTTAAGTCCAAGCACTCCTGAAGAAAAAGAAATTATTCATACTCCTTGTTTCTTTTATTTTTTTTCCTATATGGGTTGTTTCAAAGCACTGAGACATCCAAAAAGCATCTTGGTGATTACATATTCTTCATTATAGAAATTTTAGCTGTCTCTATTACATATGTTTTGAGGAAGGGCTGAGAATATTGATCTCTCCATTCCATTGGTGAGTTGTTAATCACAGGAATACTCCTGAATTCATGACTGAGTGCCTACTAATGGAAATAAAGGATTTACTATCTGGCTCTGTAAAAGTAGTATTACTGTAGATTACTAGGAATGCATAGAAGTAGGGATGTTCATAAATCTTACACGGATATTTTGCAAAATATTTATAACTGCAGTAGTTTTCAATTAGCATACTTTGTGTGGCACTCTGGTCTGGAGCTACAGGAAGGTTAAATGCTTCTTGCTTGCAATTGTGTAAATCTAGCGTATCTGTGATTGAATTCTGAGCAAAATCAACATATAGAACATAGGAGCAAAATGAGGATACATTGTTCCTAATGCACCCTATCGAATAATCCCGTTTAATTCACCTGCAAACTGTGTATTTGTTGTGGAAAAAAAAGATGCAAAGGATACACGTGCCTGTTGTGGGTAACATTACAGGGCTGAATACTTAAAATTATTCTGGTGATTTAGATCATGGTGAACACACTCTCAAAAATATCAAACTTAAATTACATAAGGTGCCTGACTGGACTGATGAAATGTGTTTTATGCCTCTACAAAAGCTAGGGAATTTTAATCAATCACTGGGAAAAGCAAATAGATCAAGTGAGTACCTTCCCATTAGCTCTGCAATGCTTGACAGAAATAGGACAGCAGAGAACAATTTTTCCTGGTGCACACAGGGTTCTGTTTATGTCATCTGAATTTTATTCTGCACTGCTTATGCACTCTTGCCTGGAGGAACCCTGCAGTCTTGAGGTAAATACAGTAACTTAAAGCTTTATCACTGAACATATTGCTGCCAGTCTATTATCAGGATAATGGGCTCTTTTTCAGGGATTGGAGTAAAGTTCTATCCACGTACTACCACAAAATTAACAAAATAAGTGAATAATAAGCAATGAGACTGTTGAGTCCACCCAATGTAAAATCACAGAGTCACAGAATATCTCTGTTTGGAAGGGAGCCATAAGGATCATCAAATTCAACTCCTGTTCCTTGTAGGACTACCTAAAACCAAATCATATGACTAGGAGCATCATCCAGACACTCCTTGGACTCTGACAGGCTTGGTGCTGTGACCACTTCCCTGGAAAGCCTATTTCAGGGAAAATATCTGTGAAGATATTTTCGTATTGTCCAGAATGAACACCCGCTGATGAAGCTTCACTCCACTTCCTCATGCCCTACTGCTGGTCACCTGAGAGAGGAGACACTTCTTTCTGTAGGGCTTCTCCCCAGCCTCTCATTCCCTAATTTGTACATATAACCAGGATTACCCTGTCCCAGGTGAAGAATCTGTTAAATGTCATGTAGATGGTGAATGCCCAGCTCTAGTCTACTCACAATTCTCCACCCTCAGGGGAGGGCTCCCCCTAATTTAGGATATCTTTTAAAAACTATTAAAATTCAATTGTAGTAACAGCAAATTAGAAGAGTATTTCTGTATTCACATTCACTTTACCTATCTCATTAGTAGCTTGATGCCATTTATAGACAGAGCTTACCTGAAGGTAAACTGAATTAATGCCTACCAAACTGTATTGAATATATGCAATATAGTTCCTTACTAGAAAGAGCAAACAATAAAAAATTTACAGATCTTTTTGAAGCACTGCTAAATTCACCTTTCTATATTTGTTTACATTTTCATATAGTTGTATATGTTCTTTGTGCTATTTTTATGGGGTTTTTTTCTGTATTCCGGTTCTTAATCTTGTTTTCCATAACTTTTGGTCTTTTAACTAGATACCAACCTATCAATATTGAAAATGTAGTAGCTGGATGTCACTGACATGTGTAAGGGAGGATGTAGAAGAAGGTCTGGTAGATTTGAGTCAACTTATTTCTGAGGTCACCTAGACAGCTGGGGGTTCTTTGTGCTAGGCTTGTACAAAAAGAGCTGTGCAGAAGCTCTGAATTGTTATTTTTATTCTGGTGAGCAGCAAAGTGTCAGCAAATTTTGAGATCCAGGCATAAATTTTCAGACGTATGATAAAGAAATTGCTGAGAAATTACAGATCTCCTTGTCTCACATGTCTTTCCTAAATCATATCTTGAACCCAATTCTTACCCTTCCATAATAGTTTCTTCTATCTATTCTTTCTATGATGCATTTCTAGCTCTCACCAACTTTTGTCTCAGTCTTTGGCAGCCTTCAATCTCCATGAATCATTTATTCCCTTTGGCTAAACTTGCTTATGGTTAGCTGTCCTAATTTGGAAATGATATCCTGTTATATCCTTTTAACTGAGTGTGAGCAGCTGCCGTAGAGAATGTTCAGATTTCTTTTTTTAATACAAGATGTTCCCAAGGGATACAGAGTATGTCCAGTGAGAGTGGTGATCTAAAGACCAAAAGAACTGCTGAACTTAACCATAAAGTCATTCCCTGTTATTCTGCTCAAATCAAAAATAAAAAAAGTTACCTTTTTAGCTGATTTTTTAAATTTTACTTTTTAGTTTTTATTTTAAAAGATGCCAGTGTCAGTGCAGCTTTTGCTTTATTATTAGGGTGGCTTATATCAAATCCAACACTCCTTCTCTTTAAATAATTTGAAAAATGTGTGATTGAAATAAGAGTGTAAAGGAAGTTGTGTTTCATTTCACTATATGTGACTGAGTAAAAAATAATTTGATCTATCTTTTTTGTGTGTGATGTGATGATGACGAAGAAAAGAAAGTCTTAGCAAACGCCCAGAGAATAATTGAATTTACCTCATAGGTTCTTCAGCATGGCAAAATTCAATAATTCAGCAACCACATATTCATGAAGAATATTTTTAGACCTAAAATTCTTGTAAATGTTTTCCTTTACCTTCCTGAGCCTGTGCTTCAGTATCACATCTGGATCAGCAATGAAGAAGGGCTTGTTTTGAATATTAGGAGCCAAAATTTTCCTTGAAAATTATAACCAGGTACACTGACAGCTTTCCTCCATAACTTTTCCATTTCATGAGTAATAATTGTTAAAAGAGTAAGGAACATACTCCAAAGATTCAATTGCCTAAATGTTATCAAATCAAATGACAAATAAGTTCACTTCTTTAAAGCTCTACATTTGTTGAGTCCTTTTCCAGAAAGCTCTCTGTCTCTGAACTTCCCTCAGAGTCATATTCTCAGTGCCTCAGTGAGGAGGTTCTTTGCTTTCTGTTTCTTTTTAAAATTTTTCAGTGATGCTTTTGTACTTCCTTTCTCTTTCTCACATGCAGACACACATCTCTCTACTGAAAAAAAAAAAAAAAGAAAAATAAAGCAAGCTTCCCCAACCAGAAGAAACCCCAAACCAAACAAAAAGACCCAACAAGCCAAAACACACCCCAGCAAAGTCTTATCACCCAAATATATTTTTATTGTAGAAAAGTATGTTCTTTCATTGATGGCTACTTTTTTTTTACTAGAGCAATTCACAAGTGGCTTCTTGCAGCTGTCTTCAGTGAAGGGTGACAGTTACTCTTACCTATCATAGTGACTTATATGCAGCCCACAGTTTTACATGAAGCTAATACCTATTGTCAAGATAAGGCACCACACCTTTTTCTGTTTTGTTTTGTTTACTTTCTTGTTTGTTTGTTTGTTTTTCTGCAGTTGCTTTCACAGGTACCATTAGAAGGCTTTTTTAAGCTTGTGGGTTTTGTCTTCTCTTAATGTACATATATTTTAGCAATTTGTACTCAAGAAAATTATGATATACACTATACTTTATTTATTACATTTATTCAAGAAATAGAACACTCTCCAGACAGGGACAGAAAAATTGACACTTAGTCTGTACTAGGTAAGTATTAGTGGCAGTCACTTAGAGATATATGTTTAGTGAAACATGGACTGGAACAATAGAGCTAAGAAAAACAAGGGAGATAAAGAAAGAATCTTTTCCTTTTACCTGTATACTAAAGTTTAAAGAGGATACAAACTTGTATATACGAAGAAGCTAAACAACACTTCACATGTTTACTAAGAAAGAGACTATAATACTTAGATTTAAAATCTGGTCTATATTCCTCTTTCAGTATAATTTCTGGCATTTCAGGGAAATGCAACTATGACAACTAAGAGTCCCACTGCCATAAATGCTATTCATAGGTAGACATTCCCTGGTCTGATCCATGTATAGCATCAGGAAAAGCATTCTTTTTCTTGATGAGTTTAGGATGTAAATGAACAGAGAAGCCAAATAATGGAGACAATGAAAGCATTGTCTACATTTTACAGTCAGTAAACTAGAGCAGAAAGATTTGCTGACATTTGTCTACTCTGCATGCAGATGCTGCTTCCTTTGACATGGGGATTCAGAGTGAAAAAATTTCATAGTCATGTGAAAAAGCGTGTTTCCCAACATAGAGCCAGGGCTTGGAACAGAGCAACCATTTAGTTTACTAGGCTTCTATTGAATGTTTAATAATGAGGATTTTGTAACAGAGATGTCTTCTAAAACAAAACAGGAACAAAGACTACAGAATTTTCTTCATATACTCTTTCTCACTGCCGTCAAAGAGCTGTGATTCAAACCCTGCCAGTCATGGCTGCACTTGAACTAATGACTTAGCAGTGAAAAGGCTCTACAGTCTATTACTAATCTCCTGATTCATCTGGGCTTTCAATCCTTTTTTAAAGCTATATTTACTGGGATCAGAACAGTAGCCCTTCTTAGAATAGATTTTATGCTGCAGCTCACAGTCCAGAGGTCAAGAGTCTTCCATTTAAAAAAGAATAAGTCACAGTGTCTCTGTACAGCCACTTTCTCACAGCAGGGCAAAAACTTGCCCATCCTAATAACAGGTTATCATTAAAAATGTCCTTCTTCCATGTTAGGTATCTTACCTTCATGAATGAATGCATAAAAACAAGTGCCTTCTATTTAATCTTATCTCTTTATTTATCACATTAATTCATCTTCATAGAAAATAGACAAGTCTAAGTAAATTATTTTTAAAAACCAAAACAGCAAAACCAAACCAAACAAATTATTTTTTACGTCGCCATGTTAGCTGCTGGAAAAAATGAAAAAACTGTATTATGAGAGAAATAGTGACATATAAGAGAGGAAAAGACCATATAAAGGAATACATTATGTTTGTGTTTGTCAATACATTATATTAGTTGGATACCACACATTTTAGAAAGTTAGCAACCATTTCACAGGACATATGGAGTATATTTTTCCATTGTTTATCTTCTGCAGCTAAGAGCTATTATCTATTCTCTTGAAGTATTTAAAATTGAGAACCAGTGTTACATGCAGATTTTAAACTTCCTTCTTACATCATGATTTTCATATCTGTTTTGAAGGTCATGCTCTACCTTTTCAAGTGGATCGATATGTACCAGTGTAGTGCATGTGCACAAAGGACATTTCTGATTTCTGCTGTTGAAATTCAGCACTGGACCTGGAGTAGAATACAGCACAGGTGCAGGGGTCACTTGCATATCTTCAGACATATTTTAATAGAGAATCAGTGAAGAAAGGCAGTTTTGCTGCACTGTGCTTCACACGGCACATGCCAGATGTAGATCACAGTGCTGATGCAGAAAGTTGAATGAATTCTATTCCTTAATAGTTTTAATGGAGAATATGCAGTCATGCTGAAATGTTCCATTCAGAGGAAAAATAGTGTAGCCTACTCACTTGGCATGAGCCTATCCCTGCTTCTAGACATATCAAATTCTTTCTAGGCATGAAGAAGACCAAAATCTCAGCTCAGATAACAGCAGATTTGTGTCGTGATTTGTATGATCTTTTCCATGGTCATAACTGATATCTATCCTTATGTAAGTTTGACAGACACCTAGAAAAAAGCTACACAGTTGCTAAGTGCTATCACAGCACTTGCTCTCCTCTTCTCTTAAGTATACTAGCATATTGTGTTGGAGCACTGCTTCTTTGAGGGTTGGAGAAAGTTGCTAAAATCCAGAGAAAAAATTTTGTTTACATTTGTGTTTCCCAGTGTTTTCAGCAACACAGGTACTTGCTGTGTTTTAGATTGTCACTGGCACTATGTAAGTATTTCTTGGGCATATGTGAAGCTTCTTTTTGTGTCTGAGGAGGTACAGCAGGTAAGTGTATTATTTTGTGTAGCACTCTTCTTTGCTCTTCTTCTTCACTCTTCTTCACTCTTCTTCTTCACTCTTCTTCTTCACTCTTCTTCTTCTGTGGGGGATTGTACCTGTTCTTCATGTTCAATAATGAAAGAGGAACAGGAGAATATTCAGAACACTTGTTACTTCACTTCTATCTTCACCACTGATGTATCATCCTGACTCTTAATGGAGCCTGTATTGCATCTTGGTAAAATGGATAAGATTTAAAGCCCTTTTAAATCCTGCTCAGAGCTTCTTTGTTCAGATGGAAAGAGATAATAGATAAATAACAGCTAGAATTAACTATGCAGTAAAGATAAACTGTCTAGGAAAATCTGCAGAAAGTGAGTTATTGTTTTGATTGAACCTCTAAGTGGTTTAAAAATGTGTTTTCTAAAAATATCTGTTGGTATAAGCAAAGATTCCTGTATCCTTTTTTTTTTTCTTTATTTTCAGCCTCAGGATATTTTAGCCATTTATAAAGCAGGTTACAGCTCTAAGTTTTATATATGAACACCTATTCAGCTGGAAAAAAATCTGTTCATAACTGCAATTCTTCCAAGAGTCACAACATAAGTTCCAGTGCATGAACATTACTGTGTTAGGAGTAGAGTGACTCTGAAGCAATTAGAATTTTCTTAGAGAGTCAGTATTCCTAGGAAATTTAAAATTGCATTCAATGGAGCAGGAGGAAGGAAAAGTAAATTATAGTATAGCCTAATATTTTTCAAATCTTTTGAAAAGTTATGAAACTTAATTTCTATGGAATCGTGTTTTTAAGACTTTTCTATTCATAGGCTGAATGGTGGTTTCTGTTTCTTCAAAAATGGTCGTCACCAGGAGAACCACCTTCATGTTTTAAGAGATCTGTACTTGAAAACCATTTAGGTGTAAAGAAACTCCCCAAAGATTTTTTTAAAACTGAATGCTATTCCAAAATGCCATATCACAGTATTGAACTCTTCTGGGGCCTCAACATCATGTTAAACTGCATGACCACACCATGATATCCAAAAGTCATTTGAAAAGAAAACCTACAATAAAATATTTCTAGGAATATTTAGAGCAGGCAGTCTATACATACCTAATTGGATGGAGATACGGAGTCACAAATGTTTCCAGAAACACATCCACTACTACCTCTTTATTTCAAGTTACCGTTCAAACATTCTGACCATATTTATTCACAATTATTTTTAACCTAACTCTGGAATACAAAAAAAAAAAAAAAGAAGAGGTGAAGGCAGGTATAATTTACTGAATCACTCCTAGAGGTGCCTGAGAAGTCAGAAGCCTCATTCCAGATAGCTTATTCCTAAATTCTCCTGGTCCTTAAAGCAGCCTAATTTTATGCAGCTGATTTTAGCTTATATTTTAAGATTGATTTTATAAAACTTCTTTGGTATTTTGTGCACCTACAACTTTGTGATGGCCATAAGTGCCACAAATGACAGATGTAGCACAACATTTTGATGGAAAGCGTTGCTTGTACCAGGATTAAACTTGTTTTACTGCATATTGAAAGATAGCCATACTTCCATTTCCCTTTAAATTACATGAAGTTTCTTAACAGTTTGATTAGATTAGTAAAACATTCATTAGCATATTTTAAATTATATACTTTGATTATTTAAATCCAGTTGTATGCTTTTCCTCATCAGCAGTATGGCTTTTATGCCGCACAGCATTTCTGGTGATTTGTCAGCTAAACTTAGGCAAATAAATCTTTACACAAGTTGAGGACAGGCCTACAGGTCTTCCTCAAAATATTCTAATACTGAAAGCAGTAGGGAATGAAAGAGGACAGAGAAAGAAGACACATTGTTCAGTCCCACATATCCAAGGAGATTCTTTCAAATAAAATCGTTTATTTTGATTGAAAACTTGAAACTGTAGCTACACAAGACCACACTGTAGAACAAAGATTCAAGTATTTAAAGGTGTCATGTGAAATTTTATGACTCACTTCTGACAATTCAGACAGTGTAAAACAACACAATAAAAAACAGCCAATCCTTTAGGGAGAATAATTTCTGTCTTGAATCCTTAAAAAATTTGGTTTATTGTTCTTTTTATCGTCTTCTTTAGCCACACTAAAATTTTAAAAGCAACAAATAGACCCTGAGCAATAAAAAATAGGAATCTTCTCATGATATTTTTCTTAAAGTACTTCCAAAGCTACCCTTCAAAACACTTCTGCCACTTTTGCAATATTGCATATTTCCAACAGAAATCCTGGATTTTATGAGTGGAGTCTCCAATGATTATCTGCTGCATTCTGAAGTTTGGGAGAAGTTTAGTTTTGCTTTAATAATTATATTCTTTTTTAGATTAAAATTGTTTTTCATTCTGTTCAACTTTCCTGGATAATCTCAAGAGCATGTTATTCTCAATGACCTTGACATAATGAACTCTAAAAAACAAATGGTGTCTCCCATACTGCACCAGAGCCATGGGCTGTTATAGCATTATACACAGTGCACATACTGCCCAAAGCATGTGCACATAGAAGGGCACATAATGCCCAAATAAGAAGTGTATGCTAAAGAGCAGTGGAGGAGTATTGGTGGGTCTGTAGCTTTTATGTGTTACATAAAATTTATACAACTGTATCAAGTTAATTTATGTAGATCTGGGCAGATCATTTACCTTTGGTAAAAATACTCATTATAAATTAATTCCCTCTAGTATTTTTTGTTGTTTTTTTTTTTTTTTTCAAAATGAGCCAATATTTAATCTAGTGTAAATGTTTCCATTTTATCTTAATATTGAAATTCAGCCCCTAGAATTACCCTGGCCTGATTTGTGCTATCGTCATGAATACACAGTGCAGCAAGCTTAACAAGCAATGATCTCTTTCTTACTACAGCTTCCTCATGCAGCAAGGTGATCACTCGTGCTGTTTTCTTGCCAATTGCAACAAAATTTCAGGATTTGTCTTCCTGAATTAGCACTGCAAGGAACTCATTGTAAAACTTAAATATATAGCCCAGTCCTTTGCTTGTTTGGGCTACCTTTTTCATTGTTGTTGTTGTTATTATTTTGTTGTTAGTTTTGTTTTTTGTTTTCTTTTTTTTTTTTTTTTTTTTGCAATTGGGGTATATTGATAAAAGCAAGGGAGACTCTAAACATGAGTGGAGAAATGTCTACTGTAAACTCTTCTCAAGACAAAAAGTAATTGAAGCACTTCACTTGAACATTGATGATGTTACCAATTAGCACTGTGCCAATTAAGTTGCAGTTATCAGGTTTCAGAAATAACTATATTTAAAGGGATGACGCAGGACCTTTCTTTTGTTCTGTCTGAAGAGTCACCGCAACAAATTTGTATCCACCCAGAGGTGACATTAGAGATTCTGAAACCCAAGTTTAATGGAACTGTGGCTTATGTTGAACAAGTAGATTGTGAGAATTATGGGGAAAAAATGTTTTCTTCCTACAAAATGCATTGTAACCCAATATTTTCTTATTTGAGAGACTTGAAGATCTCTACTCTCAAAGACTTCTTTCCTTCTTCCTGTCAGTAGTTCTTGAGACTAAAGCATTAGTTATTCTCACAGATCTTTCTATTTAATTTCTCTGTACTGCCTCTAAGTGCAATGTCAGACCTGGAAAAAAAAAACTTCTATCCAATGCCTTACAAAAACACTGCATAATGTTGTTTTAAGTATTAGAAGCTGTTTTTTCCTTTGTTTTTTCCCCCCCCTAAACCTATTTTCCCCACATACTGTCTTTACAGTTGAATAAACTTTAAAATGTTTTGCTTAGATTCAGTAACATCCAGGAGCTGGGAGTGGGGAAGAAGAGGAGGGATGGACGTGGGCTCTGGGAGATTGCATATAAAACTAAAAGAAACCCTCTCAAATTCAAGTGCTTCAAATGTTATAATGGTATTCATTGTAGATCTATTTATCCAAACACAAATGTGAATTATCTGCATTTGTCTAGGCAACATCTGTTCAAATAAGCCTAGAATTCATGTATCAGATAATGACAGCATGGTAAATTAGAAGTATTTAAATGACATTTTTTTAATCAAAGGATAATTTTCATCATATTTTTAAGCAAAGAAAAAACCCATGGAGTATAATGTGGCTGAAAATTATTTAATCTGTATAACAGAAGTTTTCAAAATTTTCATCTCTATGACTGAATTCTGTTCAGAAAACTACTCAGCAAATGTTGTGGGTTTTAAATAAGTTCTGGTATGTTCATAAAATAAATGAAAGAGTGTTGTATCAATGGCTTCCAGCTATGAAACAACCTGTAGCTTTATCTGGACAATGCTATGGGGGTTTATTGAATTAATTTACTTTACTCCAGAGGACCGCTCACTTGTATGACAACATTGAGAGATTCCAGGCTGTTGATTCATTCATACAATAGTCTACTACTTTATTTGATCTTACAGCAATATTTGAGGGAAATTCAGAACTAAAATAAAACAAAGTCTCTCCAGCATGCTCACTAATGCTCATAGTCTTCTGATGTTTTTTGTTTTCCAGAGCACTGCATATGTCCTTTCCCTGGTCACCCATATTCTCTTGGGGAAACCAAGTATCTTTACATAATGGAGCAAGAACAATTTCATTTCTTCCAAACAGGGGAACTGGAAAATGTTGTAGTGGTCAGGCACAAATTAATCCCAACCAGTTTTAAACTATTTGCTTTAAGAACAGACAAAGAAGAATCATAGAATTACAGAATTAACTAGGTTGGAAAAGACCTTTGAGATCATCAAGTCTAACCTGTGACCTAACACCACCTTATCAACTAAACCATGGTACTGAGTGCCAAGTCCAGTCTTTTTTTAAACACCTCCAGGGACAGTGACTCCCTCAGCTCCCTGCGCAGCCCATTCTAGTGCCCAATCATTCTTTCAGTGAAGAATTTTTTTCTAATTTCCTGCCTAAACTTCCCCTGGTGCAGCTTGAGACTGTGCCCTCTTATTCTGTCAGTTGTTGCCTGGGAGAAGAGCCTGACCCTCACCTGGCTACAATCACCTTTCAGAGAGTTGTAGAGAGTGAAAAGGTCTCCCCTCAGCCTCCTCTTCTCCAGGTTAAACAACCCCATTTCCCTAAGCTGCTCTTCACAGGGCTTGTGTTCTATACACCTCACCAGCCTTGTTGCCCTTCTCTGGATGTGTTCAAGCATCTCAACATCCTTCCTAAATTGGGGGGCCCAGAACTGGACACAGCAGTCAAGCTGCAGTCCAACCTATGCTGAGGACAGGAGGAGAATTACTTCCCTGGTCCTACTGGCCACACTGTTCCTGATCCAGGCCAGGATGCCTTTGGCCTTCTTGGCCACCTGGGCACACTGCTGGCTCATGTTCAGGAGGAAAGAATTGTACTGTTATACAGAGCTGTACTTGCTGCATATTGCTAATACATTCATCAGCTTTATCTGCGGCACAAACCTATACCGCACATATAAAATAAAATGCTTTTCCCTTCCCTTCTCTACTCCTCCCTTTTTCCATGCCCCTTGAGGAGTTATTTTTCCCTTTTCATAAAAAAATACCGTGACAGCCTCCTGGCTTTAAAATTTTACCATAAAATCACCTTTAACCACTCAGCTGGTGTTCTTGCTTCTGTGGGCTATGCGTCTTAAAAATTTCCAGCGTCCTTCTGTTCACAAACTACTTCCTGAAAGCTAAGAGAAAGGAACAAGAAATGAATAAAAGAAAAGGAAATAAGTTTGCACTGGTGGAAAATAATAATGGCTTAGATTATGACTGTGGAAACAGTGTGCTGCTAGAAATATAAGTGCTTTCAATGTTTTCATCCTGCAGTCAAGTAAATGGGAGAACAAACGGCACCAACAAATGTCATTACATAACCGAAGCTTAGAAACATGAAGGCCTATAAAATACTCTGAAATTTAGAATTTTTATTAGGATCTAATTAGGCAATGAAGTTAAAAATATAGATGTGCACAATTTGAATACAACTGAAAACCAACAACAAAACCCAACCCTAAACCTAAACCAAAAACAACAAAAAATCCAACCAAAAAATAATAAAGGGATTGAGACACATTAATATAAAGACAAAGTCATAATGATGTTTAAATTTTTGGAAAAATATATTTGTATACACAGATACACACTCATGTACAGAAATATGTTTGTACGTAAGTGTATAGAGATATATGTACATTTAGACACATATTTCTCCATATGTGTGTGTGTGTGTGTCTGTCTGTGTATGCATGAGTAGTGAGTTGACCCTGGTTGGATGCCAGATACCCACCAAACCAGCTACATTATCCCTTTCCATAGCTGGACACAGGAGAGAAAATGTAACAAAGGGTTCATTGAGATAAGGACAGAGAGAGATCACTCACCAAAGACTGTCATGGGCAAAACAGAATCAAATTAGTGATATTAATTGTATTTATTATTAGCAAAAGCAGAGAAGGGTCATGAGAATCAAAATAAGACCTCGAAATGACCTTCCCCCAATCCCTCCCTTCTTCCCCACTCTACCTCCTGCCTCGCAGTGGTGCAGGGAGACAGGGAATGGGGGTTATGGTCACTTCATCACATCCTGTTCCTCCCACTGCTCAAGGGAAAGGAATCCTTCTCCTGCTCCACAAACTTTTCCAGTGTGAGTCCATCCCACAGGCAACAGTTCTCTCCCAGCTGTTCCAACATGGGTTACTCTTCCACGAGCTGCACATGTCCTTCCATGTGTCCTTCAGGCACAGTGTGCTCCACTACAGGCCTCCCGGGGCCCATGACCATGCTCCTCTCAGGCATCCCCTGCTCTGCTGTGGGGCTCCCCCACAGGCTGCAGGTGCATCTCTGCATCCCTGTGATCCTCCATGGGCTGCAGGAGCACAGCTGCCTCACCACGGGCTGCATCCTGGGCTGCAAGGGAACCTCAGCTCTGGCTCAGCCTGGAGCACCTCCTGGTCTTCCTTCTGCACTGCCCTTGGTGTCTGCAGGGTTGTACTTCTCACAAATTCTCACTCTGCTGTGCTTTGCCCATAATTATATCTGCACAATAACATTTCTTTTCTTCTTAAATGGTGTTGTAAAGGCATTACTATCATCACTGATGATTTCTGTCTTGGCCAGAAGCACATATGTCTCAGAGGTAGCTGGCAATAATTCTGCTGGACATGGAGGAATCTTCTGGCAACTTCTCCCGAGAGCCACCCCTCCTATAAAACCTGGCCACGCAAACAATACAGCATGGTTCTGAATTTGCCTGTCAGCAGAAAGGAAAAAAATATCACAAGAGTAATAATAACTTTCAATATGTATGTGTGTGCATGTGTGTTAAGGTGTGTGTTTAAAATTTGCATCTATGGGGAAATACGATAGAACACATCACAACAATATCATGAATGATGAACCATACACATTTTCATCTGATATATAATGCAATTTAATCTTTATTACCCTTGTCAATATAATCAATACACACCAGTTGCAAGTGACATATAGAAAGACAGCCTTAGCATAATGAAATGAATTTTGAAATGCAGAGCCACAGCAAGTCTGTTCCCATGCAGTGCAACTTCATTAAAGTATCCATGCAGGAAGCAAAAACATAACATTCAGGCAGTCAAATGGAGAGATTTTTCATTCCACAATAAGACTTTCTTTCCATCAACTTGTCCATTTCCCCCTAGAGTTCATAATAACCTTGAGAAATCAGCCACATCATGTCAATTTCTGTTGTCTTAACACACCTGTGAAATGTCGGATTCCTTTTTTTGTGATACTTTTAGAATTTTATTAAAATTGTTCAGTAGTACTGAAATTGTTGTTGAACAGTTTGAATAATAATTGTACTTTTCCTATATTATGTGTACTATTAAGAAAAGTCTACTCAGACAACAACCAATTATCCAAAACTCTATAATTAGAAAAGGGAAGACACTCAAGTTTTTTGTGGGTTTTTATACATGTGCTCTGAAACTGTTATTTGGTATGATTCTTCTGTAAAGCCAGTTCTGGTCCCTTATTCAGTTATTATAGCTACTCACACACAGGTTATCACTGGGGTTTCTGGGTCATCTTCTCTTCTGGACCAGAGCAGTTTTGATATTTCCTTGAAAAGACAAAAAATATTGTGTAATCTTTTGCATTTGCAGATCTTTAAGCATGATAAAGAGCATGATCCTCTTTATCTTCCTTTTTCCATTTAGGCAAAAAAACCAACAAAACCTGGACTAAAATTTTTCTCCCAAGCTCTTCTTCATGTCTATTAGTATCAGTGGCATTGAGATAGTGAAAATTAGAGTAAATTTCAGGGCAACAATGAAAGTTTTTCCTATTCTTCATCCTTCCATGACTTCTTACAACAGCCTCTTGAAGTCTGCAGAATATCTTTGGTGTCATCCACAAATGTTGGTTGTTTGTTGCATTTCAAGTGGGAAAGAGAACCCTAACAGCAAACCAAGTTCTAAAATTCTATACCTGTTAGAGTTCTTCACTAAGTCAAGAGTATCCCGCCAGGTGTCTAGGGTATTCTTTGTGAATACTTCTGTGAAGGAGAATTTTAAGAAGACCTACACAAGTTGTCAGCCACACCAATAAAATACTGTCTTGTTTCTAAGACTACTTTTTGAAGGCAAAAGCAATCAACCTGTGAGAAATAATCCCTCCAAATAAAGTAAGCTGTGTTTTGATTATTTCTTTAATGTTTTTAAATTCTGAGAATAAATAGGCTTACATATTAAGGGTACCTGACATTTTTCTAGTTTGCTATGGAGTTCAATTGTCTGCACATATCAGTCATTTGTCTTGGGGTAACTCTGATTTTGATTTATACAGTGCTGACAGAACAAAATTACTTGCTTAATTTTTCTTCTTCTCTGTGCTTTTCATTACTAAGAACACTGCTCGACTGGAGTTCAACCTATATATTATTCAGGAGTACAGATTATTTCCCAAGCTCAGGTAGGAATTTTGTATTTAACTTTTTACTGTTGTGGCAGAGTAGTTGAGGGACGGCTCCCAGCCAGGCAAAAGAAGCAGGGCACAGTGATTGCATGGATTATTATGATTAGATTTATTGCTAATACAATACCTAAGTATTGTCAATGCAGTAGCTAAATAATGCTATTACAATGAATTGCAGTATAAGTCATAGTCCCAAGCTGCAGTGAGATCATTTTGCCTTCTAAACTTCTCAGAGAAGTCTAGGTGTGGCTAGGTCCACCTAGTGTCAGATTTGGTCAGCAGTCTATGTCTAAAGGGTTTGGCTGGAAACATACATGTTTGCAGTCTTTGGCATTGCAAAATTCACACTCGCCAAGCAACAAAGTCTCTATGTAACTACTTTATCTACATGTTTGTCTGGAACTTAGTGCTTTTTACTAAGACGGCCAAAAGTGAGCAAGACATGCCTGCTGAGGGCTGAATCCACCCGGAAGCTGCTTGCAATATTGAGACGTCTGTTTGCCCAGTTGGCCAGATATACAGTAGCATCTTATGTCCTTATGCAAGCACCAAAGTTATTTGCAAATATCTGTGTTCCCTCATCTCTGGAATAGAGTTATTGAGGACCCAGAAAGTTCTTCCTGCAAAACCCACCTGATCTTCTTCTCTTTAGGACAAACCAGATTGCACCATCAGAGAGAGAAGAAAGAGAAATGGGGGTCTGTGGAGGTGTGTGTATGACACACATGAAGAACCAATTACGTTTCACAGCTGTCAACATTAAGTTATTTGAAAATACTTCCTATGATTTTGGATGCAGACATTAGTAGCTCAATAACAGTCTTAGTCATATTGTTTCATTTTAGGTAGCCACACCAGGGATAACAACTTGGACCCAATTATCCTTGTGGTTCCCTTCCAACTCGAGATCTCCTATCTTTCTGTGATATATGATAAATCAATATTTAAGCTGTTAAATCAGACACTCAGGAGTTACATACCCCAGTTTCAAATTTGCCTTTATAGGTCTCCTATACATACATATTTAATGATACTCTTTAACTGTAACACCCTTGGCACCGGAGGACTATTCTATTCAGTGTCTAAGTAAGAGAATACTCACTATGAAGAATCTATTTTTATATTTTCTTTGGTTTTCTATGCCTGTCTTACTGAAAACTATTCAGATTATGTTCTGAAAGGCAGAATTATTCATATGGTTTTTGTCTGTGCTAGAAGTTCAACATTAGCAGTGGTTAGATTTTTTTAAAGCATTTCTATGAGAAGATCTGGCTGTAGGCATAAGGAGTCTAAAAGGCTACTTAAGACACAAAGGAATATGTGTTGTTTGTTTGTTTTTATGCTACACTCTTACTTCTCTCTCCTCCTCACCTGCAGTTCTGAGGTATCAGTCTGTGTGAGCTGACCCTTCGCAAGTTCTTACACTGCAAGAGCTGATAGCTTGGTAGCTATCAGTGTTGGAGTATAAAAGAACCAGCATTTTCTTACAATGTCAAGGTATACTGTCAAGGTTTGGAGTTCAAGGAAGGAAACTATACATTTAGGAAAATGTGAATAGTGAAGTGACTGGATTGATTAAATTGCTTATTCAATGTGAAATCTTTTAAAACAGGGAGTAGACAGATTTTCTCATTTTAAGACTTGCTTTTAGTTTATTTAGGATATTTTATTCTTTAATTTGAGAGTTAACATGAGTATATCATTAACCACCTATGACAGAAAAAGGCTAGAGGAATAAAAATCTCAAATTTAAAAGCATTATTAATTAAATTTCTTATCCACAATATAGGGTGGGATTTTTCAGAATTTTTTAGATCTATGTAAAGCCAACTTATCTGCTGGTCTTTGCAATTCATTTATATCGGACTCATATGTTTCAAATTTAAACTATTGGAAGGTTACAGTAAGTGAGAACTGGAAAATATAGCATTCAAGGGAAACAAGTTCAAGGACAGATATCAAACAGCAATATTTTAGTGAGGGGGCCATTAAGATGATTAACAGCAATATCATTACAATACGTAAGGTAGTTGAAACTCATATTGTCTACCTGGTTTATTCTTCATTAATACACTAACTAAATATTTTGGAAATTTTTGGTCACTTAGCATAGGGACTAGATGCTTCCAAAAACTCTGAGCTAGTCCCAAAATAGCTTTGATGTTCCAGGAGAAACAAATCCTTAAATGTGAGTACACCTGAAGAGTGATCTATTTTATAAGTAAAGCAGGCATTTTTATGGAGCTACCAGCGATAATCAACTGTGTCAAATTTGAACTAAGAGTAAGCTGCAGTTATTGAGACACAAGCTTCTGAAAAGTAATGCTACATAGATCTCACAGTCTTATCACAGAGTGAGCTGTGTTACCTTATAATGTGATATAGATGATTCTTGATTGAGTAGAAGCATGTAATTCAATTGAAGAGTTCTGCTGACACAAGGGCAGCCTTCAGGTGATTTATGAATGAGAGTAGAGCACTTCACTGAATTACAATCTTGGTATTCAGCTTGGAAAGGGTTTGAAACATTATCGTCATACTGGAGTGGTGGGGGGAAAGGAATTTAGGGAAGTGAAGAAAACAGATAATAAAATTTTTTAATTGGAAATGTGCAAAGAAAGTTTCACCTCATATTTTTAAAACAAAGTTTATAATATTTTCATCTATGTAGAAGCTTGAAATTTGCAATCTTTGGACATAATTTTGTGTTTCCCCCAAGCAAAACACTGGGCGTCCTATGACTGTTTCATTATATGTATCATAATTAACTGACAAATATTTTCCATTCAAAAAATCAATCAATCCAGGTTTTCCTTAGCAACTATAATTTAAGACCATTAATGCAATAAGCTAATTCTTCCCAGAAGATCCACTGGCTGAATAAAGAAACAACTGTTCCAATGCAGGAGACTGTTAGTATATGGAAAAAAACAATGATAAGGAAAGGTAATTTTCCTTTTCCAGTGTAACTTGTTTTCAGCAGACATGTATTTGTGAGGCTGGTACTCAGAAGCAAGTGAAGGCTATGAGATTGCATCTCATTTCCCCTCTGTGTATGCATTTATGCCCCTCTGCAGGTTTCAAGGCCTCTGAGTCAGTTGGATCCCAGCCCACCTATGTGCACAGATTTACTCACAAATGAAGGCCTCTGAAAGTTTCCATGCGGTGAATCTGTGATCTTACCACAGTATAAATCAGAACACATCCAACATTCCAGCAAACCCTAGAAGTCAGAGTGGCCCTTGGGTTTAAAAATACAGTGTTAGCCATAGGGAACTGATGCAATACAGACATTGTGTAACCCCTTCTGGAAATTCCCAAAAACATACCAATTATTTAGTCCTGAATTTTTCAGTCGTACACAACTATCACTAAATATTTGATATATTCAATTGTCAATGTGGATCACCAAGTTCCACTCATGTATTATGAATATCATGCAAGAACATGAACAGGTAATAACAGAGGCATTTTGAATACACAAGGAGCAACAAGTAGTGGTAGGATTGTTTGCCTTACAGACAAGCAGTCCCTCACAGGTGTGTTATGTGAGAAAGTTCAGACATAAAAGAGAAACAAGTTAGGAGTGTTGCTAGAAGCAGGCGTGCAAAACAAGTTGCACTAATTCTCTTTCTGAGGCACAATTCCTTCTCAGATTCTTTCAGCACCAAGGGCATGGATTTTCTTGCAGCACATAGAATACCAAGTAATTCTGCTGCTAGAAGAGTGGAACACCAATAAATGAATAGCAATTTGCAAAGGTGAAGTTTAGCTTGATTCCTACTTGTTGTCTAGTTACATGTTATCAAGAGAGATTTGCTTCTTTTTCCATCTATAAGAGTTCACTTTTTGTGGTGGTGGTGGTATGTGACAACAAGCAAGCAAGGACACAGTCTCAAAAGCCCCTATTAATGTAAATTTCATTATGAGTATCATATGAAATCTCTGCCTTACCTCAGCATGAAATCAAACAGGTTGTATTATGACCTGCTCTGTCTGTCAAGACAGAACATATTGTATAGAAAACTTGAGATTAGAATGAGGAAAACAGTATCACGGGAGCCAAAGGAAATTTGCTTTTACAGATTTGGGGCCTGCTGTCACTATTTGTGTAATTTGAGGCTTTATGACGTGAACAGGGTTCAGCTGACATTAGGACAGCACTGAGACAACCAGAAAAAGGAAGTGATAAAAAAGCAAGATTATGGATATCAGGAGATAAACCACCATGAGACAAAACCTAAAGAAAATATAATACTACACCTAATGCTTAAAAATACATATTTTTATAAACCATCAATGGTAGACCAGCAAGATCTGATCATCAACTATATAAAGCAGACAGATTTTTACCACTGGCTTCATAGTAAATATGAGTTATCAAACTTTAAAAATACACTCATTTAAAAAAAAATTAAAATAAAATAAGCAGGAGATTATTACAATAATGAAGATTTTGAAGAGCTGATATATGCAGCATATTGTCAAAGAAGCTGCTGCAGAAATCACAGAATCATTGAGTGTCTGAGATGGTGCAACATCTCTGGAGATCTATCAGTCCAACAACTTCTCAGAGCAGCATCAGCAGCAGCAGGTTACTCAGGACTATGTCCAGGTGTGGTTGAGTACCTCCAAACATGGAGACCACAACTTCTCAGCACAGCCTGTGCAGTGTTTGACAATCCTCACACAAAACACAGCTCCACTACCTGATGGCATAGCCCCTTCACCAGAGCACACCTCCCACAGATGCCAAGACCTGGCATCTCACCTCTGGCTCCAGCAAGAAGTTCTGAATATCGCTGCAACTTCCTCCTGCCCAGGTACCTTAATCCTCAAGAGCTTGGGTCTCTGATGCAACAAAGACACAGAGAGTATTTCCTTAGTGTGTTAAGTACTCATCTTTCAGTAACAGCTTTGGCTATAGGCACACACATGAAATATTATCTCAAGCCAGAATTACAGCTAACAAATTATTTGTGACATACCCAGAAATAATTATGAAAAGACGAAAAAAATTACTTCATGTGCTAAAGCATAATAATTTGAGATAGGTTTATATATACTGTATGTAGAATCATGGAATTGAAAATAGGAGCACAAAAGGACCCTTTCCCCATGTATTGATTTTGGCTGGGGTGGATTTAATTTTCTTCACAGTGGCTGGTATGGGGCTGTGTTTTGGATCTGAGCTTAGCACAGAGTAGCTAATATAAAGATGTTCTTGTTATTGCTGAGCAGGGCTTACACACACACAAGGTCTTTTCTACTTTTTATACTGCCAGGCTGGTGAGAGAATGAGTGGTCCATGGGAGGCTGGGAGGGGACACAGATGAGACAGGTGACCTGAACTGACCAAAGGGATATTCCAAACCATACAACATAATGCTAGGTATAAAAGATGAGGGGAAGAAGGAGGAACAGGGAGGAAATTTAGAGTGATGACATTTGTCTTCCCACTTGTCTTGACCACTACATGTGGTGGGGCTCTGCTATCCTGGAGATGGCAGAACAGCTGCCAGCTCCCTGGAAGAGGCGAATGAATCCCTTGTTTTGTTTTGCTTCTGTGCACAGCTTTTAATTCCAGTATCAAAAGCCTTTATCTCAACCCATGGGTTTTCTACCTTTTATCTTTCCAGTCTCTCCTTGATCCTGCAGGCAAGGCAGTGAGTGAGCAGCTGTGTGGGGCTTGGTTGCTGGCTGGAATTAAACTGTGACACCCCAGTAAAATCTATGAGAAAAATTATCTCTTGAAATAAATAATCTGATGATTTTTTTTTCTGTGGAATTTTTCTATAGGAGCTGGGAAAAGGACTGCTCTAACTGCACAAGACCTCTCATGAAGACACACAACTTTTATTTTTTTAATCCCATACGTGTACCCACTTGGTGTTATCTTTCAAGTCAATACAGAGGCAAAACACTGTTCCAAGGGCGTCCTTTCTGACAAATTAGTTTTGTCCATCACACCTCCAGTCTGCCCTGGCAACAGAGAAATAAATGTTCTACAAGCATTCAAGCCTGGCAGAATTTGAAGTTGGTTTTCCGGAGATTTGTTGTTATAGTTTGATTTTTTGTTTTGAGTTCCTTTTTTTTTTTTTTTTAGTAGATGCAGAGTGAGGGAACCTGCCAGCATACAATTCAAAAACGTTATTGCATTTTTAAAGGTCTTTAATCAAACTGATCAGTTTGGATATATTCAGTCAGAAGATTTACCATGTGGAACTGGAGAGAGACCAAGAAGTCAGCAAAAACTTGTTTTAATTTGAGCCCACAGTGGATAATTAGGGTGATGTGCATTTCATCTTATATACACTACATGTGAGTAAATATCTAATCCCATCTTTCTAACCTTGTTAAACTCAGTACTATAAAATAAAATGAAGGAGTCGGTAATTGCATTTTCAAAAGTATACCTAGAGGCCACAGACTCATATGGATTTCTTAATTTCTTGTTCTTAACAATAAAATGGGACATGGAGCTTTAAAGCCCAGCAGGGCTGCTGTGTAGTTTAAGGAAGGAAATGAATTCTGAGAGCACTGAGCTAATAAGATTCCACTTTTCTGACTCTCTTTCCAGCGTTCTTTACAAAAGGGGATCTTCTCAGAAGCTCTCTGAATAATGAGAAATGAATATTCTAAAGAACAAAACCAAAACAACTAAGCCTGTGAAACAGATTCTGTGAAGCTGTTCTCCTGCAGTACTTACCTCTGCCCTATTAGACATCATTAACAGTGCTCTAAGGACAAAGATGCCATCTTTTTTGTTGTCTGAGAGGTTTGTTTTTTACAGACAAAAACCTTAAGTTGAAGCTGTTAACAAAAACAGGGCTCCTAACACTTGTATCTTCACTATCCCCTATTTAATTTTTCATGCTTGCAGGTTCATCCTGTAACTCCTTCCTCCACATTGCCTCTTTAACCCTTGCATAATCCTGCTGCTAAATTCCCCTGTTGCTGTTGCAAAAGGTTTCAGTTTTGTAGAGCATCATATCACCCTGTCTTGGGGTGATTTTATGGTGATTAGTCTATTCCCTGATCATCTGCTTCATGGCCAAAAAATGGTTGCTGTAGCTGTAAGGTGGGTCTGGGGTCTGGAAAGAGCCTTGGGGCTCTTCAAGGGGCTTTTTAAAAAGCCTCACCCTCAGACGTCTGGGTGCCATGCAGACTCTGATTTTTTTGCTTGGCTAGCTTGGGGTTTTTGTTAGCTTAGGCAAGAAGGTTTTTTTTCCTTTCACTGGCCTTGGAGAGGCTGCAGCAGAAATCCCTCAACAGCATTTTTCAAAGTCAACTGGACGGTTTGGTTTTGATCTGAGATCAGAGAGAACGACCAGCAGGAGAAAGGTCAGCTGGGATCAGCTGGAAAGGTGAGAGGCTGCTCCATTTCAGCTCCAGACCTTGGAAAAGCTGATCCAGAGAGAAAGAGCCCATATGCTTGATCTGCTGTGAGAAGGGGGCCAACGTCAGGAATTCACCAGATTCCACCTGTTTTTGCCTGAGTTGCTGTGTGAGACTTTTGGGGTTTTTTTTCCATTGAGACATTATTCCTCCCTCTCATGTTGCTGGACATTGTGGGCTTTTTTTTTCCTTTCCCTAGCATTTTGGGGTTTTTTGTTCCAGGGTGGGTTTGTGGTGGGGGGTAAGGTCTGATTGTTCAATATCTACCATTCATTTACCCATTTTTTTCCCCTTGCAGTGTGGGCACTTGGTTTGCCAATGAATGGACTTTTTTCACTTTTATTCACTAGTTCTCAGGTCTTGTTTTTAGAGGAAGCACTCATTCCAGAGTGGTTTTCTCCTAAACTTGTCTCTAAACCAAGACACACCCTCTCATCGTGTAGATGATGAAATCATTGCCAATGAATGCTGATTCTGATATCTTCCTGGTCACGTAAATGAGTAGAATTTAAGAAACATAGTGAAGAACCTTGCTTTGTTTCTTGCTTTATTGAAATTGTATTGGATATCTGTGGCCAGGTTTTGATATCAGAGTGGCTACAGGGATGGCTTCTGGGAAAACCTGCCAGAAGATTCCTCCATGTCTGGCTGTCAATCCCTGGTAGCTCAACACAGACCGACTTCAGCCCAAGGCTGGACCTATTAGATATAATGGTGGTAATACCTCTGTGATAACATTTAAGAAGAAAAAAATATGTTTTTGTGTAGATATAATCGTGTGCAAAGCACAGCAGAGTGAGAATTTGTGAGAAGTACAACCCTGCAGACACCAAGGAAGACCAGGAGGTGCTCCAGGCTGAGCCAGAGCTGAGGTTCCCTTGCAGCCCAGGATGCAGCCCATGGTGAGGCAGCTGTGCTCCTGCAGCCCATGGAGGATCACAGGGATGCAGAGATGCACCTGCAGCCTGTGGGAGAGCCCCATGCTGGAGCAGGGGGATGCCTGAGAGGAGCATGGTCATGGGCCCCGGGAGGCCTGTAGTGGAGCACGCTGTGCCTGAAGGACACATGGAAGGACATGTGCAGCTCATGGAAGAGTAACCCACGTTGGAACAGCTGGGAGAGAACTGTTGCCTGTGGGATGGACTCACATTGGAAAAGTTTGTGGAGCAGGAGAAGGATTCCTTTCCCTTGAGCATTGGGAGGAACAGGATGTGATGAAGTGACCATAACCCCCATTCGCTGTCTCCCTGCACCACTGCGAGGCAGGAGGTAGAGTGGGGAAGAAGAGAGGGATTGGGGGAAGGTCATTTCAAGGTCTTATTTCTCATGACCCTTCTCTGCTTTTGCTAATAATAAATACAATTAATGTCACTAATTTGCCCATGACAGTCTTTGGTGAGTGATCTCTCTCTGTCCTTATCTCAATGAACCCTTTGTTGCATTTTCTCTCCCGTCCAGCTATGGAAAGGGATAATGTAGCTGGTTTGGTGGGTATCTGGCATCCAACCAGGGTCAACTCAGTACAGAAGTCTAAGATCTTATGTTTTAGGACTAGTTTTTCCAGTGTCTTTGACATCAACATCTAACTACTTAAAATGGACAGACACAGTTAATGTAAATCAAATAACCTGATCAAATCTGACACTACTATGTTTTGTATATTTCTATACAGCATTCAAATGTTACTGATGGTAAAACACAGAGGCACATGTGGATGAAGAAAATTCAGTCAAGAAATAATTTAGAGGAACATGATTTGGTCACCTGAGATGCAGATGATTTTTCAGATTGCAAAGATCATATTACGATGAGATTTTCAGGCTCACTGGCTGTAGAGTGGTATGGAGACCCCAACACTCTTACAATTACAGCTGTACTGAGACTAAAATATACAGATGGGCAAGAGATATACAGTTAGCCAGAGATGTAGTAGGGGATTATGTCATAAGGATTACTCTTTCCCTGTAAATTATTCCCAATCATTTTTCCCAGGCAACATCAACAGAAATTACTGTTTCCCCTATTCACACTGGGAAATGGTCCAAAATTAATCTTCAGTAATTTAGGATTTTAGTTTTTTTGTCTAAGCCAAGCTATCACATCCTAATGTTTTACATTGCTATACCCAGAAATTATCTGACATGTAATGAAACTGTAGAGCTGTTGAAGAGTTTGCTAAGCTAAAAACTATAGCATCAGTGTACACCAGTCTACAAAACCAAAGGATTTGGTTATATGAAAACAGGATAAATTCTAAAAGAAAACATAGAAGTAAATATTTTTCTCTTATAATTTGGAACCATCTTTCATCAAAGGAGAGAAAGTGAACAGAAATAAATATTACAGGAGTATCTTTTTTCCTATGCATATTTTTTCTAATGTAAGTACCATTTAATCATTTTGACATTACAAGTTAAACTGATTGTGGAATTGTATTCTTGCCTGCTGATGGCTTATATCTTACTGCAGATTTTGGGAGGAGAATTTATTGAGCATATACTCAATTTCAATGGAAGTGAGTTCTGTTTAAAATTTATTTTGCCCATCATCAGTTGTTTCTAGTTTACACAGGTTAGATACTTCATTTACACAAAACTATGGAAATCTACACATTAACAAAGAATACAAAATAATTACTCTGAGTGATTATATGGGGGAGGATTTAATTATTAATATTCTTACTAAGCTAAAATATACTTTGCCTGCTAGGGTTTGTCTGAATAAAAAGAAAACAAACTGAAACTGAATCAAACCAAACCAAATCAAGAAAAAATTAGGATTAATTATTTAAAGCTATTTCTAAAGTTAAATGTTAAAAATCAATATAAATTTAACTTTTGATGGCATCCCCCAAACAGGACCATTTTCAACACCTTTTCTATAGAGCTCACCACTTTTTATTGTATAGGGCAAATTCCTTGTGAGCATGTATAAAGACTAAAGCATTACTTTGCAATAGTTTAAACCTCTTATGGGAATGCAACGTGGAAAAGCCAGAAATGTGTGCCAGGGAACAAATATTCATGTCAAAAAGCTCAAAATAAAATCATGGCATAGCTCCTCAATGAATATTTTGTTCTTTTAAGTGGTTCCTCCAAATTGGCAGGGAAATACCAAGAAGAATGTAATACCACTCTTATACACCCCCCAGTGCTATCAAGAAAAGTACTGACCTCATGAGAGGTATTTCAGAAAACAGTATGTCACAGGTTTTTAGCACAATAGATAAAATATGGGTAGCTACAAAGTCCTTAAACAATTTTTTACTCCCCATACATACTTCTTAATAGCTCTAGCATTTTAAATTTCCCAGCTTTCTTTTCCTTCATACATTTCATAACATCCCCCTTTAGATATTATTGACTTGTCACTATAACTCATTTAAAGTTTGTGTGTGCCATTTGGAAATTAGTAAAAATTACTACTATTGACAAAAAGGGTGCAGGAAGAAAGTGCAATGGCACAAACAGTCTTTAGTGACTGTTTGTACAGAATTTAGAATAGTCTTTGGCGACTATTCTATGTACAGAATTCTTCTGTACATTTACAATTAAAAAGCTTTCTAGATAGTTGTGATGACTGATCATATCAGAAAGAAAAGGTTTGAACTGAAAACTGGTTGAATGGCAAGGCCTAGAGTGCTCTGATTAGTGGAACAAAGTTTAGTTGGGAGGCCAGCATCTATCTCAGAGGCCAATCTTACTTGATTAATGATTTGCATGATGAGGTGGACTGTACCCTCAGCAGGTTTGCAGATGGTAGAAAACTAGAAGAACATCTGATACGCAAAAGGCTTTTGCTTCTGTTCAGATGGACCTTGACAGGCTGGAGAATTGGGCTGTCAGGAACCTCATGAAGTTTGACAAGGGCAAGTGTGAAGGCCTGCACCTGCGAAGGAATATTCCCATTCACCAGTACGTGCTGGTAGCTTCCCAGCTGGAAAGCCCTTTAGCAGAGAAAGCTGTGGGGATCCTGGTGGACCCCATATTCAATATGGATCACCATTGTGTCCCTGGGGCAAAGAAAGCTGATAGCATTCTTGGCTGCATCAGACACATCATTGCCAGCAGGGCAAGGCAAGGTCCTTCCTTTTTGTTAAGCACTGGTGAGAACACTGGAGAACTGGAGCACTGGGTCCTGTTCTACATGTGTGTCCCAGCTTAGAGACAAATTTAGGAGAAAAACACTCTGGAATGAGTATTTCCTCTAAAAAACCAAGGTTCGAAGAATCCATTTCTGCTGATAAGAAATGAATACTAGTGGATGAAAGTAAAAAAAGAAAAACCCAACCATTTATTGACCACCAGAGTGCCCATACACCACAGTTAAAGGAAAATAAATGCTAGATATTGAACTGTTAGAACTTTCACCCCCACCCCACCCCTCCACACACATTGGAACAAAAATCCAAAATGCCAGGGAAAAAAAAAATTCCCTGCGACATGGTGGGGGAGAAATATAGTGCCAGCTCCTCTCTCAGGGGGGAAAAAAAATGATTCGTGCAGCAGTCCAGGCAAACAGAAGTGAACCTGGTGAATCTCTGGTGTTGGTCCCCTCTTCACAGCTGATGAAGCAGGTGGGTTTGGTCTGTTTTCTCTCACCAGCTCGGCTTTTTCCAAGGTCTGTGGCCAAAATTGAGCAGCTCTTTGCCTTTCTGGCCGATCCCAGACAATTCTGCTCCTGCCAGTCATTCTCTCTGATCTTGGACCAAAACCAAACCATCCAGTTGACATCCAGAAGCCACCAAAGGATTGCTGCTGAAGCTGCTCCAAGGCCAGGGAAGAGAAAAAAAACCTTCTTGACTAAGTTAACAAAAAAACAAGTTAACCAAGCAAAAAAACCCACAGTCTGCATGGCACCTGGACGCCTGGGGGTGAGGCTTTGAAAAAGCCCCCTGAAGAGTCCCAAGGCTCCCTCTTCCCCCCGGATCCACCTTAATGCTACAGCAACCATTTCTGGGCATAGAGCAGAAAATCAGGGAATATAGTAATCATCATAAAATCACCCCAAGACAATTTCCCAGCACAAAAGAGATGCAACACTACTGGAAAGAGACCAGCAAAGGCCTCTAAGATATTTAGGCAACTGGAGTATCTCATATATGAGGAAAGACTGAGGGACTCTCTAGCCTAGGGTAAAGATTGTTCAGAAGGAATCTTATCAATGTGTACTAATATCTAAAGGGAGAGGGAAAGGAAGACAGATCCAAGCTGTTTTCAGGGGGGTCCAATGAGAGGGCAAGAGATGATTGGCACAGACGGAAACACAGAAAGGTCCACATGAACATTCGGAGATGAATTTTTTAAGGTGAGGACAACACAGCCCTGGCACAGGTTGCCCAGTTCAGTTGTGGAGTCTCCACCCTTGAAAACAGTCAAAAACCATCTGCACACAGTCCTGGGCAACCATCTCTAGGTAACCTTGCTTGAGCAGGAGCGTTGGACAAGATGACCTTCAGTTCCCTTACAGCCTCTGTCAGTCCCTATTTCTTGTCATTCTCATGCTGGCAGCTTTATTGCAAAGGAGATTTTTTAAGGAAAGGCCTGTCCTGGTTTCAATAAAGGCAAAATATCACTCATGCAGAATTTCTTACCCTTTCCAATATTCTTCAATAAGCACTTTTATTAAAATTTACAGTTTTAGTAATCTTCTGATTATTTGGCAACAAAGCTAAACAGATCCTTCCATGTCTGTGTCCAAGTCACTTGGCAGCAGTTAAAATGCCTAGTCAGTTGAAAAATGCCTTGAAATTTTGAAACTAAACTGTTAATAGTTTACTCACTGCATAAGTAAAACCTCTGTAAAATCTCAGTGTATCTCTGTCACAGACTTTTTTCTTTCCTTCTGCAAGAGAATGCTAACAAACTTTTGGGAAAAAGAAGGGAAAGTCTTGAAGATAATTTGAGCTTTGTGGAGAATGAAAACAGCAAATTCCATATCTAAATTCATTATGTTCCAGGCTGGTAGTTTTTCCATTCCTGTTTCAAACATTAACTTAAAGGGCTCTTGGTTTATGTTACCAGTCTATATCTTCTCTTTAGAATAAGTCACCAAAATTTTTTGTCCTTCTACATAGATTTCTAAATTTAGCCCTTTTTTATTTTATCCTTTGATTGGCAAACATTCAAATTCTATGCTCTATTGCCCAAGCAGCTTGTAAACAGGAAAAGAATACAGGAACCAAACACTCTCAGTCAGAGTATTGATCTAAAGGTCAAAGTAAAATAGTGTTTCAGTATTACAGCTTGGATACATGACTTATTCAAAGGGTGACATCTTAGTCTCATGCCAAAGAGTAAAAATGAAATGGAAACAACAGAGCATTGATTCATTCTCATGGTCTAGATGATGATGATACAAAGAATTAGAGCACAGTTTTCTTCTTTTTCTGTAGCTCCTGATGATCTGATTACCAGCAAGTTAGGAATAAAAGAGTGAGAAAGATAGTTGTTCCTGTAATTAATTGTTCCCCTTCTCTTTGTTTTTCTTTTTAGTTGGCTGGTTTTGCTGCAGATTTGATTTGGTTTGATTTGGTTTTTCTGTTCATTTAGGGCTTTTTTTCAGTTACAACCATTGTCATGTCCTGTCTAAAATCATACTGTAAGATTCTTGAAGAAAGAACACGCTCATATGTCCCCAAAATTCATCACATCATGGAGCCCTGACACAGATTATGGTCTCTGGAAGTTGTCAGAGCACAAGTAACTATTAAACTTACAGCACAAAGGTATTTTCCGCAACCAGATCAGGTCAGAAACACTCACCCCAGTGTAGTCTCATTAATTGGTAACTTGCTTTCTTCTCAAACTGCAGGTATGCATCTGCAGTACATTTGTAAAGAAGATAATATCTTGCATTTGGTGTTGATAGTAGGGCTGCAGAGCAAGGTTCTGTTCTGTGGAGCTGGAAGTCACGCTGTTGCACTTCAGCCACTAGAAGCTTCTAGTCCAGAAAAGTCAAATCAGTCAAATGGGAACTGCTGCAATGTTAAAGATACATTTGTATATAAAAGATGACAGCTATGTAATTCTTTCCCTTTCAAGCAACTGTGGTGGTCTGTCCAGCTTGTTCTATCTGTATATCTGTTTACATAAAGTTAATTAATACATTATTTCCCTCTTACTCAGAGAATCTGGTTTTTTGATACCTTATCCTATATCAGTTTATCTTATTTCAGATAGAAAATGTCTCTTTGAGATATGTCTAAAAGTGCAGTCATATCTAGTTCTTCAGATTTCAAAAGCTACTCTTCTTCCTAGTCCTAGTAGTTTTGTTCCCTTGGAACTGTGTATCACACTTCTAGTTCTTTGAGTGTATGTCTAAAGAGATGGGAAGGGGGCCACGTGCTCTTTAACAGATCACTTACCCAAGTGACAGGTCTGTGCTAACTGGCTTTCCTACCACAACATCATTCTCACATCTTTGGGTGTCTTTGTCTGTGTCTTATGGATAGAAGTATTTATGTTGATTATGCAGTTTTCACTCAGGTGTAATGTCATTGCCCACACCAATATAATGTTAGTAAGTTAAATAGAAGCCTCACTGTGAGGTGATATGTTTGAAACCTATATTTGATAAAAAAAACCCCTAGTGTAATATTAACAAACTTCTACATGTCAAGAGAGAGGGATTCATATAGAGATAGCTGAAATACTCACTTAATCTTTTGCTCATCTCTACAATCTTTCATTCTCCTCCTAAAACAGAAAAGGGAATATATAAGAATAGCCTCTCCGAAATATATATAGGATGTTATCTCCAATTATCTGGCCCAGAGTATTTTATTTCACAAAAACCCATTTTGAGTAGAAATTATAGTTGATCCTTAGTAGCAGTCAAAAGATAAAGACAAAAACTGTCAGTGCATACCACAATATTTTTAACAAAATTTGGCTATACATTTCAGGGCATTCCTACATGAATTTAATTTACACAGATATTAGTCACTGGAGAAGATAATGAGATAAAAATCCTGACCACACCATGAAAAAGTAGATGCTGTTCTGAACCAAAAAAATTACCTAAGTTATTGTTCTTGAGGCATTCTACCTCTGAAACGCGAGTTTCTTTAACTACTGGTCTCTCTAAAGTATGCAGAATTCCAGTAGGTGCTATTCTCAATACTATTTCTCCAGTACTTTTTATGGCATTCTGTAAGTATAGTGCTGACTGCTTAATTCGGCAAAAAACTCATTAATTCCTAAAGGAATTTCAGTGTAAAGACCTTAAAGAGACAGGAGTTTAATTAAAGAATCAGTGAGGGTTTATCTAACTAGATGGTTTTATTCATTCATTTGTTTTGTTGTTATTATTTGTTGTTATTTTATTAGGTTGTTTTAAGCTTTAGTCTCAGATTTTCGTTGAGTTTTGCTTCTATACCTTGCTAAATTCTCAGTTGTCTTTTTTAAAAATTAATTGATTAAGTATGTCTTTTAGGAATGTTTACTTATTTTTACTTCTCCATTTTTTTCAGCTGGTCTGAAAAGTACTATCATTCAAAAATGATGAAATTACTTTCACTAGTAAAAATGAGTAAATTATACATACATTAAAACACAAAATAGTGCTTCTGATCAGTTAAAGAAGTTAATTGAACAAGCTACACTTGTTCATTAGCAATTATGTTGCAGACATACAAATTACATTATATTGACCCTGGCAATCTAGATATGCAATTTCATTTATAAGGAAAGATTAGTTGCTTTTTATTTTAGTGTAAGGGTTTGATTTAACTTTTGTATTTATTTTGGTTTCATTTTTAAGCACACTTGATTGAACAAGGTAAATATCCTTTCTGATAGTTATATTTTGTATGTATCCTTCCTTGTGATCTTTGTCTGTAGATTTTACATGTCAAAAGAACAGCTGAATTTAATTACTAGCTCAGAATTATCTCAAAAAGTTTTGCTCAGTTGAAGTTTCCTAAATTGCTGTTTCTTGATATAACGATATGATATATGATATACATTTCGTATTAAAATTCTGAAGGCTGCAAAAAAATTCAGGGATTTTCTAGATCTACTCTACTTTGGTTATCTCCAACCTCAGAATTCTACATTAATTATTTCCTTTTCTTACGTGATTCAGATCCTCATCTGCACAGAATCTAGACCACACTTGAACAACTTGAAAGCACAGCTGAGAAAGCAACAATAAATCCTATAACCTTCAGAGTAAGTTCAACCTGCAATAGATATAAATCTCTTCATTTCCCATCAGCATGCTCTAATCACCATTTTCACACCAATGTGACATAGACATTCATTAGCCTGTTTGATGAAACTGTTGTCTTTCCGATGAGCAATATGTAGACTTAACCAGTAAGACCAAGGTATTGTCATTAAATATTCTGTGGAAGCACTGGGCATAGGAACTAAGGGATTATTCCCTAAATGAATGAATCCTTGGTTTTTTTTTTTCTGGAGTAAATTTACCTTCTGAAGGGGTGATCTAAAGTCACTGTGAGTAAAACACACAGGAGAGACTTACATGTCATTTCTAAAATAAATAAATGTCATCACTTTTTCAAATTTTGATTTTTCTTAAATTCTTTCTAAGTGTAATGGACTTTATGTCTCAGTTCAAAATAATTCTCTATAATTTGAAGCAATAGTAGCAAAATAAATACTAAAAGAAAGCAGCAAAAGAACAAAGTCTTTCAGGGCCAGGTGGTTAGGGCACACTACTCTCCTAACTAAAATAGTGTCCTAATATTTCCTAAAGAAAACTGGAAGTCTATCCACCTTAGACCTCTTAGTCCAACCAGACATTCACTAGACCAGTGGATTCAAGTCTTTGGGTTAAATTACGCACAGAATTTGTAGATGATCCCAGAATGACACTGGTTGATACAATGAACTAATACCAACTATAATGGTTAGACCTTGATTCTAATAGGCATCAAAATCTAATTGCTAAGGACAAGAATAGCCCATAAATAGATGTGTCACATTACTGGACCATTTTACCTTTTATATGTAGTGTACTCTCTCTTCTATACAGCGTGAGAAGTATTGGAGCTCAGCAGATTTTGAAATTTTCTTTTGCTCTAGAAGGAGACCCTAGGCAAGCCTTTCAGGGAAGTAAGGCTTGTTTCAGGTCAAAGCAAATGTGCTTTACAAGAACAGAGAGTATGAGAGAATCATTGTAGAAAAAAATATTATCCTCTTTAAGACTGAGATTTTCTGCTGTATAAAATTCTTTAGGGAAGCTTTGGGCCTTTAATATCTGTCAGATGTCTTTGTCTTCCTGTGCTATTGATAACAGGTTTGCTGGGGCCAGCAAGAGCTGTGAATATTTTTCCATTTCAGATGTTTTTATTAGAGATCCATACTCCTCCTCCTCCTTTTCTTTCCAGCCCTCAAGTTTCCAAACCAGCCAAGTCAGTTTTCTTTTCAATCTCACTCCATTAGCTCCTGCTACACCTTTCATGACCAGATAGAGCATTCTTTAAAATCTTTCACTTGGCAACTAAAACTGATGTCTAATGTGACTATCAGCGAACACTATAAGAAACACCCCCCAGCAGGACCTCTGCCATGGAAAAGGCCTGACTACTGACCACCATTTCAGAAACCATGTATCCTTTCCCCTTTATTTCAGCATTCCTTGAGAGCCAACTATTTTTTCCTGTAAAAGTGTCTGAAACATGATATGTAACTTTAACATGAATCCATGTTAAAGAATGCACTCCTTAAAGATTAGATACTCGCCAATGAGAAATATTTCCACGGCTTACTTTCTTTTTTAAAACAGTTTTTCTCTCAGGCGATTAAATTCATAACTCTAGAAAGAGCCTGGAGGGGAGGAGTTTAAAAAAACAAAAAGCAAAAAAATGAGCATTATCTTCAATTAAGACATACTCTAAACGGAATACTTGCTGTGACTATTCTGCTTTTTGTGCCTAAATGGTTTACAAAACCCAAGTGAATTTAAACCTTATAATTAAGTACATCTAGACTAGCCAAAGGCAAAAAAACCCCACAGAGTTAAACAATCCCTTATGCCTCAACTATTTTATAAGCATAAATGCTGGGTATTAACTGTGCATATATGTGTTAGAAGCTATAGGAGGAACTAATATTTAATCAGTCTATGCATCAAATATTAAAACTGAATCTGATATCATATAATAAGCTCTACCAATACTTCAAAATAGCTTTTCTGACTGAAATGGGATCCCTATTTAAAGTATATTTGTATACAGCTCTCTGAATTAATATAAGATTTGTATATTTTTTTGTAATACACCACAAGGATATAAAGAATGTGTGAAGGTTGGATCTTACAACTTTATATTCTAGATAAATCCATTATAATTTGCTGAGCCTCTGTAGTGGATAATAATGCTGATGATGACAGCAAAATGAATGGGAAGCAAAGTAGAATGAGTTTGGTTAGGGCACATTAGTGCCTGGTGAAAGGTTAGCATAATACTCAAAACCTTTATTTAAATATGCAGGAATATTCTTTTTGCTAGGGAGTAAATTCCAGGATAAATGGCCAGTGAATCAATAAATGCTCCAGTTTGTGGCCTGAGAGTTCATTTATCATAATCCATTTATCTCCTCACATACTCTCCCATAAAAAACAGCCTAATTAATTTTCATGTAGACTCCTTAGGTTGTGGTGTTATCAGCATGTACTAACAAATCAAAGCAAAGACGGAAAAGCATATCTGTAACTGCACTTAAAGATAGTCAGAAAGAAGTAATTATTTTATTATGTCCAAACTAACTGTCTGAAATAAGCAGAATTAATAATGCATTGATAGTCTCAGTAAACTAAGTTTGTTCTGAGGAATTGTATCAGAAAATACTCATAACAACCCTAAAGCAATGAGTGTTGCCACGACCATTGTACGAATATTCGGTAGTGCCTGCACTACAGTCCAGTTGGTCTTCATGGAAGGCTTTACTTAGGACACACCTTATTTAGAAGATTTAAGAAGCTGGTTTTTCATTTATTCGATCTAAAACCTAGGAAAATATTTACAGAACCAACAAGGAAGCATGTCCTGTCTGTGTGCCTTTCAACAGGGTTCAAATGTCAGGTGTAAAAAGACTAAGAAACAGTGTCTATAGAGAAAAAAGTTTCAGAAAATGGAAAACAGAAGGCTTTAGACTTTTATATCTGTTTCTACATCATTAGAAAACTGAGTCAAAGGACTTATATATTAGATTTTTGTGCTCAAATCCCTAATGAGGTGTTTAGTAGGCATAATAATTAAAATATTGTTGTTGTCAAAACAAAGAACTTTCTGTCAGCTTTCATTATCTGAAGTTGGTTTTTGTCCAAAAAAAGCACTTCAGCTTGATGATGTGGTAAGGCTTGGAAAATTAGTAAAATTATTTGGAAAATGTGTTTCTCTGCAGTTTTACTTATGCAGTGATAAAAGCTTTTAGAAAACATGGAAAAAACTGACAATCAGTTCACTCATCATCCTAAAGACAGATGATTGAGAATGTCTGCCTCTTAGAAATGTGCTTTATATTGCAACATTATATTCTCAGATGCGTGCTTATTCTGTCCTCCATGAATCCCTCCAGACTATTACATACTGTAGTTTTTTGGTACACCAAATTCCATCTTCTTTTTTTACTTTTTTTTTTTTTTTTTAAATCACAAAAAGGTTCACTTTTTCCAGGTTTCAAAACCAATTTTCTGACAAACCTTCTTCAACAGTGCAGTTTTCACCTGAGGTCAAGACATATTTTATCTTATCTACCTATTTTAGGATTATGAAATTCATGCAGCTATGTTTATCTGTTAATATATTGTTTTGGGATCCAACATTTAGTAGCATTTTTGATAATGTCATTGTCTTAATCACTGCAAGGTGATTAGTTTGCTACACATATTGTACAACCTATGGGCTATATAAAATTATGATTAGAAGATTGAAGTTGTCTTCCTTTAATTTAACTTGCACACTAGCATAAAGAAATGAGCTTCAGTACACAAGAAAGTCTTAGTGTCATTCATTTTTCTTCTAAAAGAATAGCTCTTTTAATAAAAAAAAGCTTCAATTCATTATATTGTGTCAAGAAGTAGGACAAAGTTTCATAGGGGGAAACAGTCTCTCCAAGGAAATGTTAGTTGCTTAGAAAAAGTAAGGGAAATTACTAAAATGCCTGAGAGGATCCCATATGCTTTACAATCTCCTTAAAACATGAAAGGAACACTCTTCACCATGCTCAGGAAGTGGATAGAGGTTGAATGTGTAGCTGCATTGGTTAAATAAACTTAGATGATACTAATGATGCAAATCTGGAGTCCCTTGGAATAAGCACTCCTAGCAAAAAAAACTTCAAAGTGTGAGATGATTTTAGTTTATCTTATGTAAGGTAAAAAAGAACTTTCGAGTAATTTCACTAATACCTTTGCATTACCGTGCATTTCTGTCAAACACTTTACATGGAAACAGGTTTTCAGGGTTTTTTAGACTGAGGAAAATATTTATACTGCTCACAGGTATTATTGCTTATCTATTGATTGCTTATAAATCAGTTTCTCAGATTTAACCTGGTTTAAGAACCTTGAAATACTTGCTTACTACGCTAGGATGAGAAAATCCACAACAAACCAACAAATTTTAACACACTATTTCAAATTAGAGGGGCAGTTACATCTTTAAAAAGATATTGGTTATTTTATATGGGATACATGTTTATACAGTCTTACTCAATTTCACTGTCTGAGTGGAACAGTTGTAGTTAGCAACCTGTGAGATACCAGGAGTATGGTTTTCTCTTTAAAAGTGCAGTAAAGTGTCCTGAGACTTTGGGAGCACTGAGTGCACATGCACCATACAGAAGCAAGAAGCAGGTTTTCTTGGCGCATAAAGAGGGATGCACTTCTGTAGTTATGCCACTTTTGTCTTCTGAGCTGTATCACCTCTGTGCAACTTGAGCTGTGTCAGGGAGACATATCTACCACAATAGACTGTTAATAAACAACTTGACTAGTCATTTAAATAGCCAAATTTCATTTATCTGCCCAAAAGTTTTCAATCGAATATATCTGCCTCGACAGTTATCTGCCACTTTTTATCATATACAATCAAGAAAAATAAATTCATTTCTGAAGTGGCCATATGAAATCTTAGCAGCAGCATATATTTCTGGATTTTTGTAACACTTGCATCATGGATGGTGAAAAGGCAGTGGTAAACCACTACAATGCTCTACTGCTATTAAACAGTGTCCTCGGAAAACAAGATAATGAAGGTTATCTGTTTTACTTTCCTGGCTTCCGACTTTCTTTCATTCATCATCATTTCTGACAGTCACTGACACAGAGAAATCTAGTATGCATTTCTTAGAGAGAAAAGCCTTGGCCAAAAGGTTTGAAAAACATCACACAAGCATACCGTTTTGTTATTTTGTTAATCAGATATGTTTTTCCTCTAATTTAATTTACTTGTGACTAGAACACACCATCACTTACAGTTACACTTACATCACAACACACTGACAGGCAACAAATTTCTATGTCTTCAGATTTTTGAGATTAAAATAATGATAAAAGAAGCTATTTTTGCAATAAAGGAAGGAAGAATAACATAAGAAATATTATTAATGGACTTTCTGGGAGAGACCACTCAAGAGAGAAAAAGAATACCTGCCTATAAAATCAACAAGTCTCATTTAGTTGAGAATACCTGCTTTGCTTCATTTTTCCCCTTTATTTTAAAATCACTTTGACTTTGCTTAGTAGGTAGGTGTAGATCACAAGGTGGGGAAATTTCAGAGAAGTTGTGAATGTCGCCCTCAGGAGCCCACATCAAGTACACAAACAACAAAGAACCCAAGCAATCTTTAATCTAGGAAACAAAGGCATAACAACTTGAACAAGCAGCATCTTGAGCAAAAAAAAGTGGAAAAAAGTGCAAATTTTAACAGTGGGAATAATTAGCTCTTAGAATAGCTCACCATAAAAGGTAGGATCACCACTGCTCGAACTCCTTGAAAAGGTGTTTCTCTGAAAGAGATCTTATTCAAACAAAAATTGTTAGACTCAATGCAGGTATTGCTTGGGATTTTATGCAAATTGTTAGACTAAATGAACATACTCTTTAGCCTTATTGCTAACTAAAAATAAATTTCATTTTTATATAGTACTGGATATGATAGAAGCAAGGTGAATTAAATTTTTTTTATCAATGCAAACATGTTTCAAGAGGAACTAGAATGGTGAAGGCAGTATTTAGCTACTTGTATACATGGCAGATAGTGAAGCTGACCTACCAGCTGGAAATTCTAGTCAACAAGTCATGAGATTTCTTTGCTGTTAAAAACAACCACTGCAAATGTTGACTTTTTTCCTTTAGTTTGACACATTGATATGGGGGCTGTCTCTTTTTATTTTCTTTCTTTCTTTCTTTCTTTCTTTCTTTCTTTCTTTCTTTCTTTCTTTCTTTCTTTCTTTCTTTCTTTCTTCCTTCCTTCCTTCCTTCCTTCCTTCCTTCCTTCCTTCCTTCCTTCCTTCCTTCCTTCCTTCCTTCCTTCCTTCCTTCCTTCCTTCCTTCCTTCCTTCCCTCCTTCCCTTCCTTCCTTCCTTCCTTCCTTCCTTCCTTCCTTCCTTCCTTCCTTCCTTCCTTCCTTCCTTCCTTCCTTCCTTCCTTCCGGAATTCCTTCCGGAATTCCTTCCGGAATTCCATCCTTCCTTCCGGAATTCCTTCCTTCCTTCCGGAATTCCTTCCTTCCTTCCTTCCTTCCGGAATTCCTTCCTTCCGGATTTCCTTCCGGAATTCCTTCCTTCCTTCCGGAATTCCTTCCTTCCAGAATTCCTTCCGGAATTCCTTCCTTCCTTCCGGAATTCCTTCTTTCCGGAATTCCTTCCTTCCTTCCGGAATTCCTTCCTTCCTTCCAGAATTCCTTCTGGAATTCCTTCCTTCCTTCCGGAATTCCTTCCTTCCGGAATTCCTTCCTTCCTTCCAGAATTCCTTCATTCCTTCTTTCCTTTCAGAATTCCTTCCTTCCGGAATTCCTTCCTTCCTTCCAGAATTCCTTCCAGAATTCCTTCCTTCCTTCTGGAATTCCTTCCTTCCGGAATTCCTTCCGGAATTCCTTCCTCTACTTTTGAAAATACTGTTTTTGATTCCTGGCAGAATGAAACCTAAAATGCTGCATATGTTTCACTCTCATTAATCCTTTTAGAGTTTTTCAGCTGCCATTTCTCTATTCCAGAAACTTTCAAAATTCCTAGCCCCTGAGAAGTGATGTTTGGAAAACTTGAGAGTGTTACAGATCTAAAGAGGAAGAAAGGAGGTTAAAAATTAAATAATTTCAGAGGAAAACTCAGGACATCATTGTTACCTATGTATGCTGGCAAAATAAATATAAGCAAACAAAGAGAAGACAAATTTTAACATGTGAGACTCAAAAATTTTGAAGAATTGAAATCTACAACTAAAGTATTTTGCAAAGAATACTCTGTGTGTGTTCTCAGTTCCAGAGAATGGAAACATATTGCAGTTTCTAATATTATAATTTTTTCACCCTTTAGTATATGTAATGTTTTGATTGTAATTATTGGTGTACATAACACCAATAATTGAGGAATTCTATAAAATCCTCTGAAAAATAGCTTTTTAATGTCTTCAGCAACAAAGAGAAAATGAGCTTGCTTGTGTCAATGGATTCAATCATAACTTGTCCTTCATAGGAAGAATCAGCTCAGGATCATGGGAAGTTGTGACGTGATACTTTTACCTTTATTTTTATTGGCAGAGTAGTTTAATATTTGTTATGGTTGCCTTATTCAACATTGTTTTCCTCAAATTGTGTTGAGTGAGATGCATTTTGTCTATTGCACATCCATCTTACAGTCAGTGGAGAGGCAATTAAAGCATTTTGTCAATAATTCTTGTGGAGAACAGCATACTGGGAATTTAAGATAGGCATCTCAGCCTTTACATAAAAATTTGACCATTGTGTGCACCTTTTCCCCTACGTGTGTGGAAGAATACAGTTGTCAAACTGACTGGACAACTGAACAGTTCTTTAATAAACCAAAGCATGCTGAAATTATCTCAGAGCTGCCTAAAAATGTCATACTACATAGGACACAGTCTCATACGTCAAGTTTTGAGCTGACGGGTGTGAATAAGAGAGCTTTTGCCACGATTTGATTTGTGCTCAAAATATTGATAAGTGTACCACATGTCCCTTAATGGACATAAAGAAACTCAGAATCAACTCTGCAATATTGAAAGAAAAATAATGGGGCAAAAATAAAGAAATATAGGTGTTATGAAATCAAAGACATTTTAAGGTACCCGGTTAATTTTTTTCTTTAAAGAAAAGCTGGGGGGAAAAAAGCAGAGATGAAGACAAGGGAGTCTTCCCAAACTAAGCAGAAGACCAAACTCCAGACAAAAAATACTGTCTGTACACGAGCCACTCTGCAGAAGAGTAGAACTAAAAAGACTGGAAATTTAATGAAAGGGCATGTGTATGTCTATTATAAGATTAAAATCCTGGAAAACATTTTTAATCTCATAGATATATTTCCAGTGTATTATGTAAAGGAAATTTTAAACATTGTCCTGCGGTGTATAAAGAAGAAAAATTTTCACCTACTATAAGCTCTGCTCTAGTGTTTCCTCTGACAGGCAATCAATTAATTTGTGTGTTCTAAGTCACTCTGATAAGTCTGATATAATTTAGCAAATATTTAGAAGATATTGGCCAGTAGAGAAGATGAACATGGACAATATAGTGGGTCAGAAGCATTAATTTTCTCCCCTCAAAAGAATATATTATCCTAGTAGGCAAAAGTTTTAAAAAAGTCACCTGATTTCTATGCTGTGGGAAAATCAAAGGAAAATTTTCAGCTATTGAACAAACAAATGTTATTTTTTTACACTAAGGCACAGTAACTCATAAGGAAAGAAAGCACAACTAAAAGCCCCCTTCACAGTGCTCTTGAATGTTTGAATGTTTTTGCTGACCTCCCACAGAATCACAGGTTAATCCTGAGACATTGATTTGAAGTTTAGGTTATTGTGGTTGCTGAACAAGAGAAAACTCAGGCTCAAAAAAAGTAACCATAAATAACTGAATTTGCAAAGGCTATTGTTTCCTTCTTCTTTTCCTTACTATGGTCCAAGTAGAGATTGTCAGGGTATCTGTATTATAGCCAGTTATATTCTGCTTTCAGAACTATACATTTCCAGGGATGACCTGTGTATCCATTTGTATGCACTGAATTAGGAAGGTGAATAAAATGCAACACCTACAGGACACAAAATCCTCACCCACATTTTTTCCCCCACAAATAAGTATTTCAAGTTGAAGAAAGCTTACTGAAAGTATATTGAGAACCAATTATTTTGTTAGTAAAGAGAGAAGAGGTGCAACTGAGCTAAGAATGATTTCAGGAACTGTGTGTTTCACAGTTTCTTTAACTTAAAAATATTTGAGAAAAGATTCTTAGTGTTGATACATATGGGACATTTCAGTTATTCCTGCTCACACATACATGGTTTCCCTGGTGGTGTAACTATACAAAGGTCAGACTTGCATTTTCTGCGATTTGTACATTATTTTCTTTCTCTTAACTTCTGAACAAAATAAAACCAGTAAAATGTATCAGTGGTTCTGCAAGACCAAAGAAAATGCTGCTCAGAGAACTAATAAACCAATTTTAATTTTTCCCCAGTATGTAATAAAATGTAACGCCATAACATATGTTCTCCTTGAAAACTGGTTTTTAAAAGCAATTAATTTTAAAGAAATCTTGGATTTCATGTTCCAGGAGTGTAAAGATAAACAATGAAAAGTATTTTAAGTATTATAGTCATAGAACATGAAGGTTTTGAATATTTTCCCAGTAAGATTTAATCACACCAAGAAGCGTTAGTTTATCATAGTACAATTTCTTTATCCATTTGTATGCCAATGCATTTATTTTTACCCACTGCTGGATTTTGTATCCAGACCTTGAAATGGATGTCATCCGTTGGAGAAGAGATCAGTACTAGGCCAAGGGACTCTTTCATTTTGTTTAGCATCTCATATGCTAGTCCGGCAGATTCCTACCTGGGTTTGCTATGGCTTTCATCCAGAACATTTATAACTCTCAGTGGGTTATTTACTTGACCTTTTCTCTGCAATTTTCTCCTAGTATTTTTTTACTGAAACCTCTAGCTTTCCATGGCACCCTTATCATATGAACAGGGAATTGCAGGTAGAGATGAATAAAGCACATGCATGCAGACCCTGTATGCAAATACATATGTCTTCATGCCTGCAAATGCTTTATTTGCCATTTTTCACAAACTCAAGCTGCATTTTTTGTTGACATTTTCTACTATTGTGAGTGAAATCTTCCCTGATAGCTCCCATTTTCAGAAAATGAAACAGACAACACTCACAAACCTAAGTTCACCAGCCACAGAGAACACCAATATTTAGGTAGATGATTACTGTACAAGAAGACTTTTTTTAAAGATGGAGAGCACTGAAATAAATACCCATAAATCCTCCACTTATGTTGATTTTGTGATGATACAAGAACATAACTGCAAAATTTAATGTTTGGCTATTGTAAGTTCTGCACAAACATTTTATTCAGTTTTATCCATGTAGATTTTTAAAACACTCTCCCCATCCCCTCAGCTTTTGCTTCGAGTTTCAAGTTAGAGCAAACTCAGATTCTCAAGGCAAAAGTGCTGAGTATCACCTGGTTTAATGTTGAAATCTTGAAAATCTGCATATTTCACATCATGCAAAATTGTAACATGACCCACTTTGAATACAATTAATTAACCAAAAAGAAAATGGATGTTTCTTTCCCCTTGCAATATGAAAATTATGCAGAAACACAATCTTAATTAATCTGTAGAGCTCAAGAATGTTTTGGCCATTCTCTCTTCAGGATATCCTAGCCTAATATTTTTCAGTATGCAATTAGGCTTCCTCACTTTCCGTAAGGGACTTTCCTTATTGATCCAATAATTTGAGGTTACAGTAGATGCACAGTGGAAGTGCTATGAGCCTCATTATTTCTTTGGCAAGCCTCATTGATTTTGATGCTACATGACCATTAATTGCTAGTAATATCTCCTAATCCAGGTATAATTGATTAACAGTTAGAGCTATTTTTCTATTTGGTTTAAGAAACTACCCATCCTTTTCAGAAAGCTGTAATATCATTAATTCTGCTCTTCTGCTTTAAGTGAAATTAATAATCAATTTTCCTTCTGCTGTCCTTAATTTATACTGTAATAGGGACAAAACAGTCTATTTAGAATGGCAAGGAAATTACATGGTAAAAGAGATTCTTAAGCACTAACTGGAATCAGCTCATTCATGGTACTGAGTTTTAAAAAAAAAGTAGGATCAGTGCACTTTAAATCAACTGTATAATCAATTATGTAGGTTACTGCAAGTGCCCAGCACACCTTCATAAGAAATGTATCGATCCTACCAGCACAGCTAGGAAAAACGTCTTTGGGGTTAATTATGTTCATTTTTGACCTTCAGAGGCTCAATTCTAAATCTAAATCTTCCCAATCGTACCATGTATAGCACAAAATCATGTATTCTGACTCAATGCTTAATGATGCATCATTCTTTAGCAAAACTGATTCCATTGTGAGCATTTGGTCTGGAAACTGTACAATATAAAGACCCTGGAACAGCTTTGCAAGCAGAGAATTGTGTCATTTTATCACCATGTCAGCCTCATGTCTGCAGCACATCACAGAGACTAGTACTAATCTGATGTTTATCATCTGAAGCACTTACGTACTAATGACTGAGGACTGATTAAAAAATGAGGTCCTAACCTACACTACATTCCACAGTCTTTTTGAATAATGAATAATTTTTTCCTCTTTGATACTTTACTGATGTCTCATATCTATGCCAAGTCCTGCAGATTGTTCACGGAACTAGCACTTCTGTGCCTGTTTTGATAGGAATAGAGTTTACACAACAGTCTGTAACCAGCAAAGCTCCATACTAATTAGTAAATCACGTTGTTAATACCTCCAGCCTAACCAGCGAGTGGCAAACTGCATACCATGCTGCCCCCTGCTGAAGCATAACAGCTGACTGTTCTTTACGTGTAACAATAAGTGAAACAAGAGAGCGCTGGTATATAAAAAACAAACAAAAAACAGCAAAACAATCACTTAACAGTGGTATGCATGAATTTAAAATAAAATTTTTTTTCTTTGGCTTGTGCATTCTTACATGTCTTATTAATGTTTTACTTATTTGCAAGGTTGGTCTATGGTAAAGTATAGCCTGGTTTCTGCATGATGCAGGGTAATATGGAAATTCAGATTTTAGCATTGAAATAATGTCCTTATTGTATTTTGATTTTCCTCAGTGACACTAGAAAAATGCTCCTTTTGTTTTCATCACAGAAAACAGTTAGCTCTTACTACAGAAAAAATCCCCAGCATACTATTTCAATTGTTAATCACAATAATGAATACTAAGTATAGGATTCAATACATAGTGTATATGATAGTGAGTAATATGCTGGAGATAGTTACTGTCTTATTGATTTTCTGAAGGCACAGACAACAAGAAATACTGGATAGAGATAATGATCGAAAATCAATTGCTGACTAAAAACTGACTTATTGCTTACGTATTGAGTACTCCCAAACAAAGATGCTCTTGGAGGTAAGAGGTTAAAGAGAAAGAAAACACTACCAGATTTCATTTTTATTTTTCTTTCTTTAACTTCTCTTTTAATAACACTCTGAAATAAAAGCATAAATAATTATTAACTTTCCCACATCTCTCAGCTATGTGTTTAGTCAAAAGTTTAATATAAGTTTTACCATTCTGGCTTGAAAGCAGGCTTTACATCCATTTTAGAAACAAGTGAAGAAGGAAGGTAATCGTTAAGTGGAACAGGCACTGGTTTATCTCCATTTTCAAACTGTGAAACTGGTGCCAAAACTATCCTGAGAATGGCTGGATTTAAACAATGATGCAATATCTCCTGAGACCAAGAAGGAAGATGAGTAAACAAACAGAAACAGAATTGTTCAAACCTGAAAAATTGGTTGAAAATACATTTCATGGCAGTCTGATGTGAGGGTAGGGAGAGAGGGATTCATGGCCTGTAACTGTTATACAGTTTTCCTAACCACTTGCTATCTTGTCAACATTTTTCCTGGCTTATTTACCCATTGCTGCTGTATGAGAACAGTCTGTAGAAATACACTGTGGTGTAGAAGCTACCCATTTTCACTCAGCTAGCTCCCTTTTGTTCAGATTGATGCCGGCTCATTCCTAAAGGCTCACCACTTTGACTCACACCAAAGTGTGACTTAGCTGCCTTTGCCTTCTGGGTGGACTATGCCAGCCCTTTGTGCCTGACTTTAACTTGTGCCCATCTGCTTCCCTACTCTCTGCTTAGTGGAGGCGAACATATGGCCGTAAGTGCCTAACTCTGATTTCTTGCCACACCTTCAATTACACTGCCATATGTTCTAGTATCATACTGTAATTGCTGATAGTTAGTGCTAGAAATACAAAAGGGGCATTTCACAAGCCAACAGGTTTACTTCTGCTATACAATAAAGCTGAAACAGCTGTCACTGTACCATTCTCCGATAATCTCTTGACTTGCTCTGCACACAAGGCTTTCATAGTTTTATGTATTTGAAATCATGTGATCAATCCTTGCTTATTATTTTTCTCTTCTCATCACTTTAAGATCAGCACAGAGAAAGCTTATTTTCACATTTTTCTGTTGCTTCATATTTTCTCTGTAACCCCTTATTCTCCATGGGAACCTCTTTGGGTCCCTGTTACTAGGGAGAATATACATCAGAGGTAGCAGAGAACAATGCAGCTATTTAATTTTACAAGGGTGTTATATTCCAGGGAACGCTTTTCTTTTTTAACTACACTACATTGCTGCTTAACTAAGAAGATCTAAACCCCACTGTTTTTGCTGTAATAAGTAGGACAGTACTCCCTGTGATATTTTTGCATTGCAAGCATATGGTTGCAGTTTAGAAAATCTACTGGAAGAACATTTGTGCAGTGTGCAAGCACTCTGGATTTCTATAATTCATGGTGACAGTATAAAAGCTTCCACCTCCTTTAAATCATGTTTAATGCTGTCTAGCATTTTTTGTCTTTCTGTTTTTTCTTGTTTCTTTTTTTTTTCCTCTAAATAAATTTTATTGATTATGAAAGAACTTACTTACACATGGAAAATGTAGATGTCTTAAAAATTAAACTATAATCTTAGGGAAAACCCTCTGTATGGATACCAGAGCACAGGTTCAGTAGCTGGATTGCCTTGAGCACACAAGACAAGTGACTGTCCAACGAGGAGTTACTTTTGGCACAAGCTAAGCAACATGCAACCAGCAACACATTAGTTTATTTTAAGACGGTGGTTCACACACAATGAGGTTTTTCACAGGAATACAAATACCAGTTTCAGCAATAATATCATTTAAATCCAACATGGAGTCTAGTATTAAAGAAAAAGATAATCTATTTCTAATAGGCCTTGCTTTCTACAGTCCTATTTATCTACATATATTTATCTCTCCTATTTATCTAAGTGTATACCTACACTTAGATACTTATGAAAGATTTTATGAGTCTGATATCATATTAGGTAGCAACCAATGATCTTTCATATTTTTAACCTTACAATGTCAGTCCCATTGTCAAGATGGCATTATTATAAAGCCATCTCTTTCACTGCCCTAATGTGCAATTCACAATTACTAAAACTCTAAGTGTTTCTCTTGCTTTGTACTGTTGTTTTGTTGGTTTTGTTTTACAAACAAAACTTGTATTTTGGTTTTGTTTTGCAACTGCTTTACTAAGCTATTTGTTGGTTCTGTGGAGAACTCTTCATTTGATATAGCATGCTGTCACCTAAATCAGAAAATCGACTGGTTACTCATTTGACTCTACCAGTTGCTGACCTCTGCTAGTCTTTCTTCATGAGTTTAAGTAAATTGCCCTTTCTGCTGGAAACATGAAGGCTACTTATTCTTCAGCCCCTTATCTCTGGCATGGACCACAAGCATTAAGTCAAATCTGGGACACTCTATTGTAATGGGCTGATATGCCAGCTAAGAATGTCTTCCAGATTGTCTTGCTTACATAGTGACTTGTTTATTGTTTCTTTTAATGGTTTTAATGACTGCTTTGTTCATACTAACCAATATGTAATATTGCCTCAAGATTATTTTTTAAGATTAAATATGCTTTATTCAATTCAATTCAGAGCAACATCCTTTGTCTCCTTTTTCATTTTTCAGAGAATAACCTGTGTATGGGACTGTGTTTGCTTCTATTATTTTTCCAGATGGTCAGTGCAAAAGGATGCTGATCTTTGTTGTATTTTCTACACTGTAAAAATATATGCAAAAATATATATAATATATAATATATAAAAATATATAATGGATACAAGACTGCCAGCTCTCTGCTCAAGCAGCTCTAAAGAATTGCAATAATATGATATAACATCTAAATATATTCAGTATTAGAAAAAAAGTAATTTATTACTGAAGCAACATTTAATAATACCTAGGGTAAAGCTGACATAATTATGATTATTCGGAGTTGTGTCTTTTTGTTCTAGATTCCCATTCCAATGAGGTGCTGTATAAAAGGCCAAATAAGATAAAATTGTATTAAGGTAAACATGTTCTATAGAACTACACATTAATAACGGTTGTGACCTCCAGGTAAGATGGTACAATTATTTACCATAACTTTCAATAATTACACAAATCATCTTCAGCTTTTACAAAATCAGTAGTTAGATGTGTTGTTTAGACTCAATGTGTCTTATGATGCCATTGTAAATGAATTGGTTGGTTAACATTTTGTTTCATTAAATTATCTCTCACTGTAACCAATTACCCTAATTTGCAGTGGCTTCTGGGTAACTTTTAAATTGAGGTTCTATGAGGAGAAATATGTGTGGTGTCTGAAACTCATGGTTCTTGTTTTAGTTCATAAATTTCAGCACAGGACTTGCACAAGTAAAAGATCTGGGCCTTTTAATCTTGCATGCTAAAGTCAGTGCCTCTTGGCTGCAGAATTGCTTCTCTTCAGGCTTTTAAAATACAGAGTATTTTACAGTGTTGAAAACTAAACTAAATATTGTTTAATTACTTGCACTTTTCATTAACTTCTATTTTTTCCCATGCTGTTGGGGATTGTGGAGAGAGCGCTGCCTATGCTCTGCAGGGCCTGTGCCCCACTATTTAAAACAATGCAATGAAGTACTACCCTTTATCTACTAAATTCCACAATGCAGCAAAAAAAAAAAATGCTGGAAGAGGAAACACATTAAAGAAAACTTTGACAATAGTATTGAAAAAAATACTGGAGATAGTCATATCCTCTGCTATACAGAATTGTGCTTCATACAGGAGATTTGCCATCTTTTTCCAAGAATTTGCAAGAGTGACAGCAAATCTGTGACCACATTAGTCATTCTGTCAAGGATGGAAAAACCTAGAAAGAAAAATATAATAATTGCCAAAGAAAACAGACACAGGCCTCAGCAGATATAAATTGGCAATGCTGTTTACTTTGCACGCTCTACTCAACATGTTCCAGCTGTGCATGTGTCATTCAAGTGTCCAAATCCGTCTATGCAGACTGTTCCGAGGCTCCTACCTAATCAGCTTGTGGAAGCATAATACTCCATTTGTTCAATTTGCCTGCATAGAGGAAGACATGACAGATGTGTTTGAAGCAATGCTAAAAACTGCCGTGAATGGGGCAGATACCAATCTTGGCTAACAAGTGAGTATTCTAATGCCGCAGCAGCACATAATCACTCACATTTATATTCTGCTTTTTAATGGTGATGTATATGAAGGCTCATCTATGAGAAGCTCATAGTTAGATAATAGAGGAGAATGCAGGATAAGAAGCAAGAGCTCCAACCAGTTGTTGTAGTTTGTATATTGTTTTTAAATGATCCTGACTGCTTTCTGTCGCCTTCCTACTATGCTTTGACTGTGAGCCACACAGGAATTGCAGCATTCTATTTCATTTAGATTCATCCTTTACTGAAAATGATGTAATATGATAAAGGTCTAGCAAAACAATTCCTGTATTTCAATTTAGTATAATCTATAAATCATCAGCAAAGCAGCTTTACAATTCGACAGCTTTAATAGTTCCATACATGCGAGTAGTACAAACAAATTTCACCTAAAAATGTCTTCATGCCCTTTATCTCTTTTGTTTCCTATTCCTCATGGTAGACTCCAAATCTGTGTGAGTTATCTGTGGACTTCTTTTCAGATAAATACAGTGTTCTGCTTGATTTGATTCTGCCTAGAGAAAACAAAAGCCTCACCAGCAGTCCAGTATTTCCTGAATACTTAATTTATTATGAATATACACAGACACGTTTCAAGGGGAAATTTGCTACTGAGTGTATATTTTGGACCAACAATAAATATTTAATAGACATTTACCTTCATAAAAACAAAGTGTTCCATAATCACATATATTTGTTATCCAAACTTGGTATTTAAAGTACATATATTTTACATGTAATAGAAAATACATGTACTTTAACAGTATAAGGCCTTTTACAAACTTAGAATTATAACAGTAAAGAACTGGAAATTACTATTCATCATAACTCATACTTATACTTGCTTATATTAGTATCTGAAATTAATTAATTGAAGCAGAAAAAATAAGATATGAGATGGAAAGCCAGGGACATGAAAAGGTCTACTTTCACACTGAGCTCCTGCTAAGCTTGGAACTTGGTGTGACCTGTGAGCTGGGAGACAACTTGCTCTCACAGATGAGACCAATAATTCTATCAATTCATTTTGACAGGTTTTACCAGGTTGCAGTGGAATTCTGCTTCTGATTTGTCCCTCCAAAACACATCAGGATGTTGATATTCAGCAGTAAGAAACAGAAGAAGGAAAAAACCCAACCCCCCTAGGTTAGAGTACATTTTCTTTATTCCCCTAGTCACACCACTGCATGGGGGCAATTGGAAAAACATACAAGGTGCCCTTTTAATTCTGGCTTTTGAGCACTCATCCTGCCAGGGCTTGGTACAAGCCTTTCACTAAGATTCAGACCAGATTCAAAACAGACTAATTGTCAGACAACTCCATCAGGCCAGCAAACGAGAATATTTTGTCACCCTTCTGCTCCAAGAAGATAGTGTTGGCTTTCCCAGCAAGTAACACCCTCTGTATCAGTTGGAGCATGGAACTGTCTCACCCCAAAGGAAGATTTAGCAACCACTCTGCCATGAAGGGTCACCTGCAGTGTCCTTGGGCTCCTTTGAGAAAAGGAGCTACAAGTCTGTAACTGCACATTTCATTTTCATTTGAGCATAAAACGAATTTTCATGGGAGCTTCTGCCTCTGTGAACACCCTGTGATGGAGAAGCATATATTCTGCTGGCTCAGTGTGATACTCTCTTGAAGTGACTCATCTCACTGCAAAGGGGATCCTTAGGCCTCAGTTTAGGTTTTTAACTAACCTTATTGTTTTTTCCTTCCCTAAATGAAGTTCTTAAAATATTTACATGTTGGTTTTCTTTTGTTTTCTTCATAGAGGAAGATAACTTAACAAATTGCTCCACTTTATTTTACATCTTTTGCAGAAAACTAACTGAATAGAACTGACATGAGGCTAAATAAAAAATAACATATATGAAAAAATTAAAAACACTCTGAAATACAAGTTTCTGTGTTAGTGAATCATCTATGCATATAGTCATAAGTACATTGAGTTTGTTACAGAAATAATACACAACTTACTGTGAAAAACAAAACCTGCAAAATGCAAAAGCTTCCAAAAAATGTTTAAAACAAATTTTTGTAATAGCAAGTGACCTAAGAAATTATTTTGCCTAAATTGACTAGAGATTCATGGCAAAAGCAATTATTTCCTCCTCCTCCATTTCCATAATACAAAAGTGGAAATATTTATTTGGATTATTAGGATAACAGGTACTAAAAGAAAATTTATGCCTTAGTATTATGAACTGTCAAAAATGTCCTGAAGTCCAAAATCTTTCCCCTTCTAATTTACGTATTGTTTTGCAGAAACCATTGAAAAAGCATACTGACAACCAATGAAAAAATTCAAAACATGGAAAGAGAAAATAGAAAAGAGATAAAGAGGTCACTGAAATTTAGTTAGTTGTATTTCCCTGAATATCATTTCTCAACTGCACTGTTGGTTTGTAAAGAAGCTGGAACAGAAGGACAAGGATGTAAACCCCATACTGATCTGACAAAAGACTTAAAAAGACATGAAAAAGTTTTTCATAGTAATAATAAAATAATCCCAGAAGGATTTATAACAAAATGGAAATCTCTCTTTGGAATAATACATTTTTCTACAACTATAAATACCAGGTCAGCAGTGAATAACCCAATGGCTCTTTGCTGATCAGAATAGAATGAGTACAAGTCAGGTTATTTGGGAGCATCCAATAGGCACTTTTATTCTTCTAGAAATCTTTACAGTCATTGCTCACAGTGCAAATGGACATAGGAAGGAACTGACCATTTTGGAACAAGGTAATGAGTCTTCAACTTGCAAACCTGATGCAGTGTCTATTTTTCCCATGCCAGAGTATGAATAAGACCTAACACAAGATTCATAATAAGAATTTGCAGTTCTTCCATATAGCTTTCTCAGTCAGATGCACAACAAAATTCCAATTTTTGTTATCCTTTTTTTATAGAACAAAAGAAAATTAAATTCAAACAATAAATACTGCTATGGGGTTTTCCAATATACATTTACTGCAAGTTAAGGAAATTATTAGCCTTTGGATAATTTATTACTTACCTCATAATAATTTAATTATGGGAATAATGGAAATAAATCACTTAAATATATTAAATATATTAAAATACATTTAAATCACCCAAACTTATTAAAATATATTCTTTACTGTTACTCTTTGTAGGATAGTAATTGTACAGCTAATAATACTTTTGGTGCTCTTGTTAGTAGACAGAAATGAGGATATCATTATAAAACAGCATGTTTCACTGAAACTCTGCCTTCATAGTAAAAGTGCCAGTAAGTAGCAGTAATCATCAATAAAAGTAACATGGATAAATTTAAATTAAATCCATAATTTGAAGATGTATACAGTGAAGAAATTAACACAACAAAAAGGAGTCAGTTTTGCAGAGAATTAGAACCATGTTAATCACAGACAGGCAAAATATTTTGTCAATGTAAACTTACAGAGTTTCTCCAAAAGGCATAAGACCTCCAAAAAGACAGCACAAGAAACCTATAATGAGCACTAGAAAAAACAGTTGAGATAGATACTAACGGATGCTGCTGTGAAAACTGAAAGCAAAATAAAATAAAGAGTATTTTGTGTCTGGTATAAGGCACAGTTCCAAAAACTGGGAAAGCAAATAGCACCTGAACATGATTACAGATTTTTGAAGAGTGGATTGCAATGAAAAGAAACAGTATATGATAAGAACTAGCTTAACACCAAATTCACTTTGCCTTTCTGCTGCTCATTTGCATACAACCAATGTAGTCCCAGGGTACTACCACCCCTTTCATCCATGCATATGTTGGTTTCTCATCAATGGAGTGTCATAAAATCAATAGAAAATATCAATGATCTTTCGAAGAAGAGCTTTCTGAAACAAAAAGGAAAATCAAACCAACCATCTGTACCATAGCCAAAAAAGATGGAAAGGGTGATGTGGGTAGCAGAATGTTTTAACACTGAAATGAAAATGTGTCAACCCAAGTGGCTACAGAAAAACTGAAACCCTGCCAAAATTAAATGTTCTGAAGGTCTCATAAGTTCACCAAAGGAAACCAAGAGGACAAACCTCTTTAGATGGGGTAAATCAGGATAAAAATATGGCCTCTGCAGCAGCTCTGCCTATTCACCCTTTCTGCAAATTTATTTTGCATTTACAGACCAAAGCCAAAGAAAACAAGAGCCATGATCTATCACTGCACACAAAAGACACTGTGACAAAATGGGATTTATTTATTTGTGGCCAAAAAATTCCATTCTGCTGATATCAGTTTCACCATAAAAAGGTAGCACACAATTCCATGTCTGCATATTTACACCAGCTTCACAGCTAATATTGCAAAGCAAACACACTCTCTGGTTTCAAAGTTTCAGGCTTTTCCTCTCTACTGACTGTCACTTAGTCTTTTCCAACTCTTATGAGTACTTTTTTATTATTAGCTTTGACTAAGGAAACAAAGGAAACTATGGAAATCCTTCGATTTCCACTGAAAAGATGAGATTATCATGTCATGAGGTCAATTTTTTCTGTATCTTTCTTTAGATTAAATGCATACAAACTTAAAGACAATCAGAAACAATTTTTTTTTTTCCCCAGGGGTTCTTGAAGGAAACTTTTTTGAGTAGTTTCAGTATCCTTAGGACCAAAGTCACTATATATTTCAGACAAGGTAGAAAGGTAGTGCAATTTTGTATAGCTATGTTATTACAGAAAGGACAGAAGGAGCATTTTGAAAAATGTTTGAGAAGTGCTGTACAGGTGAGGACTGCACGTCGCCATATGAAAATAGCTTTTTACACCCTTTGTAACACCATAACTGTAGTTTGTTTCCTTAATCTCATTAGGCTGTGTTTGCCTTGTCCCAACTGCAATTGTGACTTTTTCTCTCTCTTCATTGACCACTGTATTCAAGTTCCTAGATGTTTAGATTTTTTTTATGCACCTATTTCACAGTAGAAGCCAGTAAAATGAAACTTCTATCCATCTTTACCTCTCCTGATGTAACAAATTGTTGGCACTGTGGAGATTCCTCCTCAACCTTTATGCATCCTGCCACAAAAACTGGAATGATCACTTGGACTCATAAGTGGAGGCGGAGTCCCCTCATGCCTGTCACTCAGTGGGCTGATATCCTTTTTGGGAGGATGCTTGAGTACTTGAGGATGTACTGAGGAAAGATTTCTTTATGTTTCTTTGAATGGCTTGAATAAGGCTTCCCAACCCCCTCCTGTCTGCAAAGCAGAAGGAATTGCATCATTGCAAGCAGCACAGCCAGTAGCTCTTTTTCAGACTGAAAATACCCCTCTCTATGTGCCGCCTTGATTTGTAATATAAATATGGTTTGCTGTCTTTCACCTGTACTGGCCATTCTCCTGAGGCACTGTTGCAGCTTGAGCTGCTCCAAAGGTTGAGAGGGTTTAGATATAGTGCTGGACTTGCGATTCCTCTCACTCTTTCAAATGCTTGATCTTAGATCTCTGACTGTTACAATGCCTCAATAGCTCAAAAAGACTGTTAGCTAGCTTGTAAATCAGCTGGCTTCCTTCTTATTCTTTGATTTGGCATTTCTCAGGGGGTGCTGAAATACCCAAAAAGTCTATACCTGCACTGGAAAATGCTTTTCTTTTCCCCAAATCTGCTTCATGTCACTTTTTTCCCCTCCCATTATGTGTTAATATCTGGGCTTCATTGAGATTTTTGTGTGGTTTTTTTCTGGTTTTATTTTTTATTCAAAGCTTTATTCTTTATAGTCTTTTCTTAATACTCATGTAAATCAGTCATGAAAAAGTGTCTCACATGCACTTTTAATTTTCAAACCCGATTTCCTAAAAAATAAGACTAATTCAATTATTTTAACAGAATATTATTTCTTCACCATAATAATTTTGAATCTTGGTGAATTTCAACTGTACAAAAATGGAGAGGCATAATCTAAAAATTAGCAATACTTTATACTTATGAAAAAGAGTAGTAGTCACTTAACAGCCAGGGCATACATAATAATATCCTCAAGAATACAAAAGGCCACGATATGAATTTAAGAGACTCTTTGGCCTACCAGCTGGCCATTCACCTCACTTACTAATCAGCCAAACAGCACATATGTAGCTCCTAGTCAACTGTAATACATGCTGTCTCTTGCCCATCTAGTACCTCAAAAAAATGGGTGGAAGGAAAAGAAATAGAGAATGAAGGAAATTGAAAATGAAGTTATGATGTGGACATGGTGGCGTAATGTAAGAGTCTGGACGGAAATCCCTTATCTGCCTCACGACCATCTACAGAAGCAGAGGCTGAAAACCCAGAGACCCGAAAAGGGGAAAAAGGACTTTTGCACAATTAAGTCCAGCCAGATCCTGGTGGGGTGCCTGCCAGGCACAGAGGTGTGCTGCAGAGGTGCTGTCACATACCTGTGAGATCTTGCTGCTCGGCTACCGGGGCAGAAAGGACTGCACAAGGATTATATGTTTTGTACAGCTGCAGCTGCACCCTGAAACAATGGGCCTTACTCCCCCACCTCCTGGCCATTTGCCCCTCGCCTCTGGAAGGATTACCTCATCTCTTGGTTACCTGACCCTCACTTTTGAAAAGACTATAAAAAGACTCTCAAAAGTACCCCTACGAGATCTCCCCACGGACGAGACGGAATCCATCGGAGCCGGCCAAGAGGACTTCGTCGTACTGTGGTAGCTATTAACCCTTTCTCCCCCCCCCCCCCAACCCTATCTCTCTCTCTCTCTCTCCTCTATTGCATAATCGTGTTGTTGGCACTCAATAAAGGTGCTTTTGATTTTGATTAAAGCAAAAATATTTGTCCCTGTTTTCTTTTGCACTCGGACATTGAAGTAAATGAACCATCATGACCCCTGCTTGTGTTAGCGGATCGTGACACATAAGATAGCGATTTCTTATGGTTGTAGAATGTATATGATGACCCTGTTGGTGTAGAGCTTGCGAAATGTTTGATTGACCAACCTGTATTTTTTGTTGGTGGACTTTTTGTGGGCTATTTTTCCCCCACTTTTATGCATTGACAAGTGTAACAAACATATCCCATTAATTTTTTCTCTATTTCCAGTTTTCACATGTTGGTCATTATTGGCTATTTCATGTGAAAATACAGCTTATCTTGCCTGAGGTCCTTCCTAATTCCTGCAGCTTTTGTTTCTAGGAGCAGTCTTATTTCCACACCAAAAGGCAGGAACGATGGCTGCTACCATGCTTAATATGTTATAATCCACTCAACAGGACGAGTTTTCTGTTCCTGATCTAAGTGGCCAGCTTAGCAGGTATACATTAGGAAGGAGCTGGCAGAGTTGTTTCCCAGGTGCAGCAGAGCTGAGCAGAACCCCTGTGGGGTGACAGGGTAGGGCAACTATTGCTCCTGATGTATTGAACCATCAAAGTCCTTGACAGGGCCAGCCAACAGTCCTATGAATCTGGGAAAGTGAGAGGTCCAGCTAAGTATTCCATCCAGACAGGTGAGGTTAGGGCTGAAAAGGCCAGGCATGTCAAGAGCACAACCCAGGCCATAGATGTGCTCAAGTACAGCTCCTGAGCACAAGAATGGAGGACCTGGGCCAAGGTCCCAGCAGAGCTGGTACATCGCAGTCTGCTGGAAGCCCAGCACCTTGGTGATGCTTATGGACTGGGACGTTACAGCTGGAGACGATATTTAATCTGAGGCACAATTGAGTTGTTGATGTCTTTTGCCCACGTAGATTTTTTTTGTTTGTTTTTTTGTTGTTTTCTGTTGGTTTTGGTTTTGGTTTTTTGAGGGTTTTGGTTTTCGTTTGTTTGTTTGTTTGTTTGTTTTTGTGATTTCAATTAAAATTTAATTAGAGGCATGGGATATTGGTAAGAATAGCAAAACTAGGGCAGTGCCTAAGCAGTACTAATTAAGCTGGTCATTCATTCCTCACTTTGAGTAGGATAATGAGAAGAACCAAGAAAAGGTAGGGATAAGAATACACTAATAATTGGAAATCATAATGATGATGGTGATGATGATGATGATGTTGATCATAAATGGTAGTAGCTATATAGATATATTATTATCAAATGTGGTTCATATAATATCAATATTATACGATTATGATAATAATTAAACATGTGCTGAAACCCCAGAGGTGATGAAGACTTTAACTATGTGTAGAAACCTTTACAACATGTCCTTCTGTTACCTTACTGCAAGATGACAGTTGTCATAAGGCTAACAGGCACAGCAAGTTAAAAATATCACTTCTCATTTTGGCCAACACTTTCAAGGGCAGTAATTTCCATTGTAAATGGTGACATCTGACATACCTCATTTCCTGCAAATGTAGGATGTTAGTGTAAGATGGTGAAAAATGGGTCCTGTAAGGCTGATAATAGCCCTGTAGTTTATTGATAACCTTGAAGGAGGGAGATAGCTGGGTATCTGAAGATAGATTTCTTGTTTATCCTTTTCTCTTTTGGTTTTTCCATGTTAAAGTCCTGAGATTATAGAAAATTTCCAAATACAAATAAATATATTCCCAAGGAATCTTCAGCAGCTCTTTTCTTGGAATTAAAATATGACAGATATGACTTGTGATATGACAGATTATGACACTTTTTGGTCTGTTTTTTACTTTAATTTTTGTGGTTTATTTTCTATCTTTTTTAAATGAAACATCACTTTAGAAAACATTGCTTATAGCTAAGTATGTTTCACAAAATTTGTTGCCCCATTAAAGAACAAACCCTAACCACAAACATTTGCATCTGTACTTTAGATTAAAAATAACCTATTGTGATACCATTTACATGTGTACACAGTCTTTCACCTGGCTGGTGTTAAAGAAATTTAATCACTAATTTGCTCAGCGTTTGTTTTCTTGCACAGATATAGAAAATCACCAGGAGGAAAGTTACAGTAGTAATATCAGGCATTCCAATATAATTTTTAAGGTGAATAGCGGGTTAATAGTAGTCTTGCCTCAAACACTTCCATCACTCCATGTAAAAACATTTTTGTACTTACATATTCTGAGTAATTGTCTTTAAGTATTACTGTATTTGTGAGCAATCACCCAGAAATAAAAGAGACTCACTTTAATAATCTTCCTAATAGATTGTGATAGACAATTTGAAATAGCCTGAGACAGTCAGGTTTTAAATACTCTGGTATTCTTTTTCACCGTGAAAAGCTTGTGGATCAAAGAAAACTCAATGCCCAAGACAAAAGATCATGAAAATATGCACTGCTCTTCTTCTTTTTTTCTTTTCAGCAGATTTAGAAACTATGAAAAGACCTTATTATTGAAGGAAACTCAAAGTCAGCACAACTCCTTGAACAAGGCAATTTAATATTACAAAAAATTATAGATGAACAAAAAAAAGTAGAAGAATTTTCAGTAAATATATACCCTCTTTTCAGATGGTTTGGAGGGCTTTTTTCCTCTTTACTTTTTGTGGAAAAATTCAGAACGGTATGACAGTGCTTAGAAAGAAAGAGTGTAGGAGAAAATAATGCATCCTGGAAAATCCTTCTGCAATTTACAAAAGTAATTGTTAACTCATTTGTGTGTGTGTGTCAGTGTGTGTATATATGTCAGTGTTTGTATAAAGTGAAAAACATAAAAGAAAATACCTTGATCAGAATTCAGTCTGGACCCTTCCGCAATCTAATTCAGCTGTTTCATCAGCTGATGCAGCAACCCTGCTCCTTTTCAGTGAAAATACCATAGTCAGCCTATCCTATACTCTGAGAATAAAATCCTAGTAGCCTCTTCAATGGCCTACTCATATATTACTTAGATAAATGACAGAAACATTTACAACATTAATGTATTCACTGTTCAATCTTCCCGGATTTAATTAGCCACCTTGAAGACTGGGCATTACTCTTTGATTAAAAAGCATTTCCTGAAATGAGGGGAAAATCCTCTGGGAAACCCTGTTTCCATACTCATAATTTCTTCTTATGTTAATCAGGTCTTTGCAGTGTGTGTTGACTACACTAAAGATAAAAGACACCAAAACAGGCCAGACAGAAGCCCACATTAAAAAAAAGTTTGATTAGCATCTCTTATTTTCAAGCCTGTGATATCCCCATTTAGAAACTACCATCAGTTTAAAACCATTATACCCCAGTTGAGTCTGCACCAAGCTGTCAGCTGATTTCTTCTTTACTTGCCTAAATTAAAATATTATTTTGCTAAAAATGAGAAGTTATTTGTGAGCACTGTTTTTGTTTGAAGTCCAAGGCCCATACATTAATTAAGTTTGCAGCCAAGGATAGAACCCTTATTATACAGTATAAAAAGAACATTTTTCAGCAGCCAATTATCATGTTACCTATTTTGAAACAGAACTCTTTAGAGGAAATATATCATTGAAACTATTCTGTGTGCTTGTTAAATAGCTATGGTCCTCAAATGAACAGAAATGAGTTAATCAAAAGGCATTCTAGAACCTTTGAAATTAATGGGAGGCTTCTAAAGACTAAAATAAAGAACGTGTTTCACATATGATGCCAAATTTGTGCTAAAGTGTCTGTTCTTCAGCATATCAAAGAAATGTACTGAATTTGTTGCAGGTATTCAAGAACCCTTGAATAAAAGAGTACTCACTAGTACTGTATTAGTACTCCTTAAAGAGTACTGTTGCTGAGCAAACTTATAAAGATGTGAAAAGACGGAACTAAAATGTGGTTTGGATTGGTTGTTATGAATTCTCTGGTTATAAATTTTATTAGGTGATAAACAGAGGATCACTGATCATTCAGTCTCACTTTTTGAAGAAGGAAGACTTGGACTCTGGAAAATGTGTCTTCAGCTGACTGTATACTCATGCATACATGTGTACAAAGAGTTCCTCCTTCCTGCAGGACACAGCTCCTTAGCTCAGTGAACTCAGCCATGCAATACTGCATTTCTCTCCTGGCCTTGACTTAGCCCTTCTGGTTGATATCAGCCAGTCTAGATGACAATTTTGGCATTTTTAAAATTGTTGACCACCACAAGTAATCTGGAATATCCCAATAAAAGGCAGCAGCATAGAAATTGGAGCACAGGTAGTCTCCAAGTCTGAAGGAAGAGAAGGATAAAATTCACATCTTTATCAGCCTAGCAGATCCAGAACAAGAAGAATGTTGTGCTTTAAATTCCAACTAGATTTCAAACTGATTTTCCTTGCTGCACTCCAACAAAACCTTTTTTCCTTTTTAACAAATTTAAATCATACGGTATATTTTTCATCTTCCCAGTCTTTTCTGCTGATTACAAATAATTCAGGTAACAATTGTTATTGTGTGTTTTAGACGCATAGATTCTATTATAGATTAGGTTTTATAGTCTCAAAGTTCTGGTGTGTTTTTTATAGCATGTGTGAAAAGCAACATGAAAACACAATAATTCAAATTCTTGTGACTGTTCATGATGACCAGAAAAGGTTCATATTCTTTCAAGGGACAGAACTTATTTCATATTAACTCAAAAAGAAAAATAAATAAATCCATTAATTTATTTCAGTAATAACCACCAATTTCTGTGGAGCAAAAATCAGAACTCGTCCTGAAAGATCTCATCTGTAAAATGAAAACAGCAGCTTGTGTCTGCTTACTGGTACCCTTTATTTTCAATAGCATGACAAAAAGAAATTATCTTTTTCATGTTAAGGACTTTGCATGTCCATAAAGAATGGATTCTTATTGGGCACAAAATCAATTTGTATCTGTAAATTGGTATTTAACAACTTCTGCTGTAAAATTTTAATCAATGTTAATGGATATGTGGCAATATCAAGCATAAAAATAAAAACAGAGAGCCAAATTTCCTATCTTCTACTGTTTGCACATATTTTGCAAAAACAAGGTGGAACACTAGCAAATCATATTCATTTCTACAGATACATCAAAAATAGAAAGGATTTAAACCTGAACTAAAGAAGGAAATACAATTTTACATGTGTTGTAATATAAGTGAGGCAATCGATGGCACTTTTGTGCTTCCTCAGCATGCATTTAAATCACTACACAGATCATGGTGCAGACACAAACTGGAGTTCTGCCATGCCTCCCTGCTATACTAATATAACTTAGGATGCTCAACAGGTCTTCAGGTGGCAGGCCATTTGCATAATTCTGAAAGCTCTTATCACCCTATTTCAGCCCTACATAAATTAAAATGGAGACCTATTCAATAGGATTTACCTAATAAAATCCAAGGCACATGCAGTTCATTTTCACGTTGTGAGATATTGCAATTGTTGCTGGGATTCTCTTATTTGATACTTATTGTAAATTCAAACTTAGAATGATAGAAAAGCTGGTAAAATTCTTTGCATATATTTCATTATGCTGTTCTCAGGTAGCTCAGATGCTTCAGTGACTGCTTAGAGCAATTTTTTTTTCCCCAAAAGTTGTATGGAGCAATAGTAGCAGAATTTTCTAGGGTTTATATAATTATTTAACATATTCAGGAAAATAAAATGTACTTTCAAGCCTAGAAAGCTGAATTTTCATAATGTGATACTGGGATGCCAAACCTAATGATCATATATCAAAACCTATCCTAAAAGACCAAAGATTTAGGACAACTGGGCCTAACTGCTGCTTGTTGATAAATGAAACAGTGATATAGTTCTCAGGTAATGGAACACTAAACAAAATCTGTAATCAGTCTTTGAGCTGTTCCTTTCTTTAGACAATTATATCCCCAGTTAGAAATGTCTAAGGCATTGAGTACTAAGCACTACAAATAAGAGTCAAGTAAGCTTTTTAAAAGGAGCATTAACACGCTTAGCCTTTTATTCTGCTCATGAAGTCCGTACAGTTTTCCCTCTCAGTGTATTACTATTTGTCTCTGGTTTGTCATTTGTTTGTATGTTCTAATACCAATGATGTCTGAATTAGGTACCATTTTCTGTAATATAATTCATGTGCATATCTTATTCAACCAGTAATATTTAGGCAGATTGATAATCACTGATCGGGTCAGTCTTATTACAGTTTATCTATTCCTTAGTGGACAATTTTCACATTTTTAGGAGTACATTTCAAACGTTAAATCAGCATTTCAATATAGGTGAGTTTTAAATGTGATTTTACACGAAACTGGTGAATTAGCCTCAGTGGAAAAGGAAAAACTCATCCAAATCACATGCAATCGCAAGGAGCACCAGCTACTGTCCTTTAGCAGCCAAAGAAAAGAAACCTCCTCAGTTCTGATTCTGAAACAAACCCCATATGTGATAGCATGTGGTGGTGCTGGCACCTACATAGATGTCCAAAGGTGATCTGCTCCTGTTGTGGTTGTGGCAGCATTGACATCATAATCCATAATTTCATTATGTTTACTTCACTCACACATGAATCATTTGCCTGTTGCAATCACCAGAAACAAAATGGACTTAGTGTTCTCTATGAAGCATACTGAAAACAAACAAACAAACAGAAAATCTGTTTTCATTAATGGAGCTGCCAAATTTTGTTCATATTGACTTTCAAGGACCATATTTCTCTTATTTTGCAATTATTTAAACACCTGCAGAGATGAGCTGGTTGCAACATGAAATATGAAGTTGTTTTAATTCACAGGTTTGGAAAAAGCAATATGTTTTCATATTAGGGAATATATCTTGTTTATCTTTGTTCCAGAAATGCTATTTTCTCCAAATTTGAAAATTGATTTTTCATTTAATTTAATATTTTTTAATAAATAAAAATTACCACTGTCTGCAGCTTTTCTTTTAATGTTCTTTTTTTCTCTTCCTTTTACCGTTTTATTGCATTTCTAGTTCATGCATGGAAATACTTTGAAACAAATAAATAAATTACTAGCAAAATTTCATCTATCATGTTTAAACATTTCAAATGTTTTCTAAAATGGGAGAGTTTAATTTTTCATTTTCTTGATCATTTATTCTCCATTATTGTAAGAATGGAGGTATCTAAGATACCTCTTTATAATTCTTTTTTATGGATCTAAACACCAATTCTTCTTCATTAATTGAAAAAACTAGGCTTGCTAGGATACAGAGCTTTCTGTGTAGTGTTTCTTATCCAATAAACACTCAAAATATTGTATTATTCATTTTTTTCCTCAGCACTTCCATTGATAGCTGCCTGTAATTTTAAACTCAAATTGCGTATTTCCAGGATGATGGGAGTGGTGAGTTTTGTTCAAAAAAGGATGAGAACTTCTTGTATTTTTGAGGAGGGTTTTGGGACAGTTTCATTTTAACTTTTTTTCCCTTTTCTTCTCACAGCAGTATTGACTACTTGAATAATTTGGGAAATCCTAACATCCCACCTTGAAGGAATAGTGATGATTAAACAGTGATCCAAAGAGATCTTTGAAATTATTTGTGATTTCTTTTGGATATGTTCATGAGTATGTCTTACTAAAGAGAACCATGACACAGAATCTAAACAGATTCTCTGCTTGCACAGAGAAATTTATAATGAAGTTTCAGCTATGTCTAAGAATGGATGTCGTTCAAAAGTGATCTTAACTAGCAGTTCTTTCTTTACAGTATTTGGTACAGTTAATCAGCTGAAACTTAGGCAAATGCACTGCAATTTTTAGTGGCTATGGAAATGGCATACTACCACCTCTCTGGGATGAAATATATGTTATGACATTGCCAAGGATTTTTAAAAACTAATGAGTTACTATAGATATATATTCTTTACTCTCCATATGTTTCCTTGTGTCCAACAAGGAGGAGGTGGAGACTCCTTGTGTCTTTTGCTGAGGTATTTTAACTTTTTTTTATTTTATTATTCAATTAATGTTTTCAAGGGGAGAATGTTTGAGTGAGCTCACTGCAGGGAGCTCCATATATCTTATCCCATTTATTTCCTAATCTCACAAAATGGAGGTGCAGAATTCCTTTATTTACTTTGTAATCAGGCAGAGAGTGTCAGTCTATGATTGGGATCTAGTCTGAATATTTTCTATTATTCACCTTATTTAATAAACTGTCACTTGAAAGAGGGAATGATAAGCTTTCACACAATGTATCAAAGGAATGCTGTGCCTTCTTCCTTTATTATTCATGCTACATTTGAAGTTAATGAAGCGTAACCTCTGAGCTGATATTTTTATAGATGAAAGAGACATCATGTTACATATTCTATTTTTTTCATCAGCTTCTCTGTAACCGACACAAAACACGATTGACTTGCACTTAATATCTGACTATTGATGGGCATTCTTGCTGATGTCTTTTCTAATAGTCTTTTATTTTTTCAATATTTAAGGTTCTAACTATGAATAAAAGGCCAATGGATGGAGAACAATAGTATATTTTTATTCAACTTTATTGTGGACATAGTACTGACTGATCTTTTTTCTTTTGCTGCATTTTCATTTTTCCCCTTCATATCATACGATGTTTTCTCTCCTCAGCCTTTTTTATTTTTAAGAATTGTATCATCAACCAACTTGGATGCAATGAGTGTGGACAAAAAACCCGCCCAGATAATAACTCCATGTAAAACTCCAGTTTCACAGCATGCAAGTCTGTTTCATATATTTTAAGAAATCAGAAAGAATAATTAATGACATACCAAGAACAATAAAATGCTGATTGCTGTGCCAGTATGAGGCTAAGAATATGGTTTAAGCAAATTGTACCTTAGGGCATGCATTTTTGTAGGGGAATATTGTATTATTCTATTATCTGTTGTTCATGGAGGAAAAAGATATAATTATACATTTAAATTTCAATCCTAATCAATAAAAGATAGTAAAACATTATAAGCTCCTTTATTGATTTCTTAATTATATAAGTTCTGATAGACAGAATTGTGTGATGGCATTTTCTCATTAAACAACTCTGTGCCTCTGTGGACAGTAAAACTTGCCCAGTAGAACATGCCTATGAAATAACAAACATAGGCCAGACTTGACTCCACTGTTCCTGGATGTTGCTGGAGGTAGAACAATGAGGAAATGGATCTTTGCACTGGCCTGACATGGTCATTCTTGTGACCTTAAGACAAATTCTACCATGAAAAATGCCAACAGAGCATTGAAGAACATTTGCAGTGAAGGAAATACCTTGCCATCTTTAGAGATGAATTAAACTGCATTTCATTCACATTTTCTAATAGCGTGTCTCTTTTTAGGGCGTATCTGTCGAAAGTGGAAAATAGACTTGGTGCTCAACCTCACAGGTGAACCACAGGTAAGGACTTGCCAATTATTTGATGCTGAATGGCATCTAAATTTTCCAGAAATTTCAGATAAAGCATTTTCTTTTCTCTTTTTTCTTTTTTGTTTGTTTTTTTTTGGGTTTGGGCTTTTGTTTGTTTGTGGAAGTTTGGGGTTTTGGTTTTTTGTTTTGTTGTTTTGGTTTTTTTTTTTTCATAAGCAAGCAGAGTTGAAAAATTCAGAAGATTTCTAAAGCCACACATCATTGAGAGTAAATAAAGGGACAAGAACATTTCATATGGGATAAAATTCAGATCTGGTGAGTGAGACAGACTGGAAGTACAGATCTGAAAACAAGACTCCCCTCTATCAATTAAATGCTTGCAATGTTGATTTTCCCTCTGATCTTGCTTCTAGCAATTCTAACAATAATTATATTTTCCTTGGCTTGCAGAAAACTTCACACATTCTGCTTATTCCAATTCCCTTTCTGTGCCTGTTTTCTACCCTGTTTACTACGCTTTCTCAATATCTGTTGATGCTACAGGCTCTATACACTTGCTTGATCTATGCCCTCTGTATTTCCCTATCCTCTTCCCCTGGGCTCATTCCATATGAATTTAGTGAGGTATTTTTAAAGAAAACATCTTTCTCGAGACCCACTTCACTTGGTGGGCAGCATCACATGTGGTGTGCACATAGCAACTGCTATACAAGCAGGCCAACAGTCTGGCACAACACGAGAAACAAAATTCAGTCTTTGCAATTCCATTCTTCTCTTACACCCAGGGCTATTATGTGTGTCCCCATAGCAAGTTGACCTTGGTTTCTTTTCTCCTTAAGAGTCATTCCAAAGTTAGAAGGGCAAGAAAAGATGTTGAGATGGGTTTTTTTTTTTGTTTTTGTTCAGCCGGGGGGCTTTTTGGGTGAAAAGCACCAGACTGAAGATCAAGCAAAACACACATTTGTTGGTCCTGACTGAGATCTCACCTGCCTGTGAAGATGTTTAAGTACCATTCCTGCTGCCTCGACTTTATTACATACTTCAATACAAAAATTCTACGGATATTAAGAGCAATAAAGAATATAAACAGTCTTTAAGAATAGCCACCCTCTAGGATAAAAGATTGAGGTTTCATATGTAAATCCAAGACAGAATTTTAGTGGTTGCAAGGACAATCAGTATGGTTTCTCTAATGTTTATTTTGATGTCATTTATATCTACTTGTTTTCAGTAACGAAAATCTAGTGTACTACTAGTTTTACCATAGCTAAATATAAAATAATTTAGTTTGTTTATTTTTGTTTCTTTTTTTTTCTTTTTAATACTCAGAAAATACTGAAATGAGAATGTAAGATGGAAAAAAGAAACAACCCAGCCACATATAAAGGAATGCATTGACTAATACAATGATAGGTCATATCAAATAAAAACATTGTCATTTTAAGTTTTGGAGATGTCAGTTGTACTTATTTGATACTCCTAATTGTTTACTTTTATTTTCTTTAATTTTCACTCTCCTAGCACTCTTAAAGTATTTGATTCAGAGACTATTTGCTTTGGGTTTGCCTGTGATTTTTGGTTGGTATATTTTAGGAAAAAATTCTCTTTATATCTTCTATGATGACTGAAGTGGTTCAGCATTTCAGAGTTTTATTAGTTTACAAGTTTTGTGATAAATTTCACATTCAAATACATATGCATACATATATTTTATATTTACTTTCTCTCCATGAAAAAAATGAGAGATCCATGCATACTTTTTTTTCCATCTAACTTGTATATAAATTTACTGTGCACTGGTGTTAGCCCTGTCACAGAACCAGAATTATAATGCTGTTTGGAACAACATCAATCAGTGAGGTACAAGTTTTACGAAAAAAATTGAATAGAAATGCTGCAAGCCATATAATTTGAATTTCAGTTCATAAACCAACCAATTCAAATTGTTAAGTAATTATTTATTTTTATTTTTCTGTTATAATGTAACAGTTCATAAGACTCTATACATGTTACCTCCATGGTTACACATAATTTTAACTATCAACATCTCTCTCTCACCACTGATCATATATGTCCAGACAAAGACAGAAGAAGAGAGATGTTTAATTTGCCTGGAAAATGAAAATGTTGTTCTTCAAGTTCATTTTCATTTCCTTTCTCCATATTAGTCATAAAGATATTATTTTGATTTTTCTAAATGAATGCAAATACCAGAAATTAATAGATAAGAGCAAAAGTAAATCCATGAAGGTCAAGAGGCAGCACTCTATATTTCTGTAACATGACTAATTGTTTTGTTAATCTCATTTTAAGAAGTAACTTCTTTCTAAGGCCTCAAGGTTCTACGCTGTGGTCTATTACACATGCAAACCATTATTTTAAACAAAAACTTTAGGGAAAATACTACATTTTTAAAAAATATTGGCATTTGTAGAATAGTTATGGGGAAGAGAGTTGTCAGCACTTAAGACAATCTTCTGGGGAAAAAAAAGTGGTTTTTTTGTCTGGTTTACTAGATGAGTCAGGTTAAAAGGTAAGGGTGATGGGAAAGGAAAGTGTTGAGCCAAAAATTTGAGCTTGATATTTTGCTGTATGTTATATGCTAAATCATATGTTGTAGCAAAGATAAGCTATTGCTCCAAGTTCCTCATTGAATTCTAGATGTGGAAAGACAATGACTGAGATACCAAGCAGACAGAGATTTCACTAAAGTGACAGTGGGTATGGTCTGACAAGTATATCTTATTGCATAGAAATGCCTGGTGACTGAGTGTACGGAGCTTTTTGAACTTATAATGAAGTAGGAAGCACAGAGATCGCACTAAAAAGCCACAGGAAATTCTTCAACTAGAGTCACAAAAATGGATATAGAGTGATGGTAGGATTTTCCTTTTCCCTGCATGTTTTCTTTAATTAATTAATTAATCTAAAATATTGTGATTTATTACACAATTTTGGCACATTTTAGGAAAACACATTTTATAAAAATAGTTCTTCAAAGACTTTTTGATGCTCTGATTCCACTTCAAGAAGAGTCTGAAGGCTCACAGATCATTCAGCATCTGCACACCTGCACAGAGTGTACATCAGCAAAAGACATTTCTTTCAGGTCACTGGAACAGTTCATGACCGATTCTACGAAACTATGCATAAAATACACATTTCATTCAAGGTGCCAATATAATCCACAGAAATGGACAAGTAACAGGCACTGGACAAACTACCCGATTTCCCATGGGTGATCTGCATTTTGTGCAGATATTATTCCTCCATATAGAGAGACAAAATGGGAGATCTATGAGCAATATAGCTAAATCACTTTGCAGATTATCAATTATGAAAAGATATTTTTCCCATAAATAATAACTGGATCAGCACTGCAAATATAAAGCCATTTTTTTAGAGGTGGTTTTGCCTGGGACTGGTTTCAATTAGATTAAACCTTCTCCCTCACAACAAACATACTGAGGAGATAGTGATGCCTTACAAAAGGCTGACCTGAAACAGAAGCTGGGCAGAGTTAAAAGAATAAAAGAAGTATTTATTAAAACAAGGTACACTTTGGGTCATGCAGGAGTCTCATAGATACTGCACCCAAAATGGACGCCTAGCACATGCTTTTTGGACAGATATACCTTTGGTCCTTCTGCATACCAGAAACCCATTGTCCAATTACAGTTTCAGGTCCTGAAGTCCCATCCCCAGTTTGTCCCCTTCTTCTCTTCGCTGCTGTCCATGGATGTTTACATTTTGGGCTTTTGGAAAAAACAGTATGTCCTTGAAACTCCGGCCCAGAGAGAAATTGTTTCGTCTAAATGACAATAACAGAACACTACATGACAATTTATGGAGTCTTAGAGTCATATACTAGAGCAGTCCTGATGAAGAAAAATAAAAAGTTAAAACCTAAGGCATCAATAGAAAATACAGCAGAAGAACTTAGCTTCTCTATAGATGTAGATTCTTGACCACCTCTTGCTTCAGACTGCACATCCAATGTGTATGAACCTCTCTTTCTCAAGATAGAAGACATTAACTTTTATTAAAGTAGGCTTGTTTAAAATCTTGTGTCAACCACAAAAACTGATTAATAGCTAAAGTACGAATGTTCTAAGAGACAGAAAATTAGTGACATGATTAAATAGTATGTTTTTTGTCTCCTATCCTTTCAGCTGCCTTCCTCCTTTCTCCTTGCCTCTCTTCCTCCCTCTCTTCCTCCCCTTCTTCCTTACTGTTTTTCTTTTCCCCCTATTTTTACAAAGGTATGATACATGCAAGAATAATACCACACACAAAAAATCTTCATACTAAGACTTGCAGCCTGAAAGAAAGGTCTATTACTTCTGCTTCTCTCCAGGATAAAGAGATGCTCTAAAACTTCCTCACATACTATCTGATTGCAGCGTGTACACCATGAATTTCAAATACAAAAGCTTTTCTAGCCCCATGCTATTTGCTTTCCAGACCATATAATTCTTGAAGATTTGAGACCTATTGCTTTGTCTGCAGCTGTTTCTAATATTAAAAAAAACTTCAATTAAATGTTTAATGTGCCCAGAAAATATAAAGTCTACTCCAAGGATATTAGTAATGTATTGCTAATGTCTCTGACATTTCCTATTGGAATACTTGGGGGAACAAAAATTGAAATTTCACTTACTAAGGGAATTAATACGGCATTCCCCACTTCCTTTTTAAGACCCCTCTATAATCTTGATGCCATTGTCCATTTCTTAGACAGTTTTGATTTTAGTGAAAATGTAAAAAATGTGACAATGAGAAAATGATCCAAACTGGAAAAGATGTGAAGTACTTTGACACTGATTGAAAGAATAAGCTCTAGAAACATACTATATGAATACTATTCAAAATTTTCTCATTGAGCATATTCTTCCTTTGGGCAGTAGATAGATGTTGTAATAGGAGAGTGATGAATGCAGGAAAGAAAGGACCTCTCTGTCTCAGTGATGAAAAAAGATTTTTTTTCCCACCAGGCTATTAAAATTTCATATTTGAGCAGGTGCAAGTAAATACCATGGAAGAAGTTTCAGAGAAGGCCAAAATATCTTATCAGAATGTCCAATTCTATCACTTGTGCTCAATTGTTTCCATTTGTCATGAGGTGAAGAAATGGTAAATCCTCCTTCTCTCTGCTAATAGGGTAATGGGATGTCCTAATATTACATGGATAACATTTTAAAAATCCCAAAATGCAGGAAAATGAGGTAAAGATATTATACATTGGTTTAAAAACAAGTGTATTTAAATTTTTTAAAACATTAAAAAAATCCTTTTTCCTATAGCTTTCTTCTCTCCTGAGTCACTATAAGATGGCTCTTTTTGAATAGTGAACAATTATGAAAACTCAACATGAGACAGAAAAATCCCATAAAATAAACAAACTATGAATTTTCTCTCCAGACAAGATATGTATTCTAGAATTTATTTCTTTGTGATGATGGAATTATATCTTCTAGGAAGATATAATTATTTTACATTTGAAATTAAATCTAGACTCTCTGGACTATAAGCTTATTGCTACCTCAGTTGGTGAACTTTGTACAATGACTTCTGAGCTGTATTTTCTCTCCCACTTACCACAGACTTTTGTGTTGTTTTGTTTCTTTAAGTGAAGGATTTGATGTTTTCCATTCTTTAATACTTTCTTGTACCAATAAGTCAATGACAACAGTCTGAGTGACTTTGCAATAACACACTAGGGAACAGCTAATCAGAGAAACCAAGTTGTTGTCAGGAAGCAGATTTCAGCTTTAAGTTCACACAGAGTTATACAGGCTAAAGAGAGAAAAGCTCACATTCTGGAACTGAAATTCAATAAAACTCATGCTACTATTCCCTGTCCTGGGTACACAGTTACATTCGTAAAATAATGGAAAATGCCACTATCCTAGGCCCTGAGACCTGAATAAGTCAGAGTTTTGGATCCTTTAAAATAAAGTCAGCAAATTCCAGACTGGTACATGACTAAAAATTAGTTATATTGAGCCTGGAAGTACAATTGTCTACTAGAGCTACAAAATTCTGAATATAGCTGTGCAGGCATAGTCCTAGTCCGTGAAGAAATGACTTTTCAAGAGCACAAGCCCTACTGACTTATATTCACTATCAGAAGACAGAAGATAACAAAAGTCTAAAATCTACAACTTTTCTTAAGTGTTTGTTTGTTATGTGTTGCCTAATACGGGTGTCTGATATCCTTCAGGTCTGCATGTTTGCAGATCTAACCAGTAGTAAAGCTGATTATGTAACCCAAACAAGCACACTCACATATTACACTTTATAAATGTATACATCAATCTACATACCTATTACATACATATATGCCCAGTGATTGTAATCAACACAGAAGCAAAAAGGACTCATAAACACGAACAGGACTATAAACCTGATTTCCTCTTTAACTGATCAGGATGAAAGTGTATTAACAGAAAGTACATCTATTCAGACATATAGGTGTATCTCTATGTGTATGGAGTGTCCATATGCCAATATGTGCAGCATGGGGAATAAACAGCAGGGATTAGATATCTGTGTGGAGTTACAGGGTTACTTGCTGCAATTTGTGGGGATGTTGCTGGGATCACAGGGATGTGATGGGACAACTCTCATGACTAGAGAGCTGCAATGGAGAGATACATGCTCTTTAGGAGCAATTTCCCACACAGAGGCATGAACCCAGATGACCAGCAGACATCGCAGTCTCTCCAGTTGCTGGGACCACTGTGACCTGTGGTTCCACATCCATGGCTGGTACTGACACAAGCATACTCATACGCAGAACCACTTCAACCAGGAAATACTCAGAATGGCAAAATCTGTATGCTGGATGAAACCACATTTTTGTATAAATATACACCACCCTGCCCCACGCTCCCATGTATAGACATACACTCAAAAAAAGGACAGATCATGTCTGAGAAAACATGACACACCATGCTGAGCAGTACAGGGCATGGCCCCACAAGCACACTGCCCAGCCTCTTTTCAAACATTTTCATTCTCTTGCTCTCTCTTTTCCTCTGTTTTTTCATCACAAAAGCATCCTCATACCTCCATTTTTCCACCTCTGCTCCTGTACCTACATATGTCACAAGAAACCTTTGGCAAACCCAAAGGGTTCTTCCCTTTATCTGAAAATGTGTCACATGTACCTCTAGGCAGTAACCAGTTCAATTTGTAAGGTAATTTGTGGACTTGCTCTAGAAAGGGATTTTTACTCAAAGATTCTAAACTTTTGAGTAGTTGCAACAGAGCAAGATCCTACATTTAAAAATTTTGCCCCATGGCTATGAAAGATTTCCTAATTAATCCTGGATGCCCATACCAAACCTGCATTGATGTGTCTTCAAACCATTGTATTCTACCACTGAATTTCAGGGAGAGGAGATCAGCACTTCCCTCTTTATTTCTCCTCCTTGGGAAACTGCAGACAGTGATGAAATAAAATACTTGTCAATGCAGAATTAAGTAGAATCAGTATTTTATTTCATGTAATTGTCTTTCACATAATTTTAACATCTGCTGCGTGGGCTTTTATGAGTGTTTGATAATTTCTTATATAATCTGGTTATGACAGGAACTTCAATTGGTCAATATTTATTGGATCTATTCTTCAGAGTCAGCACTATTAAGAGATATGATGCTTCAACTGAACACATGCTAGTAAACATATACATATATCTATATATATATAGGTACAGTATGTACGCACCTGCTCATTTACATATGGTCTTATTCAAGATAACTCCTTAAATAAAAACTCAGAAAGGCAGATTAAAAAACAAAAGGTCTTTAAGCAAGTCTCCATGGCTGCTTTTCAAAATTCCTTTTTTCTAGAGTGTAGTGGTTTTCAGTTCACCTATTTGAGTTTCTGGCCAAATGCCAGCACACTTATCAAAATTTACCTGATGTTTGCTGTGAGATGAGGATTAGGCGTAGGCAAAGCAGGCTCAAACTTTATAGAATATAAAGAAAGTTTATTAATATACCTAAGACAAAGAAGAAAAGGAAAAAAACCAAGAAGAACCAGAACAAACTCCTCAGACCTCCCCTCCTCCCCTACCTCTTCATTTCTTTCTCCCTGACAACACACCAAAAGACAACTGTTCGACCTCCAGTCAGTTTACCACCTCTGAAATAGTCTTTGTCTCAGTTCATTTAGGGAGAGAAGTCTCTTTTGCTTGCACCATGGACTCTCTGTAAGAAAATACAGTTTTTTATTTGTCTTCAGCCTTACCACCAGCCACCGCCTAGGAGAAAAGATCTGCTTGTGATGGATTTCCCCCTCCCCCCACACCAGTAGCCTTCCCACAGCTACTATGGTGGGTCATGACAGTGCATGGGGTACCCTTTGAAGGATGAGCAACTCTACTGCAGCAGCAAAGAGAACCCCCTTCTGTGTCTAGCAACACAGGTTCTGGCAACACAAGTTCTCCAGCATTTCCTGGGACAAAGAGACAGCTCACAGTATCTTCTGTGTCTCGGCTGAAGTTTCTCATCAGACTGTACTTATCTCAGCACCTACTCATCTCCACCCAGGTGCCTTGACTCACTGACTCCAATTAGAACATCACAACCACCCTTTGTACTATTCCTTCATATATTACAGGGAATTTATTAGCTCAGTCCCAACCATGGTTCTCCAAAAGAATTTTCAGCTTCACTCTCAAAACACTTCTCATGCACCTCCCTCTAGGCATCGGTTCTGCTTTCCTCACTGACTGTGAAGTCTCTATGCTGCATTTATGTAGATGTCCTCACTCATTGCTCCCTCTGTGCAAAGAAGGATGGGTGTCTGTAAGTTTAGTCCAGGCATGGATAGAGTTCATCTCTCTCTCTCTCTCCGGCAGTGTGATGATCCCGTGCTCCCTGCCGGGCTGTTTGAACAGGTCCGAGCTGGATGCCAGAAGCTCTCAGAGTCTCTGTGCCTGGCTCTGCGGAGCTGGCTCAGCCTGCTGGGGCCATCTGGGCCCGGGGTGACAGGGCAGGGCCTGGCCCGAGCAGGATGGAGCCGGCCCGGTCCTTGCCTGGCCCGGAGCAGGGGCCTGGCCCTGTCTCGTGTAGCTGACACACCGGCTGAGTGGGATCTGCCAAGTACCAGGCCGGTTCCTCCCCATGGCCGCCCTAAACCTCGCTTCTTCCCCGCCTCGCTCCCTTTTGGAAGTGGGCGATGCTTATATATGATTTTTCCTTGAAGGCGGATCAACTTTTTAATTGGTTTACCTACATATCAATCCTTAAAACTACCTGGTTATTGGCTGTTTCTCCCAGGAATGAAGTTATATCCCTTTCTGCAGCATAGACCACTTCCTAGATTTTGAACCCTCCGGACTAACCCAGGACATAGAGTCAAGGCAACTTTTGTTGGGGCTGTTCCCTCTGGATATTTATTTCTAACACTGAGACAACCACTTTATATTGATAAAAGGCCACATGAGAGAAAGCATAGATATCTTTTTATAATGATAAAAGGCCACATGAGAGAAAGCATAGATATCTTTTTATAATAACCTAATTAAAATTTTTTTCTGATACCTTCATTTTATTCTATCGTACATTTGTAAACTGAAAGATAAGACAAGAAACTGCAAAAAACCCCATCATCTGGAACAAAATTACAGGTGATTTAATCAAACCATTCTTACCTTCAACTAGAGCGGTGCTCTGCAATTCTTTCCTAAATTGAGCTTTTTAACCTGGCCCATATATTTCATGCTAAACAGACAGAAGATTCCCTTTTTCTTCCTGTTTTGCTTTTCTTGTGAATGGTTGAATTCCAGATTACTGTGCTGAAAATGGGAAGTTGCTCTCTATTCCTCAAAGTCTGTTCTGTGTTTCAGGAAGTTACAAGTCAAGCAATGTCTTTCTGCAACAGAATTCTTCCTACTATTTCTCCTAATGCCTCAGACTACTACATCTGCTTCTAAGACATGAGGATCCAGTGCCACACCCTGCTAATATGATAATAAATAGTTTTACCATTCACTGAAGCGGGAGTAGATACAGTAGGTTTATCTGGAGAAAATTTACTCTTGCTTACACCAAAATTTATGCCTATACATGATCTGTTGTCATACACAGATGATTTTTTTCACATTCTTACATTCTGCTATCAATAGATGAAAAAAATTTAAATGATCAGTTTGTTAACAAATACTATTTCTGTCTGGTCTCTTTGTCAAGTTTTGTTCAAGATATCATATTTTTTCTTGCAACATCAACTAACAGGGCTTGTTTTTTCTTGTTTTGCGGGTATTAAACAGAAATATTTCACCTTTTCAAGAGTTATCTTTTCAAAACAATAGGAATTACTTATCAAAGAATGAAAATAACCCTCAAAAACTACACTTTAGATGTTTATTTTTTATTTTGCTGAGACATTTTCTCTGGTATTGATCAGAGAACTCTTCTGATAGAAAAAAAGATTGATCAAAAACTTGTTCCCTGTTCTAGGCTTATAGTAATAGACTGAAACATGGGTTAAGACCTCAAGTTTTAGAATGCCTTAAATTCTATACTCAGAGAAATTAGATTTCACAATGTCATAGGGATAGTTTTTGCTCAGCTTTTAGGTAATGAAATATAGTCTATAGGGGCAATCTCCTATAGTTTCTCTAAAAACACGGAGGAATTGTATTTCCTGTTATTCAGTTACTTGTCTTCTGACAAATAGAAGAAAATTGTGTGAGGTTACAACTATGAAAAAGTCCAAGTTTGGAGGAAAATTCCTCAAGGCACCAAAAAAGAAAATATGAGGCTATTGGTATAGTGATTCAAAGTGTTCTGAAGCTTCAGTGATTATGACTTTCCCACCTGAAATCACCATGTTTTATATCCCCTTGTCTTTTGGTTACAAAAACCTAGTAAGATAATTTAGTTCTTGCAGAACTTACAATCAACAAGAAAAAGAATATTTTACAGATCTGCAACAAAGCCACAGAAATATAAAATAATATATAAGCAGTATCCACACAACACTGAACAGAAATTAAGCTAATGAACTGTTTTCATGAACTTAAAAGTTAACTGTTGAATCACAATATTGTAAGATTTAACTAAATCAAATAGTTCCAACATGTTCTTCAATGCTGATAAAATGTAATGAAAAATGGTAGTTTTAAAAAATTGAAGTATCATTAATGTTTCCCTGTGTTAAATGTGGGAGCATATGTACAGTGACTGAAAGTAAGGCTATTCTTGTGAAAACTTAGGAAGTTTTGTACACTTTCAGCTTAGCTGGAAGTTGTTTTTTCTCTCTTCTAGGCAGCCAGGAATCTAGATGTCTTGGACAAAGTCATCCCCAAGGCCATGGACTTGCCTTGGAAGAATTGATACAGAACACTACCCCTGAAGCACAGAATTTACCGTTTCATTTCAAATTCAATGCCTTCTTTCAAACAGTTTGAGTAGCCAAAGAATTTGTGTAGAATATAGAAAAACACTATAAAGAAGAGCAAGAACTTGTACAAAGTATCTTAGATCAAATGAAGAGATGCTAAAAAAGAGAATAAGAGCTTGTTCTTCAGAGACCTGATGTGATATTGCTGTGATACTGTGCAAAACAGTCTACTGGAGAAAAGGGAGGTAGGCTGGCTGTGAGCAATAAAAAAACATAACATGATTTTATATTCCTAAGTGGGCAATAGACCCAGCAGGGAAGCACCATAAAAGTGCAGCACAAGGTTCAGTAACTGATTAGACAGTAGTAAGCAGGCAGGTTGTTACCATATGATAGGAAGCTATTATGGGAGATGATTCTATTTAATTTCATTTCACATTTTATTAAAATGTTCCGTAGACAATAAAGCAGACATTATTACATGAGAGATTTTAAATTGCTCTGATCTCACAGGTAATGTGTTTTAGGCATCTTAAGTAGTCTTTTCGTTTTCCGATTGTGGTTGTAGATAGAACAATAACTATTGTCTCCCTACATTAAATGCTTTTTAGATATTTATCATAAAAGTATGACACTAGCTCTTCAGCATAACTCCCAAGATCCCGTAGAAATGAATTTTGCCTTATATTTAAAGGAAGATACTGGTGTAGTGTAGTAAAAGGTGATTTTTTTGGATTGCATGACAAGTATCGTATTTTTCAACTGATGCATGTTTCTCATCTCATCCAGTTTGGGCAATGAGAATATACTACGAGCAAAATAGCATATTTAAGAATGATGAGTGATCCAAAGCTTTGATAGAATTCAAGTCAAGCTACTTTTAAGTATACTATTATTAAAAGGTAGATTAATTTAAAATATGACTATTTTAAAATGGAGGTTTTTAAATTTCTTTGGGCCAGGGAGCCATGATAATCTAATTTACAGGGAATAAATTACTGCAAATAAAGTTATCTACTATTAGAAGACAAAAATAATTCAGAAAGAATCCTATTCACCTGATATTTCCAGCTTGGCCTCTATTTTGCTCCCTAGCATGATTTATATTGTATCTACCACAGTTCTTTTCCTTTCTTTTTTTTCCCCCCACATTTCTAAGTGGGAAATGGCCCAGAGCAGAGTGAAGTGCAATCTCATGACACAGTGTAGTCTCTCTCTTCAATTGGTTTCTGTAAGCACAGACACTGGAAGCACAAGATAGCCCTGCACAAGATTGCATTTAAAGAAAAAATAAATCCATTGTTAGTGTCTGGCTCTGTAAGAGCCCTTCATTACATTCCAGCTTTCCTAAACCAATACCTAAAACTAGAAATCTGAATTCTATACTACAGAAGTTTCAAACCTGAATATCAACTATTGTAACTATGTGGGTTCCACAGTATTAAAAATTTTATCTTTTATTTACATGACATACTTATAAAATATTTTCTTTATGTTTTTCAGATGTAGCACAAATAAAATAACACTGAATTTATTATTTATTAAATAAATTCTTTTCTCTCTGTCTGATTAAGGAAAAGACAGAAATTTGTTGCTTATATTTTTTGAACTACCAGTAAGAAACAGTGGTTGGTAATGTCATTCTTGCTCCTTGAAAATAGAGATCTCTTTACCAGGATGATACCCATTTCTATTCTGCCTGGAGCAGTGAAGAACTCTCTAGACAAAGAATTATGGAGTGAATTTTTGTTCTGTCAAGACTTTACTGTGAATCAGTGCTTGTCTTTAGAATTACCATAGAGATGTGGAGTATTTTGAGGTTATGCTCATAAAATTTAATAATTCTTTCTATGGAAAGTGAATTGATTGGAAAAAGCAAAAGGCTTTGCTCTGAGGCTTTGCACATCTCTGAAGATCAAGTCCAAATCGAACCTTCCAAAGGAAGTTAAACTTTTGGTAAACTTTCCCTTACCTGTCCTTCAGAAATTAGTCACATTGTGCTTCTGACGCAAAAAACCATTTCAGTTTTCTTGTGCCAGAACTGCAATGTGACTAATTTTCAGGAGCTCCTGTGCCAAATGTGCTCAAGGCAAATTCTAACAGACACCTGTGATTCAATTAGAACAACAGTAGCTGTGCAAAATCATGATCAAAATAAATAGGAATTTTTAACTTCTGTAAAAGTGTATGAACAAATGTGGGTTTTGTTTTTACTGTAACAACTGATCGATCAGCCTGTTGCATATACAAAGGATTTTCTTGCCTATTTTACATATGCAAGAGAATGTATTTGCAGAACACTTATGCAAAATCTCCTACCTCAACAAACACATTCTTTTTCCCTGTAAAGTTACACAATCTAGAGATAAATGAAAATATTTCCTATGTATATGTGAAGATATCTAAAATCCCTTTTTAAATGTGAAAACTTATTTAGTAGGTAACTACATGTAGTCTCATCTGAGACAAAAAGATGACCCACAGAAAAAGATAAATAAAAGTGATTTCTCATAGAACTTCCAAACATACCATGATAAAAATTTTATATTAGGTTTCACAGGTAGTTATCAGCGTAGCCAATGAGTCATGATAGTATGCATGAACAAAGATTTAATCTGTCCTGTTTCTAAAAAACTTAAAGGATATAATTTCACTTGTATCCCAAGCCAGCAAAAATATATTCAAAACATGATGGTAGCTATACCGTTTTCACTGGTTCTAAGAAAGTCTTCTATAGATGGAAAAATTGCAGCAAAAAAAAATTATAGTGGAGTATATGTAAACAGCAGAATAATTTCTGTGCTTTCTGTCCTAAGTTCAGTTGCACTTTCCTCTCTCTATTTTATGTAGCTCTTTTCATAATAATGGCTTGTTTTCTCTTACAGTTCTTCAAACTTAGAACCTACTCCCTTTTATTTTAGTTGAGATTTCCTGCTGTCACTTTTCCATGGGCTCTTCTTTCTCTTGTTCTTCTCACAAAATACAAGCCTAGGAATAAAAAGACACTGGGAAAACTTTGCCCTACATTTCACCTCAGTTTGGACTGCATAGATATTAACTAAGTAATGGTTCTAGGTCAGTAAACCAAAAACTTAAATATGGGGTGGGGTGGGGGGAGGAGCCTGGGAGGGGCAAGCAATTCAAAATTCAGATATAAAAGGACATATAACTAGGTTACTGTGGGTATCCTTAGATAATCGGGGAAGTAAATAGGTATTCTCATTGGGGAGCAATTCATGGAGGCAAAAAAATCAATTTTTTTCAGCATATGTTCACATTCTCCACATTCTCCTTTTTTTTATCATAAAAAAAGAAAAATCAAGAAAAAGAGAAAAGATGTCTGGTTGCTATTGTCAGTGTTATGTGAAATAAAAGAGGTTCTTTATAAAGCATGTACTCATACACAGTGTTAAATGTGTCTGAAAAGAGGCTCCACTTCTGTGTTTTCACCAGTTACGTAAGTGTAAACTAAGTGCAGAAGGATGGGTACAGATTGGGAAAATGGAAGTAAAATAATTGAGACATGGAGACATTTCAAGCAAAGCTTCACTGACTGGACAGACTTTGAACCACCTAAACCTTGAAACTTCTGCATTGCTTTGCTACCAGCAAAACAAATTATAATTTCAGATATGTTGTATTTAGGGATGGGCCCAGATCTTGAGGCGTATCAGTTTCAGCTTGAAACTGTGAAGATATGTCTGTCTTTTAAACACACTGATACAGCTTCATTGAGTTCTCAGGCCAAGAAAACTTTAATTTTTACTCTTTTTCTTACTATTGAGTGCTTATTGCAGTTTTAGCAGGTAAGATTCATCAGTACAGAGACATATTTACCAAAGCCTGAGATGCTGATCTATACTAAAAACACAATCAAGCCATTCAGAAATCTTGCACTAACACAGATAGAATCTTCAGTTGCTACTGAAATTTTTTAAAGGCCACCTTACATTAGGAGGCTTAACAGAAATGAAGATACATTGAGAAAAGATTAGACACAGTGACTGCTTACCGTTTTCTTTATTACTCTAGGCTCTCAGAGAAAGCAATAACAGACATATCCATGGCTGTGACCATGGTGCATTCTGTTTTAATATAGAAACTGAGTTAATTATTTAGATTGGCTATTTAATTTTGTACTTATGTTTTCCAAGCTCATCAGGATGTGATTTCACAGCCATCCTTGCTTTATCATTTCATGTTTCTCTTTAGACCATTTGCTCCAGCACTTTTGAAAAGACAATTTAGGAGTATGCATTTCTTTCTTTTCTTCCTTGAAGAGCCTGTGATTATGCACAGGTGACTATGCTACTGCACTCTCTGTAGTTGTTTATATGATCAGGCAGTAGAAGGAAGACAAAGTAAAAGGACTATTCTAAGTCTTAATAGAAAGACTGCTTTTTGTAGCACCATAGCACTAGCCCTTTCCCCCTATGGCAGATACAGAATAGCACACACAGCAGATTCCCGTGATAAGCTGTCTGGGAGGAAGCCTCTCCTCACTTCTTGCTGTGCCCTTTGGGAGCCAGAATTATTTCATGTCCCTATGCAGCACAGCATAAGCAAGGAGAAACACTGACTGCACCTACGTAATTGCACTTTCTAGTAGCTTCACTAAAGGCTACTAAGACTTGGATATTCATCAACATAAGGCAGATAACCCTAAGCATGGAGACCTTCAAATGTGTTTGTCGTTTAACTGACAGGTCTTTTCTAGCCCATGTATCAGCATGTTTTGCTCCCTATGTTTTGAATGGCACTATTAAAACATCCACAAAAATTCTATTGGGGGAACTAAGACACAGTATAAAAAATATCTGAAAACCTGGTTTTGCATTAAAAGTTCTGACAGATGATTTTTTATTAAATAAATTATTTTTTCTTCATCTCACAGGAGCATTACGAATCCTTTTGGGTAACTAACTTTAGCATTCCCATATGCATTTTTGTATTACTATTATTATTAATCAATCCTCTCAAGCAAATGGATTAGATTTAATAGTTTTAACTAAAAAAAAAAAAGTTTAACTCTGCATCTTCCACTATGGTAAGCTGGACATAAAAAATATAAATCAAATTACAATCATGCCAAAAGATGTTTAAGGGAAACAAAATAATCATGAAAAATTACTGTTGTCAATACAGGTTTTCCAAGGGGGGAGTGGGGAGGGGGAAATTAATATAAAATATACAATGTTTGTTGTTTTGCAATGCATACCACATCAGGTAAAGAGTACAAATATTTCTAATTTGTCACCAAGCACTGTGTGCAATACTATGAATTGTCTATCTAGCTAGTTTATTGTACTGCATAATAGGGTAATGGAAAATGTAGGCAACTTTTTCCTAATGCAGCTTTTTCTTTCCTACATAAGTGATAAATAGAAAAGCAGTTTTAACAGCTGCTATCAGTTCCACCACAAAGTAGCAGAAGGAAGAAAAAAAAGCAGGCCAGAATAAAGAGCCCATAGATTTTGCTAAATAAGAAAAATATACTGTAGTTAATATTGCATCTTTACAAAAACCCTTAAAGATGGAACCATTCTGTAAAACATTAATTCAGATATTAAAACACACAGTTTCAAGGGGCACAAAAATAAATTATTACAGAAGCCACCACTACACTGCTGCTCAACAGAACAGTAGTAACCCATTTATATGGTAAAAGCGGGGACATCAGAAGGCTATTGGTAAACTCTGCCTGCCAAATTAGATTGATGAGAATTTTTGGCACCTGGCACTGTAAATCTCAGATTTTAGTAATGATGATGCAAAGATAAGGGGTAAGGGTAAAGAATGTTTACTTTCTAGCCCATTCAGTAAGATCCAATTTATTAGATTATATAGTCCATTTTACCCTTAATTCTAAACATCAAGCTTAGCCTTAGCTTTTCTCCAATCTTCTGCCACAGCATGCTGATTTCCCTTCCATCCTCTTACAGCCTTCATCTTCTGCCAGAGAATTCACTAGCAAAAAGCACTCAAAGCTCCAGAGAATCACAGGCCCTGGTGGGAAGCTCAATGCCATCTTCATTCTGATGATCAGAGGAGACCTGAGCAGAGCGAAAAGTGTGACCAGGGTAGGCAACAGAAGACAACTCTTGGCAAAGTTTATGAACTTCTCTTCAACCTGCCTCTCCTTTGGCAGATTCAAATCCATATGTTTGATGCATGCATCCCACGCACCAGGCTGTAGCCACTACTTCTGCTTTTAAAAGAACTTCTGCAGTAGCTTAGGCTGCAATTTTTTCCTGACTAGTGATTGTTTGTGTGAGGTTCTTTAGTTCTTTTTTGTGGGCAAACCCAAACTGTCAGTTTTCTGAATTTGTGCTTACAAGAAAGCAAAGTAGAGGGTCATTGCATGTGGTAATCTATGCAGTAAGTGCCAACAAGTTATATATTTTTAGCCCTCCAAGAAGGGCAAGTATCTTGTTTCAGATAATTTCAGGTTTAGAATTTATGTAATATCTCAACAGCATTGAAAAATTCATTTGCTCATGAAAAGTAATGCTATTTTTCAAAAGCAAATTAATTATATTGTCCTGGCATTTTCTACTTTGTCACTTTGTTTTGGAGGCCCTCATTTATTATAACATATAGAGATGTGAACACCATAGACACATGATAGTCCTCCATGGATTCTGCTAGGAGTGCAGTATCACATTTATAGAGGAAGGGTGTCTCAAAGTCATATCTATCACTGTTATGTTCCTGTAGACTGCTAGAACTTTTCCTTCTCTAGAAGAAGCTTTGCTTTTTAAATAAAATAACTCAGGAATGGACTACACATGTCATATACAAAGCTGCTAGGAGCTTCTCTAATTTGCTTACAGACAGCACTTGTATACTGATTGTCATCAATGCTGATACATGAACTAAGAAAGGATGGAAGGTGTGGTACAGCTCTTTTTAATGTCAGATATATGCAAATAAAATTTTCCAATAAACTTCTCCACTTTTTAAATCTAAGTTTAAATATTTGGGGAAGTCAAAATGTCACATTCTTTCTGAATTGGAACCAATATTATTTTGGACTTTGTCACTTGCAGAGCAGAAGGTTCAGTTTTATCTGAAATTCACATTAGTCAATTAAGAGAGACCTATGAATCTGTATCTCACACTGAAGGTACATTATACATTTCTAACAAAGAAAAACTTCACTGTAAATGAAAATCAAGTACTTTATTAGGTAAGTGCAAGGTGTTTAAGCATACCTTTACGATCCTTAAAGTTGTATAAAGTTTTTGGATCATTACACTCCTAACTACAAGAAAAAGGGGAAGGTTAAAAACTAGTACAGTACCATCAGAGCAGAAACAGAAAATAGTATCTGGCTAAACTAAACTGGAGATAGAAAAAAATTCTAAGTAGGCATATGACACATGAAATTGTGGAATATAGACAGTAACAGATTCAGCTCATCCATCCTTCCAGTTGTCTTAATGCATTCCTTGTCCTTCACAGAATACAACAAAACTTCTTAGAAAGAAGGTAATAGCTGGCAGGTTGTATAGTAATTGGTAAATGTAGTCTCAATCAATTAACTTCAGTATATGTATTTCACTGCTACAAAGGCCTACTTTCTTTTCCTTTTCTGTTCATCAGCTGTATGCTTAGCTGCCCTCATTTGTTAAGAACACTGAAAGCAGTGTGTAAGAACAAACACTTTTTTTCCATTAGAACATGTTTTTTAGGGCTTTTTTTTCCCACAAAAGAAAATATACAGATTGCAATATCACACATTCCCTTGGACCTCAGGCAACTCATCATTATCCAGAGCATTTCATAGCTATTTAAAGGAATTTATGTTCCACCCCTTGTAGGGGGGAAAAAAAAAGTGTTTTATTTTTTTCAAGTTTAGTAAGTGGTGGTTGTTAGTGACACAGCTCCTGAGTATGATTTATCACTTCTGGAAATTAATGACCCAAGTCTGTTTGTATATTATATTATGAGACTGACACCTACCAAAAGCTGTGGAAGAATATGCTTTTTTAAGACTTGTTAATTTAATTTATGTAAATTAATTGGCTGAAGTTTGAGAATGGATTGCAAAATTTTGTCATTTGGGCTTCTTTATTATAGAAGAGTCAGGTGTTGAAATTTTTTTGAAGCTGTGTTATTCTGTTCTCTGCTAGTGTAGCGTGGGCAGCTTCTCACTTGTTAATTATACTGAGAGCACAGGAAAGGATGAAAAAATCTTGACAGAAGAAAAGAATAAAATAATTTTCACTGGCATGCACTTAAGCTTCTGTCTGTATGTCTGTATGGGATCAACATCTTAAAGTATTATAGAATTAAAGAATGAATCTTGGAATGGTTTGTGTCGGAATGGACCTTTAAAAGGACCTTTCAGTCATTGGTGACTTTGCCAGACTGCCATAATTATTCAAATAGGATGGGGAGCACCTTAGAAACTACATCTGCCAGACCCCTCAGGATTCAGAAATACACCTCGTTGTGACCCCTCCCACTTAGTTGTATATATCCAGGGTCCTGAAATGGTCTCAGACCTGATGTCCTACTTCTTCATTCTTCAGCCACTGAGTTGAGATTTAGGGATTTGGCAGACAATGAAAACTAAGGCAAAGAAATTGATGAGTACCTCAGTCTTTTTCATGTCAGTGTCATAGGATACCCCATCCTGTTTATCAGAGAAAGTATCATGCAGTTTGCTTTCCTTTTCTGAGTAACACACCTGTAGAAGATATTCTTATAACTCCCATCCCTTGCCTCTTTTTGTGCCTTGGTTTTCCTGATCCCTCAAACACTCTCAAACAGTATTACTATATTCTTCCAAGGACACATATCTGTGGTTCCACTGCCTACCCATTTGCTTCTTGTGTTTCTGTTTGGCCAGAGAGGCAGCTGTGCTTACTTGCTGCCACTCATGACTGATTTTTTGTACATGGGAATCAAGAGTTCTTGTGCTGTACAAAAAAATGTCATTAAGCAGCTCCAAGGTGTCCTATCCTCCTTTATCCTGTAGGGCAGTTTTTCAGGTGGTCTCATCCATTATTTCCTTAAACAGCTGAAAATTTCTTCCCTTAATGTTTAAGGTCTTTTTGCATGCATATATTCCCTATAATTCTTACAATGATCAAACCTACAGTTTCCTTAATTTTGGCACTATGATTGCAAAACTGAGACATCATTTCTTTCAAAAAAATAAGAGTTTGTGGCTACAGGATCACCAGATGACAAACACCAGATTCTATTAACTAAGTGAAACACGAAAGATACTGCAAGTAAGTTAACTCTTACAGCCTCTCTGAAAGAACACGAACAATTCCCATACTTCTCTATTGAAATGAAGACTACAAAAGCTGAATACAAAATAAGAAAGAATATGAATTTTATGTTTGTGTATTGCACAGTTAATAACACCATTTGTCTTCACTTTTTATTGTTCTCCCCATTTCTATGACTGACCTTAACATACTCATGTAGACCTACTCCCATATGGAGATGGAATCGTGTTGTACAGCAGATTATGAATCTTCCTGTCTGTTGGGAAAATTTTACTTTTAAACATACAAGCAAGCTAAAAGAAGTAAAAAACTTCTAAAAAACATCCTTTGGGCTGTTCAGACTGCATCAAAATTTATTACAGTGACATTTATTCTTTGTGTTGAGGAATACATTTTGTGCAGGTAGGTCCATGTGCATACTGCAGAGCAAGCTGCAGGTTGAGCTCTGGGCTGGCAGGAGCCCAAGCCCAAGGCAGGAGGTCATGACCAGCTGACTCTTTGCATAACAAAGGGCCTGGGGATCTGGGGCTGGCCAGAGAACAGGACACAGAGAGACAGCAGGAGCGGGAGACTCAACTGGAAGAGCAAGACCTTTGCACACAGACTGTGAGGGTATAAAAAGCCATGCAGTTCCTTCATCCAGGATCCCTCCTCAGAGGCACCAGGCCCAGCTGTTTCAGTGTTACTGCACTGTGAACAAATGGCTTTATGGAAACAGGCATCCGGGACTCTGCTAAAGGAAATCTGACGTTGAATTGGCAAGGAAACTTGGTCTGAGTCTGTGAGAGTGGGGCAAGTAGGTAAGTCCAACCAAGCACCCATCAGATCACAGAAGCTGCTGGCTGCAAAGAGGCCTCAGTCAAAACTCTGAAAGTCTGGTAGTGTGAATGTGATTGCCAGAGTGGCTTCTGAATGGTCAGACAGGGAAGTTTCTTTAACATTTGTTCTTAGGAACCAAGAAAACCAAATTAGTCATATTTGAGTAATATCTCTGTAGATTTAAAACTGCATGCACTGAACTAGTGTTAAAAACAAAAAAAACCCCAAAAAAACCCAAAAAAAAACCAAAAAGAAAATAAATGAATGAACAGCTATTAATCAATCTCCATTAAAAAAAAAAAAAGAAATTTTAAATGCACCACAGTGTGAGTCCTTCAGGTTACAGTCTAATATAAGGAGGTGATAAGGAAATGCGATACATAAATATACATGTTCATTGTCATAAGAAATCCAGGAATGCAATGAGCAGCTATGAGAGAAATTTCTATTATGAATAATTATAAGGGAAGTATTACTTATTATCTAGAGAAACAAATAATAAATATTGGGCAAAATGTCCAGAAACTACATATTCATCTTTGAAGTGAACTTTAGGTATTGTGGATGGGCTTTCAGATGCATTTAATAACAGTGCTGACATGAAAGTTAATAAGAGGTTTAATAGTAAAATATGTTGAAGTGATGGATTTGAGCCAAAATTTATCTTTTTATAAGTCTTTTATCACTACTGTGTCGAGGTTTATTTTAACTCAGAACAGAAACATGTCTAAAGAGATTCCTGTAACTTGGCAGGAATCTGTAAACTGAACTGTTCACATCCTAAACACCAGCTAGGAGTGAAATAACCTACCAGTTTTCCTGAGGAGAGAAGATGAAGCTTTCAGAAGAACCAGGTAAAGACATGTTAAAGATCAGCAGGAGGAAAACAATTTTCATGCCAGGCACAGGCAGATAAGTGAATAGCAAAGTCTAGAAAGAAGAAGAAGAAAAAAAGACAAATTATTGGCAGAAAGTATCAGATCTACAAAAGCAGACAACAATAAAGAAGATTACCAAACATGATGGAAATAAATACAAATGCTGTCATTGTATTTTCCAGTACCTGTTGAATAGGCAAGATGCATTTCAAAACAAAGCTAAGCATTCAACACAAATGTTTTGTCAGCTTTCTCCCAGGCATTTGGAAGTTGGCCATCCCAGGAAAATAAAATATTCAAGACACAAATGTTTCCATTGCCTACCCTGTATCAAATATCAAAACCACTTGACTAATTGAGCAAGATCCCAATAGTTGTCTGGTCAGATAAAACACTGGCAACAGAATGCTGGCTTAGTTTTTCATAGATGACAGAAAGAAAACTGCAGGACACTTTCACACACCTCATTAAATTCTTTTGATAAAGCACCTTCAATACACCTGCCGAAATTTTACTCAGTCAAATAAATTATTAGGATTTGGACACAACAACCATATCCAGCAGCACCATCAGGACGTGTATCGCAGAGCTTGAAATAAGATGCTTCTTGGACTGGAAGGGTTCAGACAATACCAAGAGACAAGGAAGGCTGTAGAATACAAAAGCTTTAAATTATAAATGCTCTAGAATCAGCTAATTAAGTCCAAGTTCATTCCACAATGTTGCCATGTTGCAATGTCCCCTTCCCATCCCTCTCCCCCAAATGACTGCATGATAACAAACTCCTTATTTGCACTAATGCAATGCTACTGATTGGGGGAAGTTTACTCAACATCATGCTTGCAAATGTGAATAAAGAATTCAGTTCACAGCCATCATTTTGTTAAGCTGTTGAAGCAGCAACAGGGGTTATAAGTTTATCAGCTACAACTTGGTTAATGCAAGGAGAGAAAACTAAATTAGATTTGATGGACAGATCTTGTGTTGTAAGCTCCTTTGTAGCTGACTTTTTTTTTTAAGCTATTTTCTCTTTCTAACTGTACCTTGAGGGATGTACAGCATACATGCACAGGAAAAAATGCATTTAGAATCCAGACAAAAGAAGGTCAGAAGGGAGGATTGTTGATAGAATGTAGAAATGGAAATGCTGTCAAATATGCTTGAATAGAATTTCCATAAGATTTGCAGCACTTACAACTTACCAGGCACAAGAAAACGGGACCAAATTTTTCTGTCAGTCATAAATGTTTACACAAGTGTTCCAAAAAGCAGACATCAATTGACATTTCTCTGTTGTGCAGGATCATTGCAGGCCACAGAGAGATGGGTAAGTTTCTCTTTTCCCTAAGAAAATGATTTTTAGGACACATTGAACTGAGCATTACCATGAATAATTTCATTAAAATTGTCACAGAGACACATCTTTCTTATCTTCTTATATTCTTATGACTCTGCAAGAGACTACAAGAGAACTGACTCCCCCTGTGCAAGTTCCACAGTTTCATGAAGGACTCTAATTGATAATTGTGGTAGCAACATGTCTTAAACTGGATATTTGACTGACATGGTGTACTATGTGACAGTTTTCATTCCCAAGAATGGTTATCTTGGACATCTAGATCTCTGCTACCTTACTGCTTGAATTGACCACAGCTGAGAACAGACCACAGCTGAGTCCTCTGGATAATTTGAATGAGTAATAAGCTACAGCTGGCATAGGTCTTTCTAGATAGGAAAGACTCAGATGTGCCAGCAGGTGAGATAAACTAAATGGGTAAAGAAATCCTGCTATAAGGTCATGTCCAAATCAGTAAACGGAGCAGAGGTGTGTACTGAGGTTTAGACTTCTTGATGACCAAAATAATTTCTTCAAAAAATACCTCACCAGGGCTTGCTGATCTTGTTTATGTATGTACTTGTCTTGTTAGAGGAAAAACCTAGTAAAATAAAAATATGAAGGAAGAACTCCGACAGCTGGGGCTCTGTGTGTTTGTACTGGTTTAGGGCAAATTTTGGGAGGAAACCTCCCGAGGGGGTCTCCTCTAGAAAAGCCAATTTCAGCTGCCCCTCCCCCAACCTGTTTGGGAAACATTTCCTTAGCAAAAAGTGAAAAAAACTGTTTATTTTACAAGCAAAGTATTCATGAGTATGGAAAAATGAATAATATAAGACAATGAAACCTCTTGTTGCTCTGAAGAGACAGCAAATTCAGAGAGTCCTTCGGTGGATGTGGCTCTGTCAGTCTCAGTCTCTCCAGGGGCTTGGGCTGGTGCCCAGGGCTGGCTGCTGAGTCGGGGGCCCCCAGGGGATTGTCCTGATGTTCCGGACTGCAGAGATGCTGAACAGAACAATGTAGTCTCAGAACGAAAACCAACAAAGAAGAGAATGCAAAGTCTCTCTCTCCCTCTCTCTCTCTCTCTCTCTGCAAAAGCCAAGAGAACTCCAAAAGCACTGCTGGGAGCTCCAAGAGCACACAGAGCCTTATCCCTCTCCCCCTGTCCCAGCTCAGAGCACAGTCCCAGAAGGAATTTTGGAGGAGTAAGGTGAAGCTTCTACAGACAAACTGTGCGTGTCTTCTCTCCCCTCATCTCTCTCTCTCTCCATCTCTCTGGACCTAGCTTAAAGCTACAGAACTTAATATCCAGCATAAGCAGAACAGATGACTGGGGATACAAGTAACATAAAGTCACCCCAGGACAGTGTTTAACTTTTCTAAAAAAGCTAAAATTCTCAAGAAAGTCAAAGATTTAGAAGCTACCATGGAGAACAATTTGCACCTATGAATTTGAACGTTTACTGGATACTTAATTCACTGGCTACTGGATACTTAATTCACTGGAAAATTCAGTTCCTGAAGAATCCTTCTTTCTTTGAAAAACAAACATTTAAAAGATTAGTTTAAAATAGTGTCTGTAGGAGAAAATTACATATCCAACCTGCAGTGCGTGCGGCTTGCATTTAATATGATTTTTTTCTAAGTCTTGATTTTAAAAAATGAAATTAAATTTAAATTTCACTTTTGTGATATACTGGGTTTAGTTCCTTTAGATTTTATTAAAATAATTTTATTAAAATTTAGTTCACTTACATCAGGCATGTGTCACTAGTTTTATGCCTGTAAGAAGTAATTATAAACACCCTTGTAGAAACAAATGTTGCAAGAATGGGTGAGATCCAAACTATTCTGCAACTACTTCCTTCTAGTTTAGCATCATTATTATTATTCTTGTGGGCTGAATCAATTTTCCACAGGTAATTTGCTTGTTAAAAATAGAGAATTACAGAACAATTGGTTTTATCTAAATGACATATTTCACTATGTAAAACATGGCAATATATAGAAGAGTTTATGACCCATGTGATGTTTCTCAAAGTATTATAAATAGGATCATAGAATTTTAAATATGTAAGTTTAAAATTTGGGTTATAACATAATTTTTTAAATTTTTGGCTAACTAAAAAAGGTATACAACAATAAACTGCTAATAAACATCACTTAAGCATATAGTTTCATTTAAAAATCTATGTTCTTATTAAACACTTTATTAACTTTTACCTACCGTTAGATTGTATTTTAAACCCCTCATCTGACAGCAAAAGATTTTGCAGAGTCTGACAACTGCATGGGAAGAATGACACAACTGGGGCATTGTATTCTCCACTCTCTTCTACACACTCAGCAGATCAGGGTGCTCACCTGTATCAGGTGAATTTATGAATCACAGAATCACAGAATGGGTGATGTTGGAAGGGACCACAGTGGGTTATCTGGTTCAACCTCCCTGCTCAAGCAGGGTCATCCCAGAGCACTTTGCAAAGGATTGCGTCCAGACACTCCTTGTATATCCCTAGTGAGGTAGAGTCCACACCCTCTGAGAAATCTGTTCCAGTACTCAGTCACTGCACAGTAAAGAAGTTCCTCTTCATGTTCAGGTGGAGCTTCCTGTGCATCATTTTCTGCCCATTGCCCCTTCTCCTATTGCTTGGCCCAACTGAGCAGAGCCGGGCACCATCCACTTACCACCCTCACTACAGATATTGATAGACATTGATGAGGTCTCTGTTATTTCTTCTCAAGTCGGAACAGGCTCTACTCCCTCAGCCTTTCCCCCTAAGAGAGATGCTTCAGTCCCATAATCATCTTTTCCCCTTTCTGCTGGACACACTCCAGGAGCTCCATGTCTTCCTTGTCCTGAGGGGCCCAGAACTGGACACAGCAATCCAGATGTGCCTCACCAGGGCTGAGTAGAGGGACAGGAACACCTCCCTTGACCTGCTGCAATGCTATTCCAGAACACCATTGACCACATAGACAACTTTGCTTGGCCACATAGACAACTTGCTGTGCACTGATATCTTGTCCTAGTCTGGTTGCATGTCTATCTTGTAAGACATAGAGGACTATTTTTTCAATTAATTATGTATTTTGGTTAAATAATTTATAATTATTTTCTGTCTTTCCCATGCAAGGAAATAGACTAGATATCCCTGCTTAAACTTTGTTTATTTCTTTCTACAAAACTTTGCATTAACAGCAGTATTTCAACACAAAATCAGTGGTAAAACACTAACCTTATACTCTGCAGTTTAAACAAAGAAGTAAAGGAAGTGAATACAATTTGGATATGACTTTACTCAGAAATTTAAGGAGAAACACTGTTGTTACACTCTTAGTTCTGTGTTTATGGTATGTTAAAATACTGGACCTACATTCACTATAGTATCCAAGAGCACTCCAAGAGGCTGAAACACACTGGGAAACTTCATCAACTCCTATTGAAAATTTCCAGTGTAACGAAATAAACTGCAACTCCAGTTTTTAAAACCAGACATTAAAATTACATTCTCATCCTCCTATTTTTTAGTGTATGTATTAAGATTCACTTATTCTTCTACATAACAAGGGAGAACATATAGTCAAGAGTTTCATATGATAGAGATATTTTAAACTTTCCATTTGTGACTTCATAAGGTATCCACAAATAAATAAAAAGATCTTGGCTTTCAAAAAAAACTTTTATATGTTGTAAACCATTAAATTAAGGCTTATTTGCCTTGTGACAAGCTCTTGATTCTGTTAGTGTGAGTACTGATCATAAGCTATTTGCTTATGGTTAAAACCATAAATAAGTGTTCTTATTGTATTTCTATAAAATGCTACTATTGTTATGTGTGTCTAAAAAGAGTCAGACTTCAGCTCCTACTGGACAGCAGCCTTCATTAGGAAACTTATATCTATAATTCAGTACAGTTGGGATGTCTTCTGCTGCTGATACTGCAAGCTCATATTTTTTATCTATCACCCAACTGTTGAGTGGTTTTTCAGCATTACAATTAATTTAGTGTTTTGTATTTAATTTAGTATTTTCATTCTGGGATGGTTTTTGAAATAAAATCAGAACATAAAATCTGCTTATGTATTTTTTACAAATCGAAGTTAAAAATTTGGGATTTTCTTAAATAAAAGCTCAGAAAATGCATCTGAGAAAGTATTTGATTAACTAGGATTTAACTCTTTCCTATTGACAGAAACTGATATCAATATGCAAATTTAAATTTCCAGGTGTGAACATTCTTGCATATTAAGTATTTTCATACAACCAGTGCAGTACTCAGTATCGAGATATTGCAGAGGCAAAGATGTAAAGAGTTAGCATTCAAATCATTAATGAAGAACAACCATCTCACAGGAATGATAACCTTAGGATATAACGCAAACCATTGAAACACATGCTTAGTTAATCCCTGCAGTCACTGAAGAATTTGATCTACACGATCTTCCATCAAAAGCTTTTGGAAGAAATGTATAGAGAATATAACTACTGCATTCCACCTGACATTAATGGAATTTTATTCAAAACTATTAAATCTCTGTGTAACTGCCATTTAAAGTTAAAAAAAAACCCACAAAACCCAACAAAATGGATTTTCATAAATTCTTGGACTACTGGGATTTTTAGCAAAAAAATGACAAATTGATTTCTCATCTCTAATGTTAGAGCTTTAGTGTAAGATATAGGAATTTTAATTTAGAAGCAACAAAAAGCATAATCACATTACTTGAGAAATTACTTAAACAGCTTTAAGTTTGTGAACCTAAGTAGATTAAACCTTTTAGAAATTTGGGGTTAAATTCCTTAAAGATTTTGGGTTTCTCTTTTTTTACATTCTTTCCCAGTTTCATAGACTTCCATATTCCTGTCCCTAATAAATGTTAGATATTAAATCAGGTGCAAAGAAATAAGTAATGGGGTAAATTTATATCTTCTTATATCTTCTCTTATATCTTCTAAAACCAAACATTTATTAAGAGTTTTCAGTATTGATAAGAACCATTGCATGCTTCAATAGACTCAAGTGATTGGGTTCCTCAGAACATGTTTTATGCCAACACAATTAAAAATATTTGTGGGAGATTTATCTGTAGGACTGATGTCCTAAAGAGCAAGTTTTCAGTAATTCATGTAGAAGTACAATATTTCCTGTCAACATATACAACTCCAAAGTTTTCATCACATGCACCTCTACCCTCTGGCTAAAAACACCCCTCTCTCCCAAATGCACTTTGTCCTGCTTCTTCTTCTGCTCCTTCTTCTCTTCACAAGGTGGCAGTAACATCTGCCCTGGCACACTCCATTCATCTCCTAGTTTGCATTCACACTGGTTATGAGGTCTGACCAGGTCTGACTCTTCTGCCTCTCTGAAGTCCATTCCTACTTTCAGCTGTTTCTACTGTACTTTGGAGGAGAGTTATCATTGTCTAAGACAGCCTCAGTCAATCATGACCACATCTTACCTTTCTTCAGCTGCTGATTGTTAAGAGTCTCTAAATTCCTTCCTCTGAGAGACAATGCTGTACCACTGATTCAAAGAAACTGAGCAAGGTAGCTTATTTAACTTTTCACCATGTCACTCTCCTTCAGATAAAATAAAAACCCTTTTCATAACATGAAATAAGAAGCATTGTACTAGAAAAATATAATACTACTATATGGGTATGATGTATTTATACTTAACCTTTTAGCTAATATAAAAAAAATACTTGTAATTGTTCCCTCAATAAATATGTGAGAAAATCAGAGAGTTTATTCTGATGGCTTTCCTTTATATTGTAAGGTGACAGTAGTTCAATTTTGTGTTAAAAAATTAGGACTTAGCAAGCCAACTTCCTTATTACAAACAAAGCTACAGAATTACTAATGTCTTTAAAACTACACTCCACATAAGCACTTCAAACTTTACTGGCAGCTATACAGGTGTCTGAGCCACTATACATTTCACACATCACTAAATGGGCATATTGCCATAGGACAATTGAACAGGTTCATTACAACTCCTTTATTTTACTTTTCACTACAGTTTTGTGAAGCTAATTGATTATTTCAGTTTTATCAAGATATTTTTCTTGTACTTCATACTTTTATACATATAATAATACTACAATTCTGAATGGTGTAACAATTTAATTGACCCATATGTATTGGGTCTGACTGGGGTAAAGCTCACAGCCCTTACAGTGCTGTACTTTGCTTTGGTAGCTGGCGTTGATAACAGAGCAGTGTTTTGGCTACTGCCAAGCTGTGCTGTCCCTGTGACATTCCTTCGCCCACTGAAGGGGATGGGGGTGGGCAAGATCCTGGGAGGGGACACCAGCAGGCCAGCTGACCCCAGTCAGCCAAAGGGATATTCCATACCATATGACATCAGCTCAGATATATAAGGGAAGGAAGAGAGGAGGAGGAGGAGGCACTCAGGGCTGGTCCATGTTTGCCTCCTTGAACAACCGTCATGCGTGCTGGAGCCCTGCTTCCCAGAAAGTGTCCGGACATCGCTGCTGATGGGAAGTAGAGATTGATTGTTTTCCCTTCCGCTCTTGCGCGCGCAACTTTCAACTTGCTTCTTCTATTTTTTCCCACTGTAATAAAACTGCCTTTTCTTACCCTGATAGTCTTTTTCAATATTATCCTCTCCCCTCTCCCAGCAGCAGAGGGAGTGATAGAGTGACTGAGTGGGCACCTGGCACCTGGCCGGGGTCAACCCATGACACCATAAAATCTCTGTATGACAAAGGAAATAGTATCATTTGTTCTAAATAAAATATTAACAGATAGATTTCCTCTAATAAAAGCAGCTTTTAAATTATTGTAAACTACAGCTGTAATTAAATATTAGGAATATAGTGATTTCATACAGTACAAGAGATAACTGAAAAGACTACCTTTAAAAGCAACATTTCCTAGACTGTACTTAATAGCAAAAAAAACACAGTATCATGCATTGGTGAAGATCTGGTTGCTAGTAGTAGTACTACGACAGTGAATAATATCTTACTGCTGTTTTTTATTTTCTAAACAAGAAGAAGGCATAAATAATATTGCTGTCTTTTACATCTTTTACTTCCAGTTTTCACATCTATTTACCTGGATTTCTTGCCTAATTATGATAAAGGTATTGGGTATGTAAAAATGTAAGAAACAAAAAATGCCATGACAACAATATGGCAAGCATGACCTAAAAATGTCATACATAAATATTGCAATGAACCTTGTCTCTGAAAAACGTGTTTTTCATAGGATCAAAGAATAGTTTGGGTCAGAAGAGACCTTTAAAGGTCATATCATCCAAACCCCTGCCATAGGCAAGGGTATCTTCAAATAAATCAGGGCGCTCAGAACCCTGGCCAGCTTGACCTTGAATGTTTCCAGGGATGAGACACCTCTCTGGGCAACCAGTGCCAGTGTTTTACCACCCTTATTGTAAAAAACTTCTCCTTTATATCTAATCTAAATCAACCCTCTTTTAGTTTAAAACGATTATCCTTTGTCCTGTAGCAACATGTCCTGCTAAGGAGTTTGTTCCCTTCTTTCTTAAAAGGCCCTCTTTTAATATTGAAAGGCCACAATATGATCTCCTCAGTGTTTTCTCTTCTCACAGATGAACAACCCTAACTCCCCACTTTTCCTTGCAGGAAGGAAGTTCCATTCCTCTAATCAGTTTTGTAGTCCTCTGCTAGACCGGTTCCAACTGGTTCATGTCTTTTAGTGAGAATCCCAGAGCTGGTTACAATAGTCCAGGTGCAATCTCACCAGGGGAAGGAGGGAGAATCACTTCTCTCAACCTGCTGGTCATGCTTCTTTTTATGAAGCCCAGAATGTAAGTACATACTATTGGCTCATTTCCAGGTTTTCATTGACCAGTACCCCCAAGTCCTTCTTGGTAGGGATTCTTTCAATCCCTTCATCCCTAGCCTGTATTGATACCTGGGGTTTCCCTTGTTCAGAGGCACGATCTTGCACTTAGCCTTGTTCAACATTATGATGTTCCCAGGGCTCAATTCTCAAGCTTGTCCAAGTTCTCCTGGATGGCATCCCATCCTCCAGGTGTGTTAGCTGCACCACAGTTTGGTGTAGTCTGCAAACTTGCTGAGGATGCACTGAATCCCACTGTCTGTCACTAGTGAAGAAATTAAACAGTACTGGCCCTAATACAGACCCCTAAGGGAGATCAGTGGTCTCTGTGTACATTGAGCCATTGACTACTACCACTACCACAACCATCCAGCCATTTCCTCATCTGCTGAACAGTCAACCCATCAAATACGTAGCTCTCTAATTTAGAAAAGAGGATGATGTAGAGGACTATGTAGATGTCAAAGGCCTTATAGAAATCCCAATAAATTACATCCCTAGCTCTTCTTTTGTCCACTGGTGATGTCACTCTGTTGCAGAAAGCCACTAGGTGGATTAGGTAGGACTTGCCCTTGGAGAATGCCAGCTGTCTTGAATAACCTCCCTGTCCTTGTTGTGTCTTAACAAAGGGATGATCTGCTCTATGCTTTTCCCAGACACAGGGGTGAGGCTGACAGGTCAGTAGTTCCCAAGGAGGATTTATCCCTTCAATAGATGGGTACAATCTTTCCCTTTATTCAGACACCTGACTGCCATGACTTCTGAAATATCATGGAGAAAGCTTGGCAAGCACATCAGCCAATTCCCTTAGGAATCTGGGATGCATATCATCTGATCCTACAGAATTTTGTATGTTCAGATTTCTCAAGTCATCATGAGACTGCTCCTTTCTTACCACTGTAAGAAGGGACTATGCTCCACCAGTCCCCATTCTACTGTCCATCTACTTGAGAGGTGAAGGAAGAGAGGTTGCCATTTAAGACTGAGGCAAAAAAGTTGTTGAAAACCTCAGCCTTCTTCTCATCCATTTTTACTAGTTTGTCAGCCTTGCTTATCAGGACTGGTACCCTTTCTTTGACTTTTCTTTTCTGGCTGACACACCAGTAAAGCCTTTCTTATTCTTCGTTTGCCTTGCCATGTTCAGCTCCAGCTGCACCTTGGCCATCCTCACTTCATCCCTACACTCTTCCCAAGATACTTGTGCCTGCTTCAATTGTCTGTGCATTTGGCTTCTTGACCTACAGCTTGACCAAAAGGTCTTAACTCTGCTGCGGCAGTCTCTTGTTTTCCTTGCCCAGTTTCTTGCACTTGGGGTCATGAGCTCTTATGCTCTATAGAAAGTGTCCTTAAACATCTGTCAGTTTAGTTCTGCTCCCTTGTCCCTGATGACAGTTGCCCAGAAAATCCCATTAACTAACTCCTTGAACAACTGGCATTTTTTCTTTCCTGAAAAAAGACATGTGAGAAAAGACAGTGGTTGTAAATTTTCCATAAGATGAACTGCATTTTTGTTTCTTACAGTAAATAAATAATATTATATACATTTACAAATAAAAATGACTGCATAAATCAATTAGTTATCTAAATTATTTTTTAAAAGCATATAAACTGTTAAAAGAAAAGTCCCACAATTAAATGAATTTTCAAATTTCCAGTTTTTCTTATTTTACACTTTGACAATTTTACTTCAGTGCCATGGAGAATAGCAATACGTGATTTTAACTTCTCAATGCTGGGTTGCCCAGAGAAGCCATGAATGCCCCACTGCTGGAAGTGTTCAGGGTCAGGTTGGATAAGACTTTCAGTGACCTGGTCTAGAAGAAGCTGTCAGTGTCCATGGCAGGGTGGTTGGAAATAGATGATCTGCAAAGTCCCCTCCAATCATAGCATCATTACAATGCTATTACCTTAACCAAAACTGTTAATATAAGTAAAATTTTAAATATTTTGAAATTGTCTACTTGTTAATTCAGAAGTCTTTTAAAGCAAACAACACTTGGGTAATGCATCTGAAGAAAAAAAAGCAAAAAAGACTCTAGAATTGTTTTCCTCTTTTTATCTCATTGTTTAACAGTTAGGAAGGAAATTAATTTCAAACTATTTCTAGTTTCTGCATGAATATTATTATTTGTGCATAGAAACTAATATATTAGAAAAAATATTCCAAAACAATGCATTTCAGGAAACAACAATTAATGGCAACTGTCAACACAATGTACTTGAACTCATTTCAGTTCAAAAAGGACAAGTGGTGTTTTGATAAAATGCAATTTAAGATGAGCATCTATCTGAAATACTTTTGGTTTGACATGAAATTTCACCTTAGAAAGGGTTGGCAACTGTAATATTAGGGGTTTGACAATTGATGTGAAATTTACCACTTGGATATCAAAAATGAATATCAAAGAAAATTCATTCAGTTCTGCCTTTGAAATGCTCAGAAATTAATGTCAATTTGATTTCGGATATTAGTGCTTCCAACCATGCCAAAAAGGTATTTACCAGTGTCTAGTGACAACAGGCAGCTTTCTAAAATATATGTAATTTTCAATTGTACTGATAGTGGCTCTTTGTTGTAAACATGAATTGGAGAAAACAGCATGGAAATTCACAATTCTTCAGATCTTGTATTTGATCCTCATAATGGTCTCAGCAAAGAATAAGTCCTTCTATAGCCCTTGCAAATCTTCTAGCACATAGAAATATACTAAAACTCAGTTGAATAAATGGAAATGCATTCAAGAACTCTGTAGACCCTCAGAAGAGCACTAACAACTTCATGAACATTTCAATAAAGAAAATACCCGATGATTTTTAAAGATAACTGATGTAGCTTTGCTTTAACTCAGAGAGGTGGAATGAAAAGGATGCAAGATTTTATCTTTGAGAACACATTTCTGATTTTAAGAGTGCTTATTTATTCCATGTGGAAAGTCAGCCTCTTTCAATGCTCTCCATTTAATCACCAACAATTTAAGGTACCAAACTCATCAGTAGACTGCTAGTAACTAAATCACTAGCACCTGTAATTACTAGTGATCTCAATTCATTAATTTCTGAGTTCTCTCTTGGTGAATTGTAATCCCTAATCATAAATTGGTAATGTTTCGCAAATACTCTGTAAGTATTATTGACTTTATGCTGTCCAAATATAACAGGATTGGTTTGGTGCCTGGAACAGCACAGTGTGTCTGATTATTTTGGTGAAATTATATGTAACCAAGAGAAACGTGTAAAAAGAGATTAATATCCTCCAAAGAGCTAGGATCCCATTTCCTAAGGTGTGGACACTGCGATGACAATTTTCAGAGGAGATACAATAACAGGGGGAGACAGAAATAGATCTCCAGAATGAGGTGGATGTTGCTGTGGCTTCAGACACTCACAGCATGCAAAATGTGCAAAGTTACCATATGTTCTATTGATCTAGTGAGGAATAGGATATGACTAGCTTAAATATCTTTTCACCTACCACTCTCCTCACAATTCTACAGCTTGCAGTTTTAAATATAAGTCATTTTGTTGTACAGGATGTTCCACCATGTGCAGCCATGCAATATATCCATTTTCCAGTGGAAGTCTTCTGGCTCATCAGGAACTGGAGGACGTAAAATACATACGCTTTCGTATTTCCTTTCTCTCATTTTTTATTGTAAGCTTCTCCAGGAATGTTTTACTTCAGATGGCTGATTTGCTGAGAGATGAGTATGTCATACTGTTGAGAAGGGGCTTATTAATTACTGGTTTTTTTAAACAATAAAAAATATCATTATTTTACTGAGGAAATTTAGTAGGACACTGAAATATAATTAGTCACTGTGTAAAAGATGATAAAAAGTCCTCTTTTACCTGATTACATTTTCTACTTACCTCTCCAGGATAACCTATTTTTAAAATCCTGACGACTAGATCAAGTAGAAAACCAGATTCTATCACTCTGGATAAGCAACAAGTTCTGAAAACAAAATCAGTTGAGTATCAGTTGAGATTACGCTGCTATTTCATAGGGCCACAGACTGAGAATAACATGCTGACCTTTAACCTTACAAATTAAGTAATGTTATGAAATGCTGCCACCTGTCATGTGGCTGGAGAAGGGTGAATCTGGAAAATTTCGGTCCTTTAAACTCTAGGAAAACACAACGACTTTGCAATCCAGCTTCATTGTGAAATAATTTGAGACTGAACTGTTTATGGCAAGAGAGGCCAAAGGATGCCAACCTACAGATTTAAGGGCTGAGAAATAATTACTAGGACTATACAAACTGAGGAAGACTGAAAGCAACAAGAAGTGTTCTTGTGAGACCCCACTAACTCCGTACAGTTCTGGTGACCCCAGCATAAGGAGGACATGGAAATGTTGGAGCAAGTTTAGAGGAGGGCTGTGGAGTTGATAAAGGGACTGGAGCACCTCCCTTATGAAGACAGGCTGATAAGCTAGGGCTGTGCAGCCTGGAGAAGAGAAGGTGCATGGAGACCTCACAGCAACTTTACAGTATCTGAAAGGGGCCTGCAGGGACCTTGGAGAGGGACTCCTCATCAGAAACTGTAGTGATGGGACAAGAAGTAATAGGTACAAACTGAAAGAGGAGAAATTTAAGTTTGATATTAAAAAAAGATTCTTCACTGTGAGGGTGGATAGGCATGGAAACAGGTTGCCAAGGGAGGTTGTAGATACCCCAAGCGTGGCAGCATTGAAGGCCAGGCTGGACAAGCCGTTGAATAACCTGGTCACGGCAGAGGGGTTGGCTGAGAACAATCTTTAAGGTTTCCAACCCTATGATTCTATGTCTGAGAAGAGTCCTTTATATTCTCCCAGATAACATCTCCCAGAGAAAATGTACTCATGTTTCAGAGGGTAGGTGTAGATTGGTTATCAGAAAAATGTTATTCATTGAAAGGATGACCAAGCATCACCACAGGCTGCCCAGGAAAGTAGAACCACCATCCCTGGAGTTGTTAAAAAAAAAGTGTAGTTGTGGCAGTTTTGAATATGGTTTAGCAGTGAACATGATAGTGTTGGGTTAACAGCTGGACTTCATTATCTTAGATGTCTTTTCCAACCTCAGCGAGTCTATGATTCAAAAAGCGATGTCTCATCACACATCCCAGTAAAGACTAGTTCTTGTGCCAAGCTCATGAGCTCATCAACAACTTACGTGTGGGCAGAGTATTCATAAACTCAAAAGAGGAAGAGTGTTTGGCTGTATGGAGCCAGCAAACAATAACAAAATAAAACAGATGATAGCACTATGTATCAAGCAGCAGGCTTTAGGAGACAAATCTCACATGCATGAACTGAATACTGATACATCTCCCAGTAATCACAATGAGACACCATGTAGAACTGCAGGCATTGTCACGGAATCACAGAATGGTTGCGTTTGGAAGTAACCTCTGAAAGTCTTCTGGTCTAATATCTCTGTTCAAGCAGGGCCAGCTAGAGCCAGTTGCCCAGGCCCACGATTTCTAGTTATCTCTGAGGTAAGAGACTACAACCTCTCTGGGCAACCTGTGCTCACTTCTCAGTCTACCCTCACCATGAAAGCAATTTCTTAGTCTCAGGGGGAACTCCCTGTGTTTCAGTTTGTGCCAATTGCTTCTCATCCTGTCAGGGGGCACCCCTTAAATCAGTCTGACTTTACACTGTCACTTCAGATATTTCCATACATGAACAAGATCCTACCTAAGACTTCTCTTCTCTGGGCTAAACAGTTCTAGCTCACTCAGGCTTCCTTCAGAGTGCTCAGGTGCATGACTTTTGTTGCCCTTCATTGGCCAGTCTCCAGAAGATCCATACTTCTTTTGTTCTGGGAAGTGCAGAACTCATTACATAACTCATTACATACAGCCTAAACAGTGCTGAATAAAGCAGATCCCCTCCCTTAACCTTCTGTCAGTTCTGTCCATGGAAAAGGGAAAATGATGTATCTCAAGACATCATTAGCCTTCTTTTTGACAAAGTCACTTTAGTGATTCATGTTCAACTTGGTGTCCATCAGATCCCTGGCGGCCCTTTCTGCCAAGTTTCTTTCCAGATCAGTGGGCCACAGAGAACCCTCTGATACACAAGACTCCATCCTCAGGTGCAGGTCTTTTCACTTACCCTTGTGGATCATGAGGTTCCAGAAAGCACATACCTCCAGTTTGCTGAAGTCCTTTTGGATGCCATCATGATCCTATCAGCCACTCCTTCCAGTTTTGCATCATCAACAAACTTACTGAGGGCACAGTCTGCCCCATTGTGTAGATCATTAGTGAAGTTGTTAAATAATATTAGACCTAGTGTTGACCTCTGGCATATACCACTAATTACTGGCCTCCAACTAGACTTTGTTACACTGATAAGAATCCTCCAGGGCCAGCCACTAGCAATTTTTCATCTCATTTCACTTTCTGATTATCCATCCCATACACAAACAGTTTGTCTATGAAGATCTTACAGGAGACAGTGTCAAAGACCTTACTAAAGCCCAGATACACAATATTCCCTGCTCTCTTCCCATGTCTACCAGCCCAGGCATTTCATCATAGTTGTTTATCAGGCTGGTCCAGCATGTCTTCCCCTTCAATCCATGCTGAGAACTCTCGGTTATCTTCATGTTATTCACCTGCCCAGAATTTTTTATCTTGTCTAGTTGTTCCATCACCTTCCCAGAAACTGATTGATATGTTACTCCCTGGGTCCTCCTGCTTGCTCTTCTTCAAAATAGCAAAGACATTTGCTTTCCTTCAGTCTTCAGGCACTTATCTCACTGCTATGATTGCCAAGACTGATTAAATAGTGTGGCCTCTCAATTCCAGGAAACTCCCTCAGCACTCATAGGTGCATCCCATCATGGCCCATGGATTTATGTACGTCCATTTTACTTAAATATTACCTGACCTGAACCTGATCCTCCAAGGGTACGTCTTTGCTCCAGACTCTCGTCCAGTCTCTGAGTCTTCCTAGTAAATATTGACACAAACAAAATGTCCAGTACCTCAGATTTTTCCATGTCTTGTGTATTCAGGTCCCCTTTACCACTGACTGAGCAATGGGTCCACAATTTTCCATCTCTCTTTTATTGCTGTTCTTGTTGTCTTTGACATACATGGCCAGATACAATTTCATTTAGGCGTTAGCTTTCCTGACTTTATCTCTGGTTGCTGCACTCCTCCCAGGTCACCCAACCTTGCTTTTACCCCTTGTATTTTTCCTTTTCCATCTGAGTTTCTTTAGGAGCTCTTTGTTCATCCATACTATCCTCCTGGCATTTTTGCCTAACTTCATGTTCATTGGGATGGGAGTCTCTTGAGCTTGAAGGAGCTGATCCTTGAGGCTCTTCCCTCCACGGCCCGATCTCATGAGACTTTTCTGAAGTTTCTGTGTCATGAGCTTGCTTTTCACCTTCCTCACTGCCCGAAGAATCCTGAATGCCACCATCGTGTGGTCACCACAGCAAAGGCTGTCTTTGGTCTTCACATCCCAGATGAATACGTTCTTGTCAGTGATTATGAGGAGCAAGAGACCACCTCTCCTTGTGTCACTCAAAAAAGGTTATCCTGAATGTATTCCTGGGTTACTGGTGTCCTACTATGCTGTCCCTCCACTAGATACTGGGGTGTTTAAAGTCCCCCATGCAGGAGCTGCAGACATGAAGCTGCTCCTTTGTGTCTAAAGAGATTCTCATCTGTCTGTTCTTCTAGGTCGTGTCTTACAGAATGCACTCAACTTTAATGCCTCCTCCCCCTGTCCTCTCTCTAATCCTAAACTGTAAATTCTGATTTGTTTCCTCATCCATTCCCAGACAGAGCTCTGTACCTTCCAGCTGCTCTCATATAAAGCGCATCTCCCCTTCCCCATATTCACATTTTGTCCTTCCTAAAAAGTCTCTATCTATCCATTACATCACTATTCACTAAATTCAATCCATTTCAAGTCTGTCGCTGAAAGAGATGTCACAGACAGCCCAGAGCAGTTTTCGGGCATGACTAGTTTGTCTTGAATGTCAATAACTGGTAACACACTACTGAGACCAGAACAGAGTTCCATGAACACTACTGGGATCATGCATGAACAGCTGCAGTACAGAAAGATGTCTGTACAGAAGATTCTATAAAATCAGTCTTCAGAATTCTGAAAAAACCAAATAAACCCTAGGCAAACAAACAACAACAACAACAACAAAACTCACAACACAAAAAAATGGAAGTGTTGTAAAGTCACTGTGGGTCAAATTGCAAATAGCCCAAGCTAAGCCTAAAGATAAGAAAAGGAGAGAGACCTATGAAGACTAATTTACCTAGGACATGGGAAAATGTGAGTCTGTGAAGACAGCTATCAATTTCAGCACTATACCACTGATACTGGTATTCATCCTGGCAGAATTACAGATGGGGACATCTGGATAATGACCAGCTCTGACAACATCCTAGCACTTGACTTGTCATCCAGGTGTGATAATCCTGTTTGTACCTTACATGGCTAATAAGTCAGCACTTTTGCATGTGTTTACACAGGAGAACATTGTATGGCAGAAACCAGTGCAAAGAAAAAAATTTAAAAGACTTAAGCATATTCTTACCTTCACTTTCAGTTCAGACACTTTCCTTTTAGTGAAACCAATTGTCTTGGACAATATATCATTATACAATCTGAGAAATGCCCTGATTAAATTAGACAGTAATAAAGTTAAATCTACTTGTGTAGAAAAATGTTATAAGAGACCACTTATGTATGTAAACAGTTTAAAGACTTCATTAGCAACAGGGACTGGTTGACAGATTTTGTTGTCAAAGTCCTTCACTATACCAGTATAAAATCAAAAGATTTGTATGACAGCATGCTCTTAACATTTTTTCATGCTAATATGTTCCGCCAAGACACCTGCTGCTCAGGAGAGATGACCAAGAGCTAAGGAAATGGTGCTGTGTACAGAACTGATCATCATTTCACTAAATGTAGTGGCTAAAAATTCAGTTTGTATTTCTCAGTCTCCGTGAACATCCTGAACACATCTGCAGCTTGCCGTGTTCTGACAGAAGAGACCACCTTTCAGGATAACCTAATTACAGATGTAAATAAGAACACAAAGGCACTAGAATGCTGATTCAGGTCTACATCTTGCTAAGTCTTATGATCACACAGGTTTCATCTCTTCAAGGCCTGTAGTATCTACATGAACACATCCCAATACACATAGCAAATACTTGTATTTGCTATGTTTTCAGGTTGCCATATTTTCATCAGACTCCAAGAGTATGTCAAAGTGACTTCTTTTTCTGATTTTTGCAACTGCTGCTCATAAACCAATTTATATTATTATGAGTCAGGAATGGGTACCTGGTGAAACCTTATCAGGGTCCAAATCTCTAAGCTGCTCCATTTTCTGAAAGCTGGAAGTCAACTTCTTAAATTAAGAAAATGGACAATGTAAAGGTATGTGGAAAGAGAGTGTCTGCTCTTTGATGTATGTGGTCAGGACCTTCCTCAGTGCAAAGAGAAGTAATGAGAAAAGCAGGTCATGAGCAAGAACATACAGACAGAAACTTCATGAAAAAACCATAGGGGAGGTAGTGATGAGAATGAACCTGGACAGCCACACTAATTGGTAAGGATATGTGAAGTGTGAGAATTTTCATTTTTCAATACAACCATACAAATTAGCACCTATTCAAATCTGCATCATAAGAAAATAGAGAGAGGCAACACTGTGAAACACAAAACCTGACCAATTAGCATTAGCAAAGACAGTAATGAGAAATAAACCTGGTCAGTTACATTTACTGATAGGCTACCAAGAAATTGCAGGCAAACTGGGACTTTGCTACTGATGAAGATTAAACCTGAGGACCAGGATGTTGAAGGGGAATCTGAGGAATGATCCAAGCAAATGGATGAGGGATAGGAGAAGCAAGTAGGAACAAATGAGAGGGCAGACAGAAATGTGCCCAAATGGGTCAACTGTAATATAGGCTTCATTCATACACTTATCTGGCTGAACCCTGGGACTGATCAACACAGTCTGTCCTATCTTTTCATATTTTCACATTAAATCTTTTCTTTCTTCTCACTGAATATATTCTTAACTATCTCTCAGTGTATTCTTACTCTCTGTTCTATAGGAATTTGTGGACTAAGTGACCACAAGACATGTGTGTGAGTGAAATTTGGTACCAACTACTAGAGTCAGACTAGAGTCAGAGGCACCCAGGGGTTGTAGGCAAACCTGGCCTGGTGTCTGCTACTGGAGCAAGTGGGAACCTTTAATCTCCAGCCACTGGGGTGAGAATGATATATGTTGCCTGAATAGCAGCTATCAGAGGACTGGCATGAGAGGACAGGCAGATTGGAGTAGGTGATCTCCAGAGGTCCCTTCCAACCCTAACTATTCTGTGATTCTGATTCTGTGAGGTAAGTGAGGGGTTCAGTGCTGGCAGCTGCTGTGGCACTACAGGCATGAGTGCCTGGCACTGGCTGCTGGGAACACATTGCATCTTCCTCATGTATATGTGCATTCAGTGATGAACTTCAAGTCAAATAGCCAGTGGTCTGGGGGGGCCACAGGTTTGGATCACGGTATCAGGGTGGTTGGGCTCTAAGAAACAAACCTTGGAACCAACACTCAAAATTACCTTTTCTGAAAAAGATTATTACAGAGGTTGATGCAAGTATACATGCAGGTTAAGGCCTGAAACTAGCTTTTGAAGTAAGCTCATTGTTGAGTGCTTAATTTATATAGCATCTTGCTCCCTATAGATTTTGTGGGCACCCAGCAAATAGCCAGGATCAACCTACCCAACTGCTATTGCTGAAGCTGAAAAGGATCTCTGGAAATTCTAAGTCCAATGCTCTGGTCACTGAGATTACATTAATTACTCTCTGGATGTGTCAGGTCCTGTGGATCTCCAAGAATGAAGACTCCCCAGTCTCTCTGGACCATCTGTTCCAGTACATGACCACCAGGGAAAGAAAAGAAAACAAAAAAAAGAAAAGTGTATTCTTCTGTTTAGCTACAGTATCCTGTATTTCAGTTTATGTCCATTACCTGTGAGAAGTGGGTCCCTCTCCAGTCCCTCCTATCAAATATTTATAAACATAGATAAGTGCCTGAGTCTTCTCTACCCTGAGCACTTTCAGCTCTCTCATCCTTGCATCATTCTTCCAGCCCTTAAAAGCCACATAGATGTGCCTCATCAGGGTTGAATGGAGAGGACAGGACCACCTGCCTTAACCTGTTGTCAATACTTTTCCTAATGGAGCTCAGGACACTATTTGCCTTCACTGCCATGTAGTGCATTGCTAGCTTATGGTCAGTTTGCCATTGACCAGAACCTCAGGTTCTTTCCTGCATGGTGTCCCTTTTCTGCAGGAGAAAAGAAGACCATAACAGTTCCACAACCCTGCGTAGTCTGAAAGCAATAGAATTCAGTCATTTTGATGATACAAAAATTATGCTCAGAGATTCACTACACAAACTGGAAATTAAAGATGAATATATTCATGTTGTCTTAGATAAAGCTTCCCATGTTTCATATATTATGTCCCTGTTTCTCCCTTACCAGACTGATATTTAAGCTGTATTTGCCAAGTACCTACAAATACCTTTCAGCAAATTGTCTCAGCTTAGAAAGCCAGAAAAGACCCTTACAATTTTATTTCCACAGTAGATAGATTAAGTATTGAAGATAAAACTTCTATATTTGATCGTGACTAAATCCATGATGTGTAGTCTCTTTCCCTTGCAGAAAAGAAAAAGAAGCCACTCATCATTACCACCCATGAGGAACACAAATTATTTTATGGCAAGATATATAAAGGAAAAAAAAAAGAAAAAAAATAGTGTCAGAAAAATAACTTTATTTGTGAATGAATGATTTAAACTTGACAGAGGTCAAACCATTTGTAACCTGCCAGAAGAAATTTAACAGCCCTACCGTCTTCTTTGTGACTTAATGTAAACTGACAGACACAGATGTGTCTGGAGTATGTCTTAAGCCATTTACACCAGGATATTCAGTAGCTGCTCTGCTTTATCCAAGGATTATACAGTGTGACAATCTGAACATAGCCAAGATTCTCCTTCTTAGGAGAACCAAAAGGAGAAAAAGTGATTTTCTTTCTGTTACTTCAGGGAAAAAGGAGACACCTGTCAAGGAACATGAATAGGCTTAGAGGACTACAGAAACTGAAGGGATTGCTGCTTTTGGCCAGAGATCTGTCTTTTGAGAGAACATCTCTTACTGAGAATGCAATGTGGCTGAATGAGTTTAGGGAGAAGAGTTAATAAATGGTAAAACTGCCTAGGTCAGGCTATAGTTCATATAATACTCTGCTACTTTCCCTTCAGCCAGCCAGAAATGTGAAGAAATAAAACGCCTAATGTATTTCATGTCCCCTCTTGGGAACATCATACAAGGGGTTGATGTAGTAAAGTAGAAGGAGAGACCAAATTTCAGAGCAAGGATATTCCTCTTTTGCTTATTCTACTTGAGGAAAATGTGTGAGAGATATACAAGCACTCCATTATTATCTTTTGTATAACTTTCTCATCACAAATCCTGTTCCACAGGTTCTTTCTTTCAGGATCTTAATAGCCATAACAACATACCTTTAGCTGACAAGTTTCTGTTTCTGGTCTAAATATTTTAAGCCCAGACCACCTGATTCAATAATTAAAATATCGTACCTCTCTCTGTATTTGCTTTCAAAAAGTTTTAGCCGCCTCTTCATCCATACACAAACCAAAGTTAAGCAAAGTCTGAACCACAGTCTTGGTCTGCAAAGCACCTGAAGCACTTCAGCTGTGCCATGATTTCACACTTTATTTTCAGTAATAACTTAACAATTTATTGAGGTAAATAAACAATAAATTATTAATTTTCCTGTTAAAGCAGTATATGGCTGCATAGCTATGATATATCTAGGTGGTACCGTTGCAGCAATGCCCAGTGTAAGGTCAATTTTTCTTTTTGTGAATATGACAAGAACAGACACAACAGTATGAAAAGCATTTTAATGGGGCAGTTCTTTTGTCTTTTCTTGCAGCATGAAATGACAGATCTGTTAGTTATATACTGTTGAAAATCCTTGTTTTATTGATAAATATAATTTAAAGTAAGGTATGCTAAATTACAGACCTGAACATGTAAACTGAATACAAATTATTTAAATCTAATGGAATGAACTGAAAAGGGAAGCTAGAGCTTTTAAAAGTCTGTCTGCAAAGTGGCCTCTTTATACCCATGACCAAATAACACAAGCAAAGAGAAAAACATTAGAAAACATTGAGAGAGTAATATGGGGCCTGAATCTTGAAACTCGTGACTACCTATTGCATAATGTGTATGCCTGAAAGGATTGAACCAATACAGAAAGAGAAAAACAAGTCTGAATTAGAGGAAAAAAAAAAAACCCAAACACTATTATATATGAATTTTATTTTTCTAGAGGATGACTACTTTTGGAAACAAGAAAGAGCCATCACTCCATTGAGAGCTTTCAAATCTCTCATACTATTTCTGATTTAAATCTCACAGTTCTTTAAATTCTCTTTTGATTTTCTGGCATGCAGCTGTGAGTGGATGGACAGTTGTATCAGGGCTGATCTTGTTTCCTCAAAGTATTTTTCATTCTATATACTTTTGCTTAATAGCATAAAATTTTGCCAAGTTACTGGTAGACGATCTGTGCACATCATTCTCTGATCTCTTTCTAACACTGTTCCAGGGATGCTAATAAATCTCTTTTCTTTACAGTGCATACTTCAAAGTATATTTGGACTTTTGGTACCTTACACAAATTGCATCACTCCAACTGGAATATTTAGTTTTTCTTTGCCTCAGAAGTTCTCCTGGAACTCTTTTACTGAGTGCTCTGTATAATGATTTCTTCACCCACCTTATTTTGCTTCATTCTTCTGTTACTTCTTATTAAGTACATCAAACCAAACCTTTAATCTTGAGGCCAAAAGGCTATCCTTTATACTTCATTTTTCATTTTCATTTGACCTAACTTGAGGTTACTTTATAAGACCCTTCAAATATTTCACCTACTCATATCTCAACACCTCTCTTCAAATGACTTCCTCACAGTACTGTAAGGCACTTCTCCTGCTCATTCTAATTACTTTCCTTAAAACACTCTTCCATTCTGTTTCTTTTATCTCTTTTGACAAACTGCCTGAGGAAAATCAGTCTGAATATCCACTTTGCTTACACAGCTGTAGCACTTTTAGCACCACAATATCTGAGCACTTTCTAACAGCTACTGCTCATTAAACAGAAGATTCATCTGTGGGATGCTGATTAGAAAATGAAAGAACAAAACTTAGAATCCATCTTTTTTTCCCCCATGTCCCAGATCTTTGACCATTCAACCCTTAGACATGGTAGTCCTAATCTAGTGTTCTTTTTGCAGTTTACCAGCACTAGAATAAATTAATTTTAGTTATAAGTCCCTGACTCAGAATTCTGAATATTTTTCTTATAAGAATACTTAAGAGAATGATTGGGTATCTGGTTGTCAAAATCTTGTTTAAAATATCATTAGTTGTTACTGTATCCTAAATTACATACACAAAGCATAACCAAAGTATTTAACAGGACTTCAAAAAATAATATTTTAAATTGTGTCACAATTTTTTTCAATGTCTACTGTACACAGGAGAGAAAGAGCAACTTTTTCTGCATTTTAAATGCTGCACCTAATGCAAGGAGATGGGACATACAGTGTTTTCTGTCTCACAAAGAAGGGATGATGTTGGAATATAATAGCATGTATCATGGAAAGCCCAAAGCTATTCACAAGCCTTTTCATTTAAGAAAGTGCTTTTAAAATTTCCTCTCCAGATCCCTCAGATCTCTTAGATTTAGGACATTGGTGACTAGAATTCTTTTAGCACCTAAACATTTTAATTCTGTGCTTGCTTTTTTTCTGAGATTGTTCATTAATATGCTGATGAAAATGATCATAGTCTTGCAGAATAATCTGTTTTCTAGTTTGATTTTTACTACAGACAATAACGTCTGTGGTAAAAAGTTTTAAAACACTTTTTTGGGGGAGTGTAGTGGGAGCTGGTGCAAGCAAAACAGAAGCTTTGGATGAGTTTTATCGAGTAGACTATCTTGTTGAGTCAACAGTTTCAGAAAAGGCCACATGACTTCAAAACTCCCTCCCAAAGAAGAGCCCAAGTATGGCTGGATCCAATCCTAATCCCAGAAATGGTCAACTATTTATGTCTAAAAGATTGTACAGGTGTATGGAGCCTTTATACAATTTTGTCCAGGATCACGGACTTCTCTCCAAGTATATTTATATTTTTAAAATTAATTAACTATTTAAATTTATGATAATGATAACAATTAGACTGAAAAACTTTAATCAGTGGTATTTACTGCATAGTATATGTAGTTATAACTACTAGTACAATGCACTATTTATTGAAAAATATTGAAGCAATGACATTAAAGCTAGCAAAATTATTATTATGTAGAAGTTGGTGCTACTTACCTATACCAATGACCATTGGCACACCTCTTTTGCTCAGCCTCGAGGAGCAACCTTTAGAGACATTCCCACTCAGGGAATGAAACTCCATACACACTGCAAGAAGGAGTGTGTTAGAAGTCCCTGCTATTGAAAAGTGGGCCTGGGCTTTTCTGGTGATTGATTGTTAATCATATGTTTCTAGGCTGGCTGTGTCAGCTCAGCAGCTTTGGATAAGTTATGAGTGCCATTATTTGTTTCCCTTATCAGATCTGCCACACCTCAGGAGTGTTTGTTTCTGAAATATTATTTATCCTTAGAATATTTAACTTTGGGATTGATGAGTTACAATGTAAGATGTAACCAAAAGTATGTATTCTATTAACATTTTCATAAGCTGTTAAAACAGGAGGGGCGGTGTTCTTTATCTCTTCCATGATTCACTCCTGATAACTCCCTCTGGGGGCTATCTCTGCTAATGGGACACCAACGTCTCACTGCATGACTCAAAAATTACATCATCCCATTGTGAGATGCTCCACCCAGAGGGAGGAACCAAGCATTCCTACCTGGATATAATCTGAGATTTGAAACACCATGGGCAGCCTTTACCTACGGTATTCCCAGAGTACAGGAGCTACATAACCAGCTGGAAAACCAGACCCTTCTACAGCATCATCACTTCAACAGAATCACATTTGTCATTCCAACAGGACTGCAGCCACCACTTAATCAGACTGCTACAACCAACCTGACCAACAGGGTGTCAGGCTGTATCCTGACTCTGTCAGTTTAAGCCAGTGCTTTCTGCCTGTATTTTAATTTTCCTGTTAAATTGCAGTTCTGACTTGGAATCTCCCTCTGCTTTGTTTTCAAACTAGTACAATGAGTCAGTCTCATTTCAGCATTCCTCAAGACCAAAAGCAGTGTGACCCCTTCTCCATTCATCATTGGTAACTTCTGTAAATAGGACAAAGCTCAAGTTGGTTTGCCCCAACTCCAGGCAAGCCCTGCTACAGGGAGAGTATTGCTCCACAGTATAAGCAGTGTGCTCTCAAACATAAAGCCTGGCATGGAGAATGTGTAGCTGGTAAAGAGAGGAAGCAGTAGGCACTGGACTCTAATGATTCAAATTTAAAGATGCTATGGCAACTTACTGTTATCCTACTAATGATCGGCTTTAATAGCCTTGAGGGAGAGACTGATTTTCATGCTTTCTATTCTACTGAAAAGTATCAAAAAAAGAAGCTGACAATATGAGACAGAAAAAAAGTATAACAAGGTAGAATATATAGAAACTGCACAGCAAGTATAAAAAAACAATAAAAGAAGGACTACAATAAATGAGGCATCAAAAAGTTGATTCTAAGCACACACCTAAAAATATGTCAGTGCTTCACAGCTGTCAGCTTTCTGCTTTGCAAGTTGCTCTGTTATTTCTTAAGCAAAAAGATGGAATAACGAAGAGATGAGGGGGCTTTCTACTACCCTAAATTTGGGAAGGTTTCCCCAGAAAAGATAGTTGCTTGACTAGTTGCACAGACAAGAAAGAAAGCTATCATATTCTCAAATTATATTAATTCAGGCAACTTGAAGATTTTGTCATCATGCGTATCAGTACCTACTCAGCTATAATCAGATCTAGAAGAGAAATTGAATTTTAGATATTAACATTGTATGGAGAACTAAAAAAAGTCTGTACAAAAGACTGTACAAAAGTCAACCTGGACTGTGTGAACTAAGTAACTTATGTTTTAAGCTCATAGCATGTACCTAACATTATATTAAATAGTCATTAGTGTTGGTATCAGAAGGCAAGGGTACTGCCATAGAAATGGCACCGTGGCACATGATTTTGCAGTGAGATACCAATCTCTTAAGAATCATCTTCATGTACTGCAGAAACAGATTATTTCTTCTTTATTTTTCAGAAGTTCTTGTAATTAAAACACTCCTGGTTTTTGTGGGATTTTTTTTCAAAATAATCTCAAAAATGGTCATCTTTTGAATTTTGTTCTATGTTTGTCTGAAAGGTAGCCAGCTAAGCACTGATTTAAAATCTATTTTGCAGTCATAGCTCACAGCTGCTATTTGTTTCACTTACTTTCTCCTTGAAGAGATCAGATCTCTTGTCTTAGGTCCTCATATGCAAAGTATCTATAGTATAAATGAAAATAATTAAGAGACAAATTAATACATGTCATTTATTCTAAGTTTTTAGATCTGAATTTTTAGATCCACTCAATAACGTTGTTTAATTGGCTGATATGATAGTAGATTTTTTTCTTTCTGACACACAAAGTAACAAGAAAAGGACAGAATTAGTGCAAGCTCTTTTCTTCCCAATTGAGAATCCTAATAATTTGTTTAAATTATGCCAAAAATAGCTAGAGGTTAATAATGGGGTGAATTCTTAATTGCAATTCTTTCTTGCCTCTTGACATAGACAATATTCATTGTTAAACGTTAATTTGCTGCATCAAATTAAATTCTTTGTCTCGAATCCAGAACTCTTTATGTTTGCTTAATGCTGCTTTTTGTATCCAGAGATATTTGGCTTATATTAAGAAAAACTATTATATAATTCACCCTGTGCTCCTTTAGTAACTATTTAGGTGCCTGTCAACACGAACACTCTATGCTCAACTGGCATGTAAGTAAAATAAACCATGACTCAGAGTCTCTTCTTGCTTACCATGACGAAAATTGGGTATGTATCTGTTGAAATCAGTGAAATTACATTTCTGTAAAAACAAACCATTTATAGGAGGAGAATTAGTCTGACATTATTCTAGTATCATCAAAGTAATTCTTACACACAGAATTATGTTTTAGAAGTAGAGCTCTTCCATGGTTTCAGTGGCATGATTTTTCTCTTCAAAGGAATGTCTTAAACATATCTGTTCAAAATAAAACCTATGCCTTAGTCATTTTATGTCTGCACAGAGCATGGTATGACAGAACTGTGTTCTCACCTGAAACTTTCAATGGTACATTAATAGGCTTGCCAACAATAGCCTCAATGCAATCTATCAAGACTAGAAAAAAAAAATACTTTACAACCTTTCAGGAGAGCTTTGCCATTACAGAAGTCTCAAAACATCTTGTCAATAGGCATCTGAAAATGTTTTCTGCTATTCAGAAACTTTGCAAAAAAATTAAACCAGTATTTTTGTGGACTTAATTTCAGAGAACGAAATTAACTGCAGCTATTTTTATATGTGTTTTCACAGTTCCATTAAGGGATACTAAGCAATTGGAACTGTTTCATCTTTTAACTAAGAAACTGTTTATGCCAGTGTTATTTTACAGGCTGGATTAGGGAAGAAAAGAGTTTAGAAAGCAGTACATTAGACCGCCTTGCATTGAAGTAATTGGACTTGATTAATTTTCTCAGCATTATTAATGAAAATAAATGCCTACAGAACCCAGTAACCTAAACAAGAGTTGCATATAAAGGATTTTGTCCATCTACAGACATGTTCCAGACCTAATGCCATTAGGGAAAAAGGGTTCAATTCAATTTTTATTCTTGATCTAGATGTAGTGGCAATTCATTAATACACAGGAGTACATATCTGTTAGCATGTGTGACAGTGTTGTGGAGATGCTTGTTTACTCAAGATTTACTGTGTGGTTACCGTGACACATTTTTTCTATTAAAAGGAAGGTGGCTGGGAAGCACAAGTTTGACTTGCCCTGGATGAGCACAAAGAACTGTCTGGCATTTTGGGATGGAAAGAAATCCCTTTGCTCTAACTAACTGATCATAAACAGAAACAACATCTCTAGAAAAGACAGCATCCAGATGGCTCATGGAAGTGTAGGGCATTTCTGAAGCCAGCAGGAGGTATGAGATTTAAAAACAAAGATTTCTAGGAGCACAGAGTAGATGGGGTAGTTACCAATCAGGAAACCACCAAAAGATGCCAAACTGCATCTCACAAACAGAGTGGAGGACCAGCCAGGCAAGGGCAGAGCAGGCAGGAAACATGGGTCTTTTTTAAGCCCTCTGTTCAGATTGTTTCAAGGCAGACTTAAGGGTTTGCTGTATTTCCAACTGATTCTATTTTTGTTTAGTATTAAATCATCCAAATAAAGCAGAGATTTAGCAACAGAAGCTTTTTCTCTGATGTATTTGCTTCACAAAGGAAAAAAAAGGAAGGTCAGCTCCAACTTGAAGATCACAGGGGTCTCATCACAGTATATATCAGCAAGAGGCTTATAAAGAAATAAATCTTATACAGTATAAAATTTAACAATTGGTTAAAGCACAGGAGTGATATCTTCACATCTTTGACTACAGACCTCTTTCATACCTAAGAACAAATCACATAGCTTTTTGTGCCTTAGGTCTATATAACATGAAGTAGTAGTTTCCCCCTCTCATAAATTTGCCTTTGTAAGAGTTCGTGGCTATTCCACCAGTTGTATCCAGGTTTAAACCATAAAATGGGCAGGAAAACAGAGATGTAGTTGAAGCTGAAGAGATTGGGTAGGGCTCTAGAAGGCCAACAAGGAAATGTACTGAGAGGGCCATAGTCCTTTAAAAGTTATCTAGTCTGTCTAGTGATGATTAAGTTTTGGGCAAATAGCTTCAGGGTCAAAACTTATAAAAGTGCAACTTTGCATAGGAAACAGGTTGATTTTACAAATGACTGAGAGAAGCTATTTTAATCAGAAATGGTGTGAACAACACAAATATGACTATTCTCCTGAGTGCTATCACATCCCACTTGTTAGTACAGACTCTGCCAAGATGTGTTATAATAGAGAGAAAAAGAATAAGTCCACATTAAGTTTTCTTTAAGAAATAAAGTTCCTGACTGTCCTCTGGGAACTTCTTTGTTCCAATCACTTAGCTGAAAATACCTCCCTCAGTATCCATTATCCAAATCTTATTATCATTCACAATTTGTATTATTGCAGAACCAAAATTTCCAGTCATAGACAAGTAACACATAAAATTAAGCATTACACATGCACTATCAAAAAGATTCCCTAAAGAAATTCCATTCTAAACATCAAACCAGAAACAAGGGATCAGCCTATTTAGTTGGCAGAAAATTTTAGTTCACTCTCAAAAGATTCCACTCAGAAGCTGTAGACAAGCAGAAAGCAAGTCATGGACAGTAGAAAATAAAAGAAAAAAAAAGAAGACATAATGAATATACTCTGGGAATTGTTCACATTCTTCCAGCTCTGCCATTTTGGGAGTAGTTTATAAAAATAATTTTAATGTGCATATTGCCATAGAATGTGAATATTAAAGGTGTTAGAGAACCTTTTATGTGCATGCAATGTAATTTTTATTATGGATATGAAAAATGTTATTAAAGAAACCTGCCAGGTATGATAAAATTTAAAACTAGTTTAAAAAAGACACAGAGACTCATTCACATCAACACTGAACAAAGAACCTGTATTTCATAAGCACTGAACCATGGGGAGCTCAGCCCCGCAGAGAGATGTGTAACAGAAAGACTGATGGAGTCTGCAGCCAGCAGGTCTAACTGGTCCTTCAAGAAAATACTAATGAGCCTCTTCTAAGGCTGTGGGAAATGCCAGGAGTAAGAAAGGAAACATACATGTGGTCTTTTCCTTTAGGTATTTATGTCTCTGTCTGCTATTTATGTTTTGGCAAAAGAATATATGTGTCACTACATGTCATCATTTTACATAATCTCCAAAAGGAAAATCATAAAGATAGGCAGTCCTTCTGAACAATGACATTAAACACATAGATTTTGCATGGATTGAGCTAATCATTCACCTTCCCTCTGAGACTTCCAATGGAGGGAGATGGGATGAATGAAAGAGGATTTTAAGGGCACAGCCTATCTTATGTTCTGTTAAGTAAAATGTACCTCCAAGAAGTCCTGACAACAGACTGCACAGCAATTCTTTTAGGAAACTCCTGTTCATTAGGAGTAAAATTTAATTTACTAACAAAGTCTGTTAGTAAAATGATGTCTGAGTTTAGGAGCCTTCTGAATCCAAAAAATATATCACAGGATGTCTAAACTAGAAAACATATAATCACCAGCATTCCACTTAAGAAACCTGAAGTATTCTGCCTTCTGTAAACCAAATATTAATCACCTACATCAAATACTCTGATTACTGTTCAGCACCACTATTTTAAGGAACTCATAAACTCACAGACTTTAATGTATCAATTTGTCTACCAGTCCTTCAAGTATACAGTACTATCCCTCGCTCAGAAAAAAAATGAAAAAACAATAATTCTACTACTTGACGTAACTGGATGACAGAGTCACTTGGAGATTTTGATACAGTTCCATACTGCGACAGTGATATCATCTGCTGCTTAGATTTCTCCTCCATGAATCTTTGGCATAAAACACAATCTAGTTTGTCTCTCTGTAAAGCTCAGAGAATAACTGAATATAAACTTAAAAATTAAATCCAAACTTGATATTTCCAGATGGGTGTTTCAAACATATGGATTTGGATGAAACACTGCTTATCCTGGCTATTGCCAAAACTTTAAATAATTAAATTTTCCATTTGAAAAGTGAAAACATTAACAAACTCTCTTTGCAAAGAAGAGCTGAAATTAAAATTGAGAAGATATAAATAATAATTGCAAAGTATCTCAACACTATTAAAAGAATACATAAGAAGAACAGCATTGATAACTACCAGCCAGAAAAAGGTCTTTCATAATTATGTTTCCTTCAAATTGTAATAATAATAAAATCACTGACAATAGCGTTCAGAGGTGCAATGTGTTTAAAATAAATCCTACAAATTTTAAATCAAAAAGGTTTTGGTTTAGGAAAAGTTAAGCACTGCTCCAGAAAATTTAATCTTAGAATTACGTCCATACATCTGTGAAAGAAAACAGCTCCATGTAATTCATGTAGCATATCAGAAGGACTTAGTAAGAATGAATCTTATCCACATAAAAAATGGTTTTCAAATAAATGGCTCATAGTCTACAAATCTAGAATCATTCAAAGAGATAATTTTTTCCCCTTAAAATTTGCTTATGGGTTAGGTGTTCAGTGAAAGAGAGTTAGTCAATTACGCACTTAATTCTAGTTTCTCAGGTGGGCATTGCTGTTTTGGTGATGAGTGTAACGCTATTAGTCAGATATAAATAAGAGACTATTGTTCTGAAATTTTCCCAGTGGAAAAGTAAATGACATGTTATTTCATTTGAAGGTAACAGTTCAGAACTATGTTATTTTCTGGAAAAAAACAGAAACAGTAGAATGAAATATCACTAAAATTATTTGGAAATATAGAATCCCTGAAACTACATTTTTCAAGAAAACCTTCTGCACTGAACTGAGGCATGTTGCCTAAATCTACCTGTAGGTGGTACAAAACATCTAATATGCAAATACTCACAGGTGGCAGATTTTTGCATTCTGATTTCCAGAAGATAGAGAAATAAAATTATATCATACTGTCTAAAGAAACATACCTTAACGTTTTTATAAAGATATGTATTATTTGTTCAACAAGTAATTTATTGTGTTTGATCTAAATCCTGTAATAGGCAACTGCCTGTTTTGTTTATTTGATTTTTATTGCATTAACTAATATGCAAACAGAGCATCTGCATTACTATTCTACTTATGAGCAGGATTTGAGCTGAATTATCTCCATTACCTCTCTTTGGAATACACCACATAGGGAGATTGTAGCTGGCAAACTGGATTCAATTGGTATTAAAGGAAATCAGACGATATGCTGCATCTGCTTATGAAAATTCAGAGCATGGACGCAATCTAGAATCACTCAGAAGTAAATTCATGAAAACACATTATAGGCGTCAAATTCTCAGCATTATTCTTCTTTGCACTACAGGTTTACTCTAATTTGCATTGTGTTCCTTGGTAATGTAGACATATCAGAGACTGTCTCCTTTAGAAGAGGCTTAACCTCAAAATAATTTAGAATGAGAAGCAACAGCTACTTTCTTATGTGTGTGTCAATTTCTTTACGTAGAGAAATTAATCCAATTTGGCATAGAGACATCATTCAAAGCTGTCTCTCAGTAAAGCAGCATTCTTAACTCCCAAAGAAAAAAAATTAGAGGAACTGATTGGTGTTACTTTCCAGAAAAACAAATTACAAATTTTTTTATTGGGAAAATTCTTGGATGTATGTATGGGTTGTGTAGTAGTCTTCTGAAGGTAACGTGATTGCATGGGAATCAAAATTATATACATCAGTTTTCATAAATGTCTAAGTTCTTGAACAAAAATGAGGAGTCAGTATTTCTGAATTTGCTGAACTGTTTACATGTCACAGAGAGACTGGACTCAAAAGTACTGCTCAAATAATATTGATGTGGCAAATTTCAAAGACTAAATACAGTGATGGCAGTATTTGATTTCCCAGCTTTTAGCTGTCCCTGTACTCAGACCCCAACCCAATGGTAGCAGAAAATTCAAAGCCAAAGCCAGTTGAACTGTGTGAGATAAAGTGTGATTAAGCAGATCATGCTCTCCTAGTGATACTACTGAAACCTCTTTTTGTGGCAGACTGACATTTCTTCAGTCCTAGTGGCTCTGGGATAGAACCAAACAAATTTCTTAAGAAATTAATTCTTTTCTTTCCATAGAATTGGCAAAATGGAGTATTCTGGATATAACACAAATGGTGAATAGGAATTATAAATCAAGAATTTCAAAACTCTCTTAACAAATGCATTACTAAATCTTGGTGTTCTCTTTCCTTTTAACCCCTGTAGAACATAGATGTGAGAAATCATGTGTGTTTCAATAAAATTTTTTTAAGGCAGTACAGGTAAACTCCATAGTGTGTCTGGAAGTAATGGCTTAATAATTCTATTCCTATATCAGTTTTACCTTTCAATGTGCTAATCCAGGTAACATGGTTTCCATGCTGTGGTTACTCAATACTCCTGTATTAAACACACAAAAATACAATGACAATGCAAAAGTTTTGGCCAAACAATGTTTGGAAGGGTTCCACTACTCTATCTTCCAACACATAGCTTCAAAATAAGTGGAGAAGGGGCTATAGGTTTCAAGTAAGTAACTATGCAATCTAGGGGAAAGGCTATAGTACTTATAACACTTCAGCATCTCTGCCTAACACTTTTTTACTTCCTCTTTCTCTCTTTCTATTCAGGTGTTGTTTTTTAATTATGAAACATTTTTGTGTTTTAATAGACCACTTAAACATACTTCATAAAAGGGTTATTGTGAGCAGATATGCTGTGAGTCAATGATACAATGCCTGACCTAAAGTACTGTATCATAGGCCTTTAGTTTCTAATGCATGAGGAAATTTAGTTACCATGGCTATAATTACCATAATTTTACACCTATTAATTTTGTCTGTAGCATTCATTTCCATAATCTAGAATTTGAAACAAAAACATGATCTTCACTTTGTTGCTGGCAAGAACAGAATTATTATGAAACCCCTAAATGTCATTTTTTTCTCCCTTTTTCGCTGAATCTCTCCAGACACTTTCCTTCTTATTAAATTCAAACATCTGTGAAATGGCCAGACAGCAAGAAGATAAAAGCAAATGTGAATCAACCTTCATCCATGCTGAACAAATAGTATATTATAAACAGATTTTCCATCGAAGTTACAGAGTAAATTAAGAAATACCTAAGGCTATAATTTACTAAAAACATGTTTCTTAAATTTCTGACAGTTTCATTTAGCTGACTAATTAAATTGGCTTGTAGGCATTTCAGTAAGGTAGTCTTATAACTGCACTATCTTTTGGAAAGAAAGTGTAGGTTACTTTTCTGTGGAAATACATTAGCAATTGTCTGTCTCACCCATTGAATATTTGATCAGTATCAACTACTCATACTTTATTGAATCAAATGAGAATGTAAAGCTTTAGTTACAGTAGTTTTTGAAATGCACATGCTAACAGTTATATGAGATAAAACATCAAAATATATGTTGCCAAGAAAATTAAGTATTCAGGATTTCAATTTTTTCCTTTAGCAGTATATTTTCTAGGATTAGTTAAAATAGCTAGCATGACAAAAGTCAATGTTTCCACTGAAATAAATCCAGTATCACCCACCTGTAATAGCTAGCATTCCATACAATCAAACTACATATTCATAGTTTATTTTTTCTTTCAATTGAAAGTTTAAAATATTTTAAGTGGTGCGTTACGTCTATATGATATATGGATTCCAAGATTTCTGTAAACAAAAGGTTTTCAACTAAGAAAGTTGGTTTGGATGAAAATTAAGAAATAATCTTTTCCTGTGTGCATTACCTCACACAAAGAAACACAAGAAGTGAAATAATTTCTAAGACAGTGAAATTTATTCTTCCTTCCCGCTTTTGAGGACAAATAAAATTGAGCACCTTCATCATTCCACTAAAATCATGACAGCTACTTCCAAACAATTTTGTAAGCATGCAATCTACTGCTGCATCAGAAAAACTCTACCATGAAACACCCTACCGTCTTGTAAAAGTATAATACAGATTAAATCCTTGATAATGGTCAAAACATTGATATATTCTCTTTATGTCTTTGAAAACAGCTTAGTATCTTGCTATATAAAAGAGAAAGCACCTGACAAGTTTTAATAATGATTTTCTTTCACTATAACTCTGTTTTTGCTTTCAGAAAAAAAAACAAAAACCAAGGAAAGATAAAATGTTAACAGCTGCAATTATGTGATTATTTTGCAAAACAGTAGTTCTTTATAGGAAATTATTGCAACAGAATTGTTGTGTATCCAAGGCAGGTCCCAACAAATCAGAATATGAGCAAATTACATTTTCATGAGTGATAAAGGTACAGCTTTGGGAGTTTTCTTCATAACAAAGAAAAAAAGCAAAAAAAAAAAAAAAACCCAAAACATCAACAACAACAAAAACTAAAATAGAAATAAATTCTAATCCTGGATAAGACAATATTGTGGGTTTTGCAGAAAAATACAGCAAACATCAATTTTGTATTAACTGAGTTAATCAACTTATTCAAGTAAGCTTTCTCTGCAGGATCACTATATAAATTTGTTAAGTAGGATTAAGAAAAGTAAAATGAACAACTTTTATTGAGCTATGTCCATGATTGTGTTAAAATCATCAGGATTCCATGATTAGTGTTCAAAACGCAGTGCAGTTTCTGAGGAATTGTAGGCCAATCCAAAATTTGCCTACATTATCATACCACTGTTTCAGTAGCCACGACAATTTAAACATTTTGTAATATAATGCTATAATACTATTTATTCTCCAGTAGCAGCCACTCAGTTATAAGCCTGCAAGAGCACACATGATATATTTTATTTCTCTTGAGCTGCAGTTCTACATGAAGGGGGAAAAGCTGCAATGATTGCTGCTCTTGCTGTCATCACAGAAGATCACAAGAGAAATGAGGTTAGTTCAGCTTAAAGGAATTGTGCAGAAAGCAGCACCCAGTCGTCTTTGCTCCTCTCAACTCCAAACTTTGGGAGCAGACAGTGTAGGTTAGAGTGACTTTGGGGTATTTGAAATCTCACCAGCTAGATACCTAACGACAGGGAGAGAACAGAGTATGACTGCTCTGGGACCTGCTGCTTGGCTCCTGCCTTCTCCCTACTCTGCTGTGCTTGCCTAAATTACCTCTATATTCAAATATAAACTTGTTTAGGGTTGTTAGTCTTTTCATGTGATGTACTCAATATGAGTCAAGTTGCATCTGCTCTCCTAAAATGGTTTATTTAGTGAGGATGAAGATCTCGTTTTCCAGAAGCACTTAGTCCCTGGCATAGCAACCTTTGAATATTACATCAGACAGGATTTTCAAAGTGCTGGCTTAGAGAGGAGGCCCCTATTGCCTCATGGTGTTCAACTGAATCAGATTTGTCTAGAAATGTTCTTTTAGAAGTTCTAATCAGAAGGCGGGAAGAATTGAATGAGACTAGACTAGACTAGAAGAGTTAAGTTCCTCTGGAAGGGACCTTCAATGATCATCTAATTCAACAGACGGACTAATTCAGGTTGAGCAAAAGTTGGAGTATTAAAGGCATTGTCTAACTGCCTGTTAAACAGTGACAGGCATAGGGCATCAACCACCTCACTCAGAAGCCTGCTCAAGTGTTTGCAATTCTCTTGGCAAAGAAATGTTTCCTAACTGTCGGATTTAAACCTCCCCTGATGCATCTGCAAATCCTCCCCAGGCACCCTATCACAGGTTGCCAGGGAGGAGTGATCAGCACCTCCTTCTCCACTTCCCCTCCTCAGTAAGCTGCAGAGAGCCAAGAGGTCACCTCCTCAGTCTCCACAAAGCCAGATGAAGCTGTCATGGGAAGGTATGTCCTCTGAGATTGCCCAATTATTCAATCTGCATGCAACCTCTCATAACTGCCAGATCTTATAGACTTGGCGTTTCATTTAAGAAATACTCTGTCTCTTATCTAAAAAGGGGTTTTTGATGGTTGTTTGAGAGGGTTTCGAGGGTGTGTGGGGGGTATTTGTTTTTTTGTTTGGGTTTTGAGGAGCTTGATTTGACTAGGAAGCATAGATTCATTATGTCATTTGCACCAATTCTATGATCACTGAGCTAATAAACATTTCTACTTCCTCAAAATCTTAGCACTGAGAATGCCTAAACTTCAAAGACTAATGCCCTCAGAATTTTGAGGCACCTGCTTGGAGCCCGGAAATTTGACAGGATTTCCACCTCAATCCAAGAGACATCTACAGAGTGGTGGGATCTGTTAGTGCTGAAGTGTGGGAAAATGTCCATTGCTGCATTAGCTACAAAGCTATGAAGCTTTAGCATCAAAGGTTTAATCTTCCCATCACTGAGAGCTGTTTGCTCCCCTCAGACATCTGTCAGAGCTGTTTCCAACCACACCTTGAAGTAGACAGTGGAAAGCTTGGCTGGAAGACTTAAAATCATCCTAAACACCCAGTTATGTAAATATCTGCCATGGAGTTCATGACCACTAAGTGCACAAGGGGACTAAAATAATAAGGCAGTTACTTCAAACCAAAGATGTTAGAAACCGCTCAAGTCCCAAGCAGATCACCCTAGTGAAAATGCAATAAGTATGAGAATATGTAACTTTGAGAAAATTTTATCCATATTTGGTTCTATACAATATTCTTATTTCTAGTGTATTTATTCAAACCATGGGTATACAGACTTTAATGATACTAGGAGATTACATATGTCAAAAAAATCCAACAAGTGGGAGTTAAAATACAGTGAGGGCTATCACATAAAACAGCAGTCTTCATTGTGAAAGCCACAAGTAACTGGAAAGAGAAGAAATGTTCTGAGTAAAAACTCACGACACTTCCCTTTTCTCAAAGTTATTTATTATAGAAATAATTCTAGGGCACAGATCTTTGATCTGATCCAGTAGGGTACTTCTTGAACATTGTGAAAAATCTATGTAGTCTGAAGGCAGATGCATCAGAAGCGAGAATATCTGTATTTGAATGTACAGCATCTTTATGAGAGCTGATTACTAATTACACTTTATTTAGCTCATGGTACTGATCATCTCTTTGCTGTTCTGATTTCTTAAATTTCACGCAATCTTTTCCAGAGGTTCCTTACTGATTTTATTACTGTAACTCCTTATGTTTATATTAATTGATGCTAAAATTTGCCTTAATCCCATCTAGAAGTATCTTAATTAAATCACAGATCTGAAATAAATAACAAATTCTTAAAAAGCAAAACAAAATTAAACAAATCATAAAAAATAAAGAAAAAAATAGCACCATGATTTTTTTTTCCCAGCATGTAAACAGGACCTGAGCAATACTGTTTTCTGGTGACAGTAACCCACAATAACATTTTGTGTGAGCAGTGAAACAAACATATATAAGTGCCTGGCACTTGGCCAGTGTCAAACCACAACAGGTACAACCTGCTACAACACCCATGTTACTATTTACGGTTTTTAAAATTTTTTTGTCTCTTTCTTATGTCATGAATCAAATATTTCAAGCACAAAATGAAAAGACCTAGATGTCTTTTAGTCTTGAAACTTATTTGAGCAACTAATTGATTAAAACGTTTTTTAAAATTATTGGTAGTCTGATATGTTGCTTTAAACACAGTCTGCCCTTTATAAGTAATGTCTTTAAAATACATTATAAAAGAGAGAAAGACCAACACTTCAAGGGCAGGATTTCTACAAAAGGTGTCTGAAAATTTTCAAAAAGAATAGTAATATAAGGAAGAATTAAATATGGTAAGCTATTAATGCCTTGATCTAGTTCAGTCATTTTTTGGGAAGGTTGCAAAAAAGAATCAAATCACTTTCCTGTCACTGCAACTAGTTACAGAGAAAAGAAAGCTAAAATAAAAAGGCATGTAGTAAACAAACCCACTGACTTCAACAGTCCCCATTACCATCATCTCTTAAAATATGAATGTTATTACTGCTTTTCAATATAGAATTGCTCCTGCTCTGCCCTGCCAAGCTGTTGGCCTTTTCAGCTGTTGAGCCAGGACAACTAAAACAACTTTGAAACAACCTCTTTTAAGATGCCCCAATTAAGAGAAAAATAAGCTAGTACTGCTAGAAACCACACTCTATCCTGTCTTGATAACAATACTCATCAAGAACGGATAGAAGAAGGGATCCAACATAAGGTTTCTCACATAAAGCAGATGAACCCCAGGGATAAGTCTGTTACATAGACTTTGATCATAATGCTTCATATAAAGCACAGGAAGGTTTCCAAAAATTCATGATCTCAGAACTCTGGCAAATACACAGAACAAATGATGCATAAAAATCTATAGGGAAAGGAAGTAGAATGAGCCTTGAGACAATGCCATCATCTTAAGAGGCATTCTTTAAATCCCCCAGAGCAGCTAATTGTATGGAATTGGAAAACTGTTATCACTTGCTCCGTGTTTGGGACTAAATGAAATGCTGATTAGTCTGGAGGAAAAGTTGGTTACTGGGTTTATGATGCAGCACTTGTTTTTCAAAAGCAACTGACGTGTGCCACATCTGCATATGCTATTCTGATACTCTCCTGTTTGATCAGATTCTTGCTAGAGCTTTATCTAGCAAACTCCTAATTTATGGCACTTACTGTTCCTATTCTCAGTTTATAACAGAATATGACAAAAAGAACTATTTTTTGACTGCTATTTTAAGTTTTTATTTAACATATTTATTTCTATTTTTCTGTAAACAGAAACAAAGACAATAATTTTCTAAATACAGGTATTATAATACATAGACTTATAATTAATAATACATAAATTTTCAAATTTTGTATAAGTTTATGTACACACACACGTATGTAAACATATTTATGCCCATACGTAACACACAAAGACATTGTTTTCACATGAACACACAAACACTGCATATCTGAGTAAATACTGAGGAGATGCTTTACCTGTTTAGGGGGTTTTTGTTTGTTTTTTGGAGGGTGATTTTTAGAATTATAGGTAAAATGTGTCTCTGGAATGAGGGTGTCTGATGAAAAGAGATGAGAGGAGTAGGAAAACTCACCTAACTATGAGTCTGCTCAGGGCAGATACTGAATAGCAGGCCAGGTGAAGGAGCTCAGAGTCTTTCAAGCTCTGTTTTAGGTCATTCCGTTCCAGTGCTACAGTGTCTGATAATGAGAATATCACACAATGAGGGAAACTGCATTTTGAACATGTATTTTATCTACATAATAGGAAAATGGATATTTTGAAGAAAACTATAATTAAGAACACTTTGTAAAATATATCAAAGAGTTGATAGGAAGGATACATACTGTGTACATCTCAAGTGAGTTTGGAAAATTATGATCATTTTAACAGTGAGAAGATCCATGTGAATGCAGCTTTTAATATATTTTACCTGCTGCTTATACTTTTCTAGTTCATTCCAAAAGAATAGCAGTCAGTTGCTAAAGCAGTTCAAAACGCCAAGTGAGCTGTAACTAAATTGGCAATGAAGAATGACTTTGAGTCACTTCCACAAATGTCTGAAACTTCCTTTTAAAATTTAGCCACAAATAGAAGGAGGAAACCAACATAAAGCTTCTGACACAAAGCAGATGAACCCCAGGGATAAGTCTGCCATAGAGACTTTGATCACAACGTTTCATATAAAGCACAGAAAAGTTTCCAAAAGTTCATGATCTCAGAACTCTTGCAAACACACAGAAGAACTGAAGGAAAAAAAAAAAAAAAAAAAAAAAAAAAAAAAGGTAATTGACTACAAGAGGTCTCAAAAGAGCTAGAAAAGAGTGGGATAGAGAAATCCAGGTCACAAGCCTCCACCCTGGCATTCATCCCTCACCAATACATTGGGAAACACCCAAGGCACCAGCACTTACACAATGTCATGGCACAAAAGCCAGCAAAACAGAGCCAATGCTTGTTCAACTGCATAAACCTTGTAGACTTTGAGACTTTACATGTTAAAATTCTGTTCCTAAAATCCTTTTCTGTTGCAGATAAAACCTTTCAAAAGGAGTCCTTGGGGATATTTCTGAGGATGCAGTTTATGGCTTGAGTCCTTTTTTTGACGGTAACCAGCTCGTAAATGTATAGAGCGGCAAAAGCATCTAAAAGTACATATAAGGAGAGCTTTAAAATAGACTTACGGAAGAAAAAGGTGGAATTTCGAGTACTAGAAGAGAGACAGGAGCTGCTGATGCACTAGGCATCAACAGGGGGACACCTGTGATATAGCTCTGTATTGCGTTTTCATAGGAAGGGCTTCTACGAGAAAACACCAGGAGCTGTCCCCATGTCTGAGAGCCAGTTCCAGCTGGCTCCGAGAGAGACTCAATGCCAGCACAGAGGTTCTGTTGCAATCTGTGTAGGACCATGGTGCAGCAGATGTCCACCCTGCAGTCTGTGGAGAACTCCATGTTAGAGGAACTATAGGTGCCCAGAAAGAAGCTGCAGCCTGAGCTCAAGCTGAAGCAGGCTCCTGGCAGGAACTGCAGTCCATGGAGAAGCCCACACAGAAGCAGGTTTTCTGGCAGAAACTTTGGTCCATGGAGAACCCACACTCTTTCTCAAGAATTGCAGTCCAAGATCCATATTGGAGAAATTTGTGAAGGACTGCGTTCTGTCGAAGAGACACAACACTACAGCGGGAGAAAAGTGTGAGGAGGAAGAAGCAGTGGAGATGGACTGCTGCAGTGCTTATGTTTGGGGGGACAAAGAAGAGTCATGACTGAAGCTGAGTTTGGAAAGAAAGGAGGGGGAAGGTGAAGTGTTTTAGTTTTGGTTTTAGTTTTAGTTTTGATTTTATTTCTCACAATCTTATTCTCATGTTAATTGGTAGTAAATTAATTTTCCCAAAGTCAGGTCTAGTTTGCCTGTGAAAGGAGTGAGTGATTCTTCTATCTGTACCATGACCCATTTTATTTTCACTCCTCGTCCTGATGAAGAGGGAGACTGAGTGAACGACTTGGTGGCTCAGGGTGTGGCCAGGGGCTCAAATATGGTGTATTTCTCCAAAAGTGTGACAGTCAATAGCCCTACCAAAGTGTCTCTATACCAACACACATAGCATGATGTCCTGATTTCCAACAGGATTGAGTTTAGCTCTTTTCAATAGCTGATACAGTGCTGTGTTTTGGATTCAATATAGGAATACTGTTGATAACACACCAATGTTTTGTTTGTTGCTAAGCATTGTTTACCTTTAGTCAGGGATTTTTTCAGTGTCCTGTGCTCTGCCAGTAAGGAGGCGCACAAAATGCTGGGAGGAAGCATGGTCAGGGCAGGTGACTCAAACTCTACAGAATATCATGCCCAGTATCTAAACTAAGGGAGTTACCTGAAACAAGGACTACTAACAGTGCACTATGGGAGCTGGGCATCAGTCAGCAGGTAGTGAGCAACTGGGCTGTGCCTCACTTGTTTTTCTTGAGTTGTCTGGAGGTTTTTTTTTGTTTAAACTAATTAATTATCATCATCATCATCACCACCATCATCATCATCATCTTTATTATTATATTTCACTTTTTTTCTGTTATGAAACTGTTCTTGTCTCAACATACAAGTCTTACTTCTGATTCTCGTCTGTGTTCCACTGGGGTCAGAGTGTGAGTGAGTGGTCGCATAGTGCTTAGTTGCCAGCTGGGCTTAAACTGAGACACACAGGTAACAAAAATTCCTATGTATCATTCAGAGGGAACAAGCAAGGAAGAAGAAGTAGAGAGACTGCCCTCTCTGTAAACAATGGACTGAATGCACAAAGAAGTCTTCAAAAATCAGCAATTGAGAGCTATGGGCAAAATTTTGAAGGCCAAGCTAACAAAGGAAATCTTGTAGTTGGTGCTTACTGCAGGCTGTGTGATAGAAGGGACTATGGTGATAAAGCATTCTTATGTCAGGAAGAAACACACTCACAGGCTCTGATCCCATTGGGGCGCTTCAGTCATCCTGACATCTGCTGGAAAAGCAGCACAGCAAGACATAAGCCATCCAGGAGACTCTTGAGACATATCAAGGGTAACTTCTTAATCCTGTAATACGCAGCCCAACTAGAAAAGAAGTATTACTGGACCTAAATCTACCGTCTTTTGGTAGAAGACATTACCCTTGTCCCACCACTACAGGCCCTCGTAAAAAAGCCCTCACCAACTTTCTTGTAGGCCCCCTTCAGGTGATGGAATTATTTGGGGTTGTTCAGTCTGGACAAGAGAAGGCTCAAGAAAAGACCTTATGGCAATATTTAAACCCTTAAAAAGGCTTTATGGGAAAGATGGAGACAGACTTTCTACAAAGGCCTGTAGTGACAGGAAAAGAGGCAATAGTTTTAAAATGAAAATATAGATTTAGCTTGAGCACAAGGAAGACATTTTTTTACTATGCTGATAGTGAGACACTGATACAGACTACCCAGAGAAGTTGTGGATGCCCCATCACTGGAAATGTTCAAGATCCGTCTGGCTCAGACTTTGAGCAATCTGGTCTAGTGGAAGGTGTTCCAGCCCATGGCAGGGGAGTTGGATGAGCTAATTATAAAAGCCCTTCCCAACCCAAACTGCTCTATGCTTCTATGATTCTAAGACTGGCATCTTGCACTGGCTAGCCCGAGCCAACACACTCCATGTCACTTCGCAGGGAATCAAAATTAATCATACAGGAAACATTTTTGAAATTACTAGAAACTGTACTGTGATAAGACCTTCACCCATAGTATCTGCAAGACCAAGGGAAAAGCAACACTACAGACACGTGCTTCTGCAGTTGATTTCACACTGTTAGGCAAGCCTGAATACTATCAGTAGTTATTAATCACTCAGAAACACTATGGTGAAGACAAATAGAGGACTATAGACCAAAATATAAATTAAGATAAACCACTCTACATTATACAACAGATACTACCAGTATGCTCCATCAGTAATTTTTTAATTGAACTCCCTACAGCTATTTGTTCTTTGATCTAAGCATAATGATAAAGCCTTTGTGGTTTTTAATTGAATTGTGTTGGTGTTAAACTCACATACAAGACATAGGCACATTTGAAGATGTAATTTTTATGCACGAGGATCACTCCTTGTGAAATGCTTCTTGTACAGCTGCACTAAATCACTGTGTTGTGTTGCGTAATGTAAGAAACTAGGCTGTTTAAATTAGAACTGCAGGAGGGAATTAATTAGTAAATATTTCATCCATGAAAACTAGACAACTATCAGGCCCTCAGTCTGAAGAAATTATAAGTATTTGTAAGGATAGAATCTAGACTTTTACAGAAGATTTTGGTGGGGATAAATAGCCAAGAATTTGCTATTCATAACAGTATATTTGTGTTATTTTCTGTACAAATACAGAAAATGTATTTTCCTGCTATTTATAAATAGTAAACATTTAATCAAAAGAATGAGCTAATCTTATTTGCATAAAACCAGAACAATTTAAAAATCTTATTCTAAATTAATTGATATGTCTGTGAGGAGAAAATCTGTCCATTCTAATCAAAGATGACAACAGTATTTTTACACTTAATGCAACACTGTAGGTTCCATGAAGGTCTTGAATTTAGAGCCTCAGATAAAGGATAACTCTGTTCTTCACAAAACTTGTCTAAAGATTTACGTATTTATACATGTCTCCTTTATGGTATATCATTACTAAGATGAATGATGCCACTTACAACTCCATTGAGATGTTCTGAGGTCTTTATAATATGTTTCTGCACCAAGGTATACCCATCTCTAAAGTAAAAAAAAAAAAAAAAAAGAATACTGAAAAATTTCTTAATATTGTCTTGAGGCAGATCCTTTCCATAAGTGAGTAACCTTATAAATGGAACTAATAAATAAATAAATAAATTAGTAAGCAACAAAAAAATATTAAATATCTGCAAAAAAATTGCAAGTAAAATTGTGCTAAAATTATAAATTGTTCTATTTATTTAGATAAGTAATTGTTTTTTATTACTAATTCACAGCTTTTATATGATGGATGAAGCTGGAATGGGCTGCTGAAGATAATCTTGTCCAACCACCCCCACACAAGGAAGATCACCTAGAAAAAGCTGTCCAGGACAAAGTCCAGATGCCTTTTGAATATCTCTAAGGTAACAGATTTCACAACTGCTTTGGGCAACCTGTGAAAATGCTCAGTCACCCTTTCAATGAAAAAGTGCTTTCTGACATTCACATGGAACTTCCTGTGTTTCTTCCTGCCTTGTCTCCTGTCCTGTCACTAGGCACCCCTGAAAAGAGCCTGGCGCTATTTGTACACATTGACAGTATTTCCCCTGAACCTTCACTTTTCCAGCCTGAATTGCTCAGCTGTCTCAGACTTTGCTCAGATGAGATGGTCCAGTCCCTTTACCACCTTAGAGATGAGTAGAGGGTAGGATTACCTTCCTGGTCCACTGCCAACACTTTTCCTGTTGCAGACCAGGATCCTGTTAGCCTTCTTTGACACAACAGGACAATGTTGGCTCCTATTACACACGGAGCCCACCAGCCTTGGAGAGATAATCTAATAAAAGAGACAGTCCACAGACCTTCTCCATTGTTTAGAAAACTTAGATTTAAAAAGGACCTAAACTTCCAGTATTGATATTTCCTGGTAAGACTGATTTAGAAGAATATTTTTTTGCTTTATCTGCTTCATAAAGCTTTGCTAAGTTCATTCACTGTTCTTTTTTATGAATATGCTTTATCATACATAATGGATCATGCTTTTATTCCATCATCTTTGTATTTTAGTTTACCATGCTTATATTATCTCAATTTGAATGCTTTGTTTGATCTTGGTTTCATACTAAAACAGTCAAAACCCATTCTCAGCAGTTTTTGAAGATTTGCAATGTTTTAAACAATTTATCAATTTTTATTTCAATGAATATCAGCCTGATTGAAATTTGCTATCAGCAACTGCTTTATGTACTTGGGCACTTCCTGATATATTCTGGTAATTCTACAATTGTTCCCATTGTTTCTCTGGTCAGTTTTAGCCAACCTTAAACTTCAGTTGAATTGTCTATAGATATAGGTAATTATTCCCTATTTTGTATAGGCTGATGGCACAAATCTAAAACTGAGTTCCTACTAAATTCTTATTCCTTACAATGCACCACAAAATTACAAGAAAAATAAGGTCAATAAAAATATGACTTAAATATCTCACTGAAATGAAATTAATCTTATATTAAGGTATTTATTTATGCTCACTTTCTTGTTTTTTTCTTCTTTTCTTTGTTAGCATTTAGTTTGAGATTTCATTCTTCTGTTCCTTGTGTCTACTACTTTCCATTAACAGAGGTAGGTATAAATCAAAAAGGCATCGACAAACTGCAGGTACATTGGAGTAGGGGAGCAGGAGATACAGAGAGAGACAGATTACATAAAAAAGCTGCTAATTATTAAATTAAAACAAAATAGGTGTTATTCTTTGAGATTTTGTAGTCATCTGTTTAATACTCCAAGTAAATGAAACTTCTTCCAAAACACTAATGATCTGAATGAGGGTTGTAAAACTGCTTATTAGTACTCTAGAGGTGATCTAATGTGTCAAGAAAATGATCAAGGAAAGTGAGCACCTTCCTCAATCTACTTACTGCCTATGTTTCTGACCAGGTTTCTGTCCATTGGTATCTCCAAGGCCTTTTCAACAGTTTTCCATCAGTCAGTCCCTGTTTAGGCAATACAAAGGGCTAGTCTTTGTACCATTAAAAAGGGTTCATCCATAGCTGTCACAAACATTTACATTTATCCTTGTTTAATTTAATAGCATTCCTTTTGGTCCATTCCTTCAAGTTGTCCATGGACCTTTGAAAAGCTGTATCAATCACATCCTAGTTTGGTTCACCCCTAAATTTTGTGAGGACGGAATCACAGATGAATAGAATACATTGAATGGGACAGGTTCAAGACAGACCCCCAAGAAATTCCCCATAGCTCACCTCCAGATAGAGCATGACAACAACAACAACAGTCCTCTGTCCTCAAACCCCCCCAGTCTTTTCGCCCATTTAGTAGGTCAGCTATCCAAGCCATAGTGTTCCAGACTGAATCACTGAATCACAGAATCATAGAATGACCTGGGTTGGAAGTAACTTCAAAGATCTCCTAGTTCAAACTCCCTAGACCAGGTTACTCAAAGCCACATCCAACCTGGCACCCATAACTTTTCTGGGCAGCCTGTTCCAGTGCCTTAAAACTCTCAAATGAACCTACTCTTGAAGACAGTCCCACTTGTCCTGTCATATGTCCTTGTAGATAATTCCTCTCCATCTTTCTTGTAGGCTCCATTCAGGTACTCCACAACTCCACTCATCTCCACAACCTTTCAGTAATGACTGAATGCAAACTACCAGTGGTCTCAGACAGCTCTCTCCACAAGAAGATGTTTTGGTTTTTTCAGGGTTTTACCCCAGATGGAAACTAAGCCTCACACAGCTGCTCGTTCACTCCCCTGCTCATTCACTCCCCTGCAGTGGGATGGGGGAGACAACTGGAAGAGTAAACTTGAGTAAACTCATGGGTTTAGATAAAGACATTTTAATAGGTCAAGCAAAAGTCACACATGCAAGCAAATAAAAACATTTAATTCATTCACCACTTCCCATGAACAGGCAGGTGTCCAGCTGCCTCCAGGAAAGCAGGGCTCCATCATGAATAACGGTGACTTGGGATGACAAAAGCCATCACTTTAAATATCCCCCTTTTCCTTCTCCCTCCAGTTTAGATGCTGAGCATAATGCCATTGGTATGAAATATCCCCTTGGTCAGCTGGGGCCAACTGTCCTCTCCCAGCTGTTTGTGAACCTCCAATCCACTCTGTGTAAGCACTGCTCAGCAGAAATAAAAACATCCCTGTACCATCAACACTCTTTTTAGCACAAGTCCAAAATACAGTGCCAAAGCTGCTAGTACAAAGAAAACCAAGTTCATCCCAGCCCAAGCCAGCATAACTTTCTATGTAGAATTGCTCATTTGGAGTGAGATCATTTTAAGATTAGTTTGAACTCATAGACCAAAAGGATATCCTAGCATAGGGCTATGGGTCTAAGCACACAATCAATGTTAATTATTTTAGAAAATTAAAATTCACATGGAAAAGAATATATAAAAACTACCTCTACCGCCACTTCTCAATAAATTCCTCTTCTACCTTCCATACACATCTGTGTTGGAGGTATAGAGGAGAAAAATACTGTGCAGAAGTGTTCTGATTTTTAATATAATTCAGTAAAATCAAGTTTCACAAAATTCAAAGAGACATTAGTTTCTATGCACAGATTTTACAAAGTACAGGCATAGCTTTCATTTAATACTCTTACAGCCGTATCAGGTACAATGACATTGCTAAACTCAGATAAATCTCTCCTGGTGGCTCATTCAGAATATATTAGAACTGAGAACATAACACAGGTGATTTTATTTCTCTTTTATTCTCCTAAAAATTAATACAATCTCATATAAGAAATATATCAAGTTAATATTTAAGCCAACCAAAAGCTTTTGCATAAATAGATATTATTTATTTCCTTGACTGTCATTAACCCTATGATTCCCAATGATAACCTTGGAATTCAGGATTTAGCAGATTTTATTTTTTTCTTTCAAATGCTCCAGCAATTTTGTCTTTCATTTTAAAATATGCTATATCTCCAAATACATCACAGCCTACACTGATAATAGTTTATAAATAAACATTGTTATTCATTTGCATTTTGCAACTCCTGTAAAAGATGCATTAGCCTTCATTACTCTATTCATGAACCTGATAATAATTTCTACATTGTCTTTTTTAATTGCTTTCTGAGTTCACAGCACTTCTTCTACATAATAATCTTACATTTACATTGAATTCTTTATCCTGAAAGATACCAAAGCCCTTCAAAAAATGTGAGCTGAATTCTATTCTCAGTTTTATACAAACACCCACCAGCTGCAAAGAAATTGAAAATCTCTGAGGAGATAATTTGATAACTTGAATAAAAGAAAATTGATCACTTCAGCAGAAAATACAGAACTAGTTCAAACTGGTAAGAAGTGGTTTCCTGTAATTCAATTTGTTTTTCTTCTGGGATTGTTCATTTTTTCATAAACAGGCCTCTCTAGCCAGCTGGAAGTTCACATTAAGATAAAAGATTGTCCTTATCAAAGGTTGATTTTTTTTTCTAATTTCATGCCAATTTTCACTGAATTGCTTTGTCTCTGTTCTTATATCATGGTTTGCTTTTTTGCTCACCCCAAGTTTTTCATAAGCTGTTAAGTAGATCCAATAATATCACAGTTTCAGGTAATTTCTAATTTATCATGTACAGGGTGGATTCATCATGTTAGTCATCATATTACAGGTTTTTGCCTCATCAGACTATTCTAGTAGCTTTCACCAAAAATATTAATGCGCTCTCTAACAGTTTTTTAAGCATCAGGTAATGTGCATGCTCTAAGTTTCTATTTTCAGACCCTGGTATTTGCATGCTATGCAACCTAAAAAATTGCATGAAAATGAAGATTCTATTACCATCCAAATCACAGATTCTGGACAACATTTTTTAATCATCAAGTAAATCAAGATAAATAAAATAAAAATATTAAAAAGTTAAAGAAGACTTTAATACTATAGAATATAGCAAGGAAAGCAAAGCAGTCATGTTTTCTGGGATTTTCATGATATAGATTTCTTATGGGTTTTTTCTATTGGTTTAATTCATAAGACTTATGAAGCCTTATCAAAGGCTTCTTCAAGGGATGTATTTTTTCCCATGTCTGAGAAACAAATAAACACTCCTTGCATATACATTTTTGTCTACATAAGGATAACACTGAAAATAGTCTAATGGAGCCATTTTTTAAGAAGTCAAAAATGAATGTCAAATGAAACTTCTAAAAGCAACCTGGTTTTTCAGCAAATATTTTTCACCTAATTTTTTTACTGATTCCAGGTTTCTGCTTTTCCACACTTGCTGATCTACCATGTAATGTAAGTTTCAAAAAAGCTCTGTAAAGTTTCCTAAAATATTGCAGTGATCTCCAGTCCTGGTCTTCCAAGAGGTTTTTTAAAAACAAATCACATTGAGCACAAAGACACTTGGCAAGTCAAACAAACAAACAAGCAATTATTCTTTAGAAAAATAATACTCTGATTTATATGTATTTTCTTACTTCAGCAAGAAGGAAACAAACTTGATGAACACTTTTTAATATGCTTTGTAACACACTGAGAACTTGTTCGGTCTGATAACAAAGGATCACAAGCCCCAGAAGACAATGCAATTGCAAGTTGAATAATGGCAAGGCAAAACTTTTTACCCACAGATCCATATAACTGGGGCAATGGGGGAGGATATTTTTTCCTAATGTAAAAGTTGGAGAAGCAGTATTTTAATTTCTTAGAATGTTAATGGTCATCTTTCTTAAAACTCTTCTTTTGTGAGATTTCTGAATCTCATCGACCTCCTAGGGCATTTGGCACAAATGCCTTGCTTTTTTGCACAGACTTTTTTCCTCCCAGTATTGCTGAATCCACAAAACAGGAATCAAAGGAAAATCACAAGACCAAGATGCTCATTCAAGTTTTGTTACTAAACTGACTGGAAGGTTTACTACCAAACATGTTCATAAGTGAATACAAATATGAATACAGTTTCTAGATATTCTCAAAGGTAGCTCATTATATCTCCTGTTATCAGTCTGCCGCTTGGGTGCCCACCCGGATTCGGGCAGCTGCAGGCCGACATGATCCAGAGTGCCCCTGACCCTTGGAGGGGGTGGGACTCTCTGGAGGGTTCAAATATGACCCTGCCAGTGGGCTGCTTGCTTGGCAGTTGGTGCGCCAAGAGCAGGGGTAAGCACAGCTGACCGCTGAAGAAAGGCGAGTGGGACTCTGGTAGGGGTATTCTGTGCAGGTTTATTGAGGAGCCCAGCACAGAGGGAGCCCAGGGACCAAGAGCCCCGAGCTCCCCCTGACATGAGCTTATAAGGGAGAACAAGAACCAATCAAACGAGGGTCCAGGGGCGGAGTTAGGGAGGGTCCAGGGCAAGCAGTCCAATAGGGAGAGAGAGGGGGAGGAGATAGAGGGAAGCAACAAATCAGCAACCGAGTGAAGATGAACTTTCTAGAACAGGAGGGGTAACTGACAAACTGGGCGACCAATGGGAGAGACTAGGCATAACCGCCAAAGCCTGGGCTAAACCACTGTCTCCTCCATCCCCAGGGGGAGTTCTCTGGTCCCAGGAGCCCTCCACCAGGGTCCCCCATCCTCTTTGGGACCTTCCAGGGCCTTTGGGCCTGCAATGAAGCGGCTCACAACCGCAACACCCTGTCTCCAGATTATGGTATCTATCTTCTCGCAGATATATTTCTTGTAATTCTAGAAGTTCACTCACTTCAAATATTTTTCTTAGCAAAAAGAACATATAAATCCCAACACCTTTCATTGTATATGCAGCTCCCCATGTTTTTTCTTAGATCACTGAATGACTAACTACTAGTTTCCACTAGATGTTTAATAAGTAGGGGTTTTGAATCAAGGTAGGAGTAAGAATGGGTTTTCAATTGAAAAAAACAGTATCTGTGTTACTAACTAATGTCTTACTTATCTCTGGATTTTTTTTTATTTTTCAAGGAAGAATTCTTATACGTTTTTGCATGAGAAATAATTCTGTACTTGAATGTGCAGCTGTTGTTCATCTGGGCAATCTTGTTTCTGATACTCAGGAGAAACCTGCCACAGATCATCAGCTGTGTAAAGCCTTGAGGGGCCACACATGCCAGAAAGAGAAAATATAATTGCAATTCATGTGGGACTGTGAAGTGCTAGTATAAAAGGTCACAGCACATCGTCATTTATTCCTCAGTAGCTGAAGTCTGTAAGGAGAATCCTCTGTAGAAATGTAAAGACGGTTATACCCTAAAACAATAAGAGAAGGACATGAGAGGTCACAGTTATGAGAAGAAGGATCTCAGAGGTGCAGAACGGAAGACTCTGTAGTAACTTCAGTATTATTCACCATTACTGGAGAGGTCTCAAAAAACCTCTGAGGTGAAGAAAAGAAAAGTCAGTACAGACACAGATGTCCAAGACATTGTCTAATTTATTGTGCAATTGAATCCGAAATAATTTCTCTGTTAGGGCAGTCCCCACATCCGTTTGTGCTAGGGCAAATGGCCAGGTGAAATTGCACAAGAAACAGCAGGAAACTTTCACTCTATTTTACTCACCTTTTATGATAATAAACCCTTTTATCCATCTTTCTTTGTTCCCATTCCCCTTTCCAGCAGCTTCTTCCACTTCATTCCTGGAGATATTGAAGGCAAACAGGCTAGGAAACCATTATATTTTCTGTTTTTAATGCTGGGTACTTGTTCTTTCCCCTGGATGAAAACGCACAAATCCTAAGGGGTCTGGAGTGCTATGAAACGGCCAGATTTCAGCCTGCTTTTCAAGCTCAGAAATCATTTAACAGATTATGTTTCAGGCAACTAAGTTACATACAGTTAAAATAGACTGGAAATAAACATATGCTTTTACCTTTTGTAATGGAAAAGGAATCACATTGTTTTTAATGGGTCAGAGGATCTGTAAAGTACCCTGCCAAAAAAGAAGGAGAAGTTTGGACAACGTAGGAAAAGACATTACATTAGGGACAAAACATTAGACTCTACAGTTTATCCTATTTTTTTTAGTTGTATATTGCCAACAGTTGGATTCTAATAGATTTTAGAGCATCTGCTTTCTGAAAAGAATTGTTTTAAATGTGCATGTGTGCAGAAGCATTAATAAGAGTTACAGGAATGAGACAATCCTGGGCAAGAGAAAGTAATAAAAAGGCTTTCCTCAATGCAATATTTAAAAGCTGGAACAGGCCATTTCTCCCCTACAAGGCCATTGATTATTGCCCTGTTGCAATCAGAACTTATATTTGCTGTCTTCCTACCTTAGCTTTCCAATGCCAAGATAAATGGGGAATCAGAAACTACAGAAATGTTCCCCCTTTCGTTTCTGCACATTCAGTGTGAAACATTTAAGTGCCTCCTTTGAAGTTGCTATGAAGGTTTTCTTGATACTTTTCAAACTACTTTTGACTGGGGCTCTGCCACCACATTCCAAACTTTCATAAAGGTGTCAGGAACAAGTCAGACCTTTCAAAACTTAAAGAAATATCTAGACTTCTCTGTTTGACCCAGACACTTACAACTTTGTTTCCACATTCAAAAGGGCTAGAACCTCTTTTTTTCCAAAACAAAACCAAGAACTTTCATACTAACTTTTAAGTACTAGGTTTTTCAGTATAGTTTTTTCTTAACCATATTCTGACAAGATAATATTAATTATCAACAAGAGCAAACTGTTAAAGACATACATATTCCCACATATAACCTCCTTCCACATGACACCAACAAATAGCATAATACCAAAACCACAAATATTAATTTAAGCTTCTGACCATAACAGAAGAGAAAATATTAAGAAATATAAAGCTGCCTTTGCATGCCAAAATCTATCTCAAATTCTCCTACACAATTGACTAAATGACTAAATAGATTAAACTACTTCAGACTGCTATTGCATACATACTGAGAGTGTTTGTTGAAAGCAAAACTAATTTACTGTGGTGTTGACATAGGACTGCATTTATGTAAGTAGTCAAAGTAGACAGGACAGTCAGTCACTATGTGGTGGCAAGGGGAGTCTCTGTGGTAAGGGCTCTTGAAATGGCATCTTCAACTTGACTGCCCCACTGATCACTCCTCTACCGTTTTTATAATCTGGTTGCCCCTGGGTTTTACACATTCCTGTCAGCACATATATAAAACAAGACAGTAGTATAGAAACATGAACACAACTAAGGCTGGTGGAAACCTGAGGACATCTCCAGTTCAACCTTCCTCTAGTTGCCCTGGTTATGATGAGGTCAGACTAGATAGGCAACATAAATTTTCTGGCCTGCTTTGCTCTGCTGCTTAACTGTTCTCTGCTTAACAAGTCTCTCTTGTTTCAGCACCTGCACAGTGCTCCTCAGCCTTTCCCCATACCCTAATGTGAACAGACTGGCTGGTGCCTCAATTGCCTGTCAGTGCCAAAGAGCTGCTGTTGGGTTCCCTTAGGTTGCCCTAAAGCCATCTCTTCTCCAGGCTAAATGGTCCCTAGTCCTGTAGAAACCCATTCTCTTCACAGAGTTATTGGCCTTCTTTGTTTCCAGGACATACCACAGGCTCCTACCATCCACCTCATCCTACAAGCCTGTGACAGATGAGCTGTTTGTCAGGCAGTGAGTCTCCAGTATTTACAGTTATAAAGGGATATATTCCTTCCCAGGTGTATGAGTTTGCATTTATCTTTGTTGAACATAATTAATTTCATGTCAATTCATTCCTCCAACTTCTCCAGGTTCCTCTGGAAAACAGCCATGCCTTAAAGCACATCAACTGATATCCCCCTGTCTGCTGTTTATGGAAAACCTTCTATGCAAACATTCCATAAACTCCTCCATGTTAAAAACTAAGATGCTAAGCAGGGTCAGTCCCTTTGTTGCCCCAGTTGTTACCAGTAACCTGGTAGAGTACAACTCATTTAAACTCAGCCTGCTGAGCCTAACAATCCAATGAGTTTTGTATACAGCTGGTTTTACTCCCATTCAGACTGTATCATCCGAGTATTGTGGAAGACTGTCAAAAGCCCTGCTGAAGTAAAGGACACCCACTCATCTCCTAATGATCAAAAGTCTGGTTATTTTTTCACATATGGAAATCCAATGGGTCAGACATGTTTTACCCTTGATAAATCAAGGTAAATAATCACAGGCACAGAAATATTTTTCAGTAAGACACACTTTATGACCTACCTTAGTACCAAAGTTGGTTGACTAGTTTTTACTTCCCCAGATAGTTATTTTGGTACTTTTTGATTAGAAGTTGCGTGGTTTGACACCAGCCGAATGCCAGCCACCCACAGAAGTTGCTCACTCACCCTCCCCCGCCACAGCTGGTCAGAGGAGAGAAAAATTAACGAAGGGTTCAAGAGTTGAGATAAGGCCCAGGAGAAAACACTCCAAGGGCAAAACAGGCTCAACTTAGAAGTACAAAGTGGATTTATTCCCAACAAAATCAGAGGAGGATAATGAGAAGCAAAATAAGCCTTTAAAAAAAATCTTTTTCCTCCAACCCCTCCCTTCTTCCCACCAAAAGCTCAAAGAGACAGGGGGCGGGGGTCTGGTCAGTTTATCACCCAAGATCTTCTTCCACTGTTCCAGGAGAGGAGTCCTTCCCCTGTGAGATCGTGGGGTCCCATCCCACAGGAGACACTTCTCCATGACTTTATCCAACATGGCTCCAATCTCCCAAGCAGCAGCCCTACCAAAGCTGCTGCAATGTGAGTCCCTCCCATGGGCAGACAGTCCTCCCAAAACTGCTGCAGTGAGGGTCTCTCTCCACGGGGTGCAGTCCTCCAAGGACAGGCTGCTGCAGCCTGGAAGCAGGGTTCCCTCTCTCCAGCAGGTTTCCCACAGGATCACAGCCTCCTCCAGGCCTCCACCCGCTCCGGCATGGGCACCTCCCCCACAGGCTGTGGGTGCATCTCTGCATCCCCCATGGATCCCCTTGGGCTGCAGGGGCACAGCTGCTTCACCATGGCCTTCACCACAGCCTGCAGAGGAATCTCAGCTCTGGAGCCTGGAGCACCTCCTTCCCCTCCTTTTCCAATGGCCTTGGTGTCTCCATGTATTTCCCTCACATGTTCTCACCTCCTCCTCTTTTCTGGCTAGAAGAAAAAAACCTGTGCACTCCTTTGTTTTGATTTTCTTCGTTTCTTTTCTTCTAAATAGGTCATCACAGAGGTGTTACCACCATCTCTAATCAACTCAGCCTTGGCCAGTGACATGTCCATCTTCAGAGCCAACAGGGATTGGCTCCGCTGGACATAGTGGAAGCTTCCAGCAACTTCTCACAGAAGCCACCTCTGTGGCCCTCCCCACTACCAAAGACAAGGCAGTGCAAAACCAACACAGAAGTGAAATATTGTTTTTTCTTCAATCATCTCAGACATCCTCTAATTTTAATTTTTTTAAAAGATGCTAAACAGCAGCTCTAAGAAGATACTGATCTGCTCACTCAGAAACCTTCAATGAAGTCTGTCCATGTATACACTATGGATCAAGTTCACCCAAATATCTTCTGGCTTGATCTGCATCCACCTTCTTCTCCTTGAATCCCTTCACCAGTTTTTGTTGGTAAGACTAAGGCTATGATGGCACTGAGTACCTCTGCCCTATTTGTATCCATGGTTATTAAATCACTTGCCCCATGGAGAAGTAAAAAGAAAGTGTTCCCCTAAACTGAACGGCTCACTCAAGTGAGTGTGAGGATGCAGCTCCAATCCAACAACATGGCAGTAATTGCCTCCAAAGCATCTCTCACCCCTGAAAAGGATTTGGTTGGTCTTGCAATGGGAAGCTGGAAGTTCCATCCCCAAAAAGTGGGCTAGGGCAGGGACAATGCATCCAGGTAAAGATAGCAAATGTCAGCACTTTGTGTGGACATCACCAACTACAATGACATATAAAAATATGCCTATTTTTAATAGTAATATTTATTGTCATCATACGTAATGATGGTGACAAAAACAATAAAAAGCAACTTCACTCTTACTTGTTCTTGTTAGTTTATACTTGATAAACCAGAATAAAGGCACTTGATTTCTGAATATCTTCTGACAATGAGTAAATAACTCTTATAACATTTTTTGTGGTCAGTGTTATTAGCATCTGTATAAATGTTTTATTTAATATTTTTTTCACAATTACTTGGCTAGTATGTATTGTACTGCTGTCCTGCAATAATTAAGACTATAGAAGAACTGCTCACCTATAAAAAGCCTCTTAGATGCTTACAGTGTGATGGACTCCAACCCCTCTGTCACTGTGAAATTCCAAGTGACCACTTTGTGCAGAAGAGCGACACTAGCAGTGGCACACTAGTGGGCTGCATAATTTTTACAGCATTGTTTCTTTGTTATTATTCCAAATTACATCCATGCTGTCACAGATTTCCTACTTTTTCAAGGGGTTGTGTGTTTTCATTTCATCTCAAGCATCACTAATATCTTTAAGAAAGCAAAAAAAAAGTTTGTTCTTTGGGCACTGCTTTATAGCTAAACACTTCTCAAACTATGAGATGTTTGGTAAAGGCAAGAGCTCTTAAAACTTATATGAGTCCAAAGGAAAATCTCCAGTTTACAGTTTTAATACCTGCGCTAATTTGGAAAACAGCAGGTCAGTAGCAGGCCATAGAATGCAGACACCTGTATATTAACAAATATCATGTAACGATTGTTTGCACAAAATTATTTTCAAGAATTCATTACTCACTGGTTTGATTTATCAAATTTCCATCCTCTGATGCTCTTTTGTGTCGACAGAAACTACTATTTAAACACAAATCACAAATTAGACTCCTTTTTTTTTATACTGGAATAGCCTACAAATTTGCTTCTTTATAATGTTTTTAATTTTGTCTAAAACCTGCACTTTAATGCTTTAATGCTTCAATGCATATGTATTCAGCCCACATTCTAAAATTGGAGTGCTTCTATCTTCTGTTTAAACTTTTGTATCCCTTTCATCATGTCTTTCTTATTTTATATGTTATTTACCTATGAACCATAGGCTTCCTTGTTCTAATTTATTAACTGTTGAAAGAATTATGCTACTGCTAGCTCTGCAAGATTAGGTCTTATGTTTTAACAAATCTCCTTTATAAATTATCCCTCCTTGCAGTTCTTATACTAGCACTGCAGGTTCTGTGATTTTCTTTATAAATGAAGGCCAACCCCTTACTCCATTAAAACCATTGGCAAAATTCCTGCTGAATTCAGTGTGAATAGATTTAAACACTTGTGTCTCAGTTGTCTAGTAATAGGTAGCACCTACAGTGATAAACATGTACTCTATATTTTTTAACCTTGACAACATAAACAGGTTAATGTCAAAGTAAGACCTAATGGCAGTTTAGTTTGATGACACCACCACATCACTTTGATTTGCAACTGTCTCAAGATTTCTGTTCTTTTTTAATTTCACTCTTTCCACACATCAGATATTCCAGAGTTCAGAAATTAACTTAAGGAAGATGGAAAGTGAGTGTTGCACTTCCTTGAAATTCTGCAGCGTTATGCAGTTAGAAAGCATGGTACTAGCAATTGTTTTACCCTTTCAGAATAAATTCCTCCTGTGGCAATGCCTAACACATTATGGCCTGGTCCTGCACAGCCCTAATTACTATAAGGTTTTCAGCATGTTCATCACCAAGTGAAATCAATCAAATATTTGCTGCCACGTGCAACAAATTTAGAGGTACTGGCCTCCACACAAAATTTTATTCTATGAGTGAGTTCCATAATATTAGCATTTGATAAGCAAAACATTGATGAATGTCTGCTACGGTGATGACTGGCTAGGTGGAGAGCAGCAGATGTTTATCTTGAGTGTATCAAGGCTTTCAACACTGTCTTTCATAATATCCTTATAAGCTGATTAAGTATCAAGTGGATAAATGGAAAGTGGATTAAAACAGGACTGCCAGGTAAAAAAAAGTTGTGAACAGAGGCAAAAAGTCCAGTTTGAGGCCAATCACTAGTGGTATAACCTGGAGACTGATACTGAATCCAAAATCACCTGGATAAGGAGAGAATGAATCCTTAGCAAGTTTAAAGATAAAACAAAATGGGAAGGAGTGACTGATACTCCATGGCTGTGTTGCCATTCAAAGGGCTCTGGATAAACTGGTGAAATGAATTAGGAAAAACATCACAAAGTCCAGTAGAGAGAAATGTAAAGTTAATTCAATGCATTAGCATACACAAGAAGTTGACTGGATGGAGAGCAGGTTTGCCAAAAAGGACACGAGTCCTGGTAGATGCCAAACTGACCATGAACCAGTTACGTGCTCCTGTCAGGCTGCACACCACAGTTCCGAGATATGGGCATAATGGAGTGACTTCATGTTGCGGTTAGAGGTTTGGGAAACCGGGCAGAAACACCAATTTGTGTAGTGGTTTCAGTTCGCCTATTTGAGTTTCTGGCCAAATGCCAGCACACTTACCAAAAATTTACCCGATTTTTGTTGTGAGATAAGGATTAGGAGTAGGCAAAGCAGGCTTAAACTTTGAAGAATATAAAGAAAGTTTATTAATAAATCTAAAACAAAAGGGAAAAACAAGAAAAAACCAGAACATATCCCTCAGACCACCTCTCCTCCTCCCACGTCTCTATTTCTTACCCACTGACAATACAAAAAGACAGCACTTTGACTTCCAGTCAGTTTACCACCTCTGAAACAGTCTTTGTCTCAGTTCATTTGGGAGAGAAGTCTCTTTTGCTTATACCATGGACTTCTCTGTAAAAAAATACAGGTTTTTTATGGGTTTCAGTCTCGGAACCAGCAGCCAACTGGAAGGAAAGATCTGCTTGTTGTGGAGGACCCCTCCCACCCCAGTAGCCTTCCCATAGCCACTGCGGTGGGTCATGAACAGTCCACTGGGTACCCTTTTGAGGATGGACAGTTCTATTGCAGCAGCAAAGAAAATCCCCTTCTTCTGTGTCTAGCAACACAAGTTCTTCTGGCAACACAAGTTCTCCACCATCGCCAGGCAAGGGTTCTGAATCACAGCCTCTTCCTCATCTCTGTTCAAGTTTCTCATTAGGCTGCATTTACTTTAGCATCTGCTTATCTCTGCACAGATGTCTTTGTTCACTGACTGCAATTAGAACATCTTTTTCCCCCCTTGGACTATTTTCCTTATATATTACAGGGAATATTTTAGCTCAGTCCCAACCACGGTTTCACAAAAAAGTTTTCAGCTTCACTATTGAAGCACTTCTCATGCTCCTCCCTCTAGGTGTCAGCTCTGCTTCCTTCACTGACTTGAAGTCTCTATGTTGCATTTCTGTAGGTGTCCTCACTCATTCCTCTCTCTGTGCAGGGAAGGATGGGTGTCTAGAAGTTTAGTCCAGGCATGGAGGGGGTTAATCTCTCTCTCTTGCGTCCTGCGATGGTCACGTGCTCTCTGCCGGGCTGTTTGAAAAGTCCGAGCCAGGTGGCAGAAGCTCTCAGAGTCCCTGTGGCCTGGCTCTGTGAAGCTGGCTCGGCCAGGCCAAACTGTATCTGTCGAGAGCTCAGGCCAGGTCTTCCCCCATCTCTGAACCTCCCTTCCCCTCTGGAAAGGGGGTGGGGGGGAAGGGCCAGGGGCCAGTCTTACCTGTGGCAGTGGTTCAGATATCCCAGGAGGATTTTCCCATGAGTAGGCCCAGGGGGGATGAGGAGGAACTCCCCTGTGGCAAAGCTGTAATATGGTACGACCCATCAGAGGATGGGCTCTGAGCAGTTGACACCCCCTGAACTGATAGGCTGAGACCTCTTGCCCATCAAGGGCTCGCCACTCCCCGCTCCAGAAGGTTCTGTATCCCTTGCATGTTCATTGTACAGTTATGTTGTCTATCACCCTCTCTCCTCCCCTGTCTTTCCCTGGTTGGTCCCTTGCCCCCGACTCCTCCCATGCTCCTCCCCTAAGGCTCTCTGTGATTGGTCACCGGGATCCAATAAAGAGCTGTGTCGGAGAGAGCCCGGGGTCTTCGGATCCCGGTTCCCTGAAGAGCAACAGGCCTTGTGTCTGCTGTCTCTTTATTACCCGATCCGAAGAACCCCCTTTCGCAACAGGTGTGCTAGATAGTTTGCCTTTCCCGTGCTGCAGTCATCGAGCAAGGGACCTGAGCTCCCGGCGACTGGGAAATCAGTTGGCCGCTGACGACCCACAGTTGTTGCACCCGCCTTTGACTGGGGCCAGACCAACGAGTGGACAGGCGGACGGCGACACCGGTGAGAGAAGTAGGGAGCTGCTTCTCTCTGAAGAGCAGCAAGGCCAAAGAGGAAGAGCTCAAAAGAAATCCACTACTTATATAGGGTTTCTTTCCTTGAAGGCAGATCAGCTTTTAATTGGTTGGCCCATATATCAATGCTCAAAACTACCTGGTTATTGGTTCTCTCTCCCAGGAAGAAGTTGTGTTACTTCCTGCAGCATAGATCACTTCCAAGATTTTGACCTCTCTGGGCTAACCCAGGAAACTTCAGTAAAGGGCCATAAAGGGGGTTAAGAGACTGGAGTATCTGTCACATGACAAGAAGCTAAGAGATCTGGGAGCGTATAGACTTGAGAAGAGTCAGGAGGAATTTCTTGACAATGTATAAGCACCTGACCTAGGGCAGGGGTACATGGACAAGATAGAGCCAGACTTTTCTCAATGATATCAATAATAGGAGGCAATGGACAAAACTGAAATACAAGAAATCGTCTTGTGAGACACTTTGTACTGGGCAATTTTTCCTACTACACAGGAAAGCATGAATTAGGCCCAGGTGTACAGAATGATGGACAGGCAAAGGCAGCTAGTTCCAAGAGAGGCTAATGAGTTCCTGTTTAGGAATTACATAATTTCCTTATTGAAAGGTGACATCAAACTATATCATTCTGCAATTTGTTCTTCTCTAACACAAATCAAAGAATGCTACATAGTTTATCTTTACTTAGTGACAGAAACATGTCCCATGTAGACACAAATTCTTTCCACTTTTCACTATTTTCTGGGGGAAAAAATCAACTGCTTCAGACTGATGACCTCAGTTTACTCTGTTTGTATCCCTGCCCCAGCCATTCTTCTAGGATTTAAAGCCATCCTCATGACCCCTGCAAAGTCTTTAATATAGCTAATGTAAGCTACTAAAGAAAAATTCTTCTCTCCCTTCCCTTCCCTTCCTGAAACCTTCCCGTCCTGAAACCTTCCTGAAACCTTCCCGAAACCTTCCCTTCTCTTCCCAAACTTCCCAAACCTCCTGAACTTCCGGAATGTCCCTTTCTGAACTCCCCTTCCCTTTTTGATATACAAGAGGACTTAACTATTCTGCTGTCCCTGGAACATAAAGTTTGCTATGATCCCAAGCGGTACGGCAGATTCCTGAAGTGTAAGGTAAAATTCTCTGAATTTGCTATGCACCGGTAATGAATAGACCTTACAGATATCAAGATCATAGCTAAAAAAAGAATCACATCCAGACTATATAAATCTTGAATTGCAAGGTCAAAAGTCTTGCTCAGTAATGGAAGCATGAAAAATATTTACAATCAATCACTCCTCACATACCCCTCTCAAATGAGCTGGTATATAAAGTATTACATTCCACCATGTTTCAAACCAGTTTGTGGGGTTTTTTTTTAATACTATACTCTCAGTAGTTCGATCTACAAACACAGACTATAATTAGATTTTTTTTTTACAGGGTAACAGGATAATATAACAGTATCATGCCTCACACAAAACCAGCTTAACCACAGTGTTCAGTTTAAACTATTGCATATTTTGGTACTGTTAACAAAATAACACCCTGTAGGAATCTATTGTCAGAGGTTTCTCCAATTCTAGGCATTTTCCCTGGCATTAGGGTGTCTTAGGTTTTGCCATTTTCCTATTAATAGCTTCTGCTGACAGTTACAGTCCAGAGCAATAATGTTTCAAACAGCTAGCAACAATGGTGGCAGCATGCTGTATGCTACATTTGATTTTCTTAAGCATGACCAAGGAATAGATGTACATCGAAGAAAAAGTTTCAATGCAGTGAAGAAAGATGTTGACAAAAATGTCATAAATTTCTGTATAGCAATTTTTAAAGAAAATATCATGGCTCAAATCTAGATTTTCAAATTCATTTTAGATGAGACTTTAATGAAGACTTACCTGATATATTTTCTAGTGGAAAAAGTGACTTATCAAAAAAAACCAAAAGTATTTCTCAGCTTTGAAAAACAACAAAAAAGCAAACAAAAATTACTTACAACACATTATGGTGGACTGCAAATGTGACTAAAAATTTCAGACTTGAACAAAGATGGAAGAAACCTTTGCATTTTTATCAGTGCAAAACCAAGCTACTTTTCCCTGAAATCTTGAGATGACAAATTCGTTTTTAACAACAATATTAGCTGTAATATATAAGGTTCAAAATTTTAAAACAAGGTACTTAAAAAATAAATTTTCTTGAAGTCCCTTCAGATTTTCAGATGTATTACTGAAGTACTTCCAGTGCTGATAAACATGGCTGTGTGGAAATGGCTCAGATTCTTCCCCTCTTACCATCTTCTCCAGTCCCTCCTTTGAAGGATCCCTCCAAATAATAAGAATTTACTGGATTCGTTAAAGAAAAAAAACAACAAAAGAACAGAATTTACAATTTACTTTCTCCTACACCTAAATGTTCCATGTTGCTATAAAGCTTGGTAAAAAAAAGAAAATCAATTACTTTCTAAAATGTTAGGAAGTAATTTTAGTATTTAGATTTCAGTAATACTTAAAGTGAAATTATATCTGACCTCAATTTGGCTGCATTGTCTATAGATACTGGATCATCGGCTTTACTAAGAAAAACCCTATTTTTGTCTTTGTGAAACACCACTTCTGCAGGCTGTCAATTACTGGTCTTGTTTAGACAAATGAAATGTCAGACACAAATTATATACATACAGCTCACAAAAGGACATAAATAACAGACATAAAGTGTCTTCTTTTATCAGGCAGATTTTATTTATTTGTTTATTTATTTACTTACTTATTATATACTTGGCTGTGTGTTGGAGAAGTGGCTACGGAGGTGGAAGCACATTTTACCAGGACAGCACTGTCAAACCATGAAATGGGAACTGCAGTCAAACTGTTAAGGCAATAAATGCCCTAAATCCCTCCTCTAAATTGTTGAAAAACTAAAAAGAAAATCAAGAGCATTAGCATGACCTGAAGTTAATACTTTGAACCTGAATTAAAATATGAATAAGTGTTTAAGTGGAAACGCATCTGAGGCAACAAAAACTAACACCAGCAACTCATAGGTGAATCTCACAGCGTCCAGGTACATTGACAGTAGTACAGACAAGAACACTAGGCATAGTCCTGGTAAACCTACTAATCTTAAAAAGTACCCAGAGCCTTCTTTGGCTTCTCTTTTAAAACTACGTGAGAATAGTTTAAAAATTTTCATGCACAAATTTTATGTTTTGAGCTTTCTGTCTTTTTAGAGGGGCAATGTTAATCACTTTGCTTACAAATTCTACTTTTGCTTTCATAGCCTGTACATTATTTTTTTTATTTTCTTCTATATATATTTATTGGAATTTAAGTAATCAACAAAACAATTTAAAACTGCAACTGTAGGAGCAACAGAACGAGAAAGTTTCTAGTCCATCTGTCTATCAATATAAGCAACAGACACTTTATTAAACAAATGAAGAAATCCATATGAGATAAGTCATATCATTTAGCACAACATCCATGCTAGTACATTAGCAGAGGAGAAATTGTGTTCCTTTTTTAAGTGTACTATGGCAGTTTGCAGTAACAGCCAATGTAAATCCAGTATTATCCTGTAGGTTTCTTGTTTTGATTGGCATAATCCCTACGAGCACCTTATACTTCTTGCTACAAGGAAAAATGACAGTGTCTTTTTGAGGCACGATTATCTCAAGTCATAAAACTGCAGACATTACACTATCTTCAGGGAATAGTTGCACTACTGTATCAAGTTTTGCAGACATACATTTAGCATGGGAATATTTATTTTAAATACTCTTTAACTCTCAGTCTTCTTTATTATACCTTTGATGTACATCAGCTGTGGAATACTGAGACCACAAAATTAATATCTAAAAGAATATGACAAACACTTCTTCTCAGTAAGCTTGGAAGACTGAAAAGTCATTCAGTATGCAAAGAAGAAAGCTTTCTTTAAACTACTATGGCTATTACGGTCAAATCAAAATCTAGGTAATATAAAATTTATTTATTCATAAAGGCCTTTTTCTCTTAAAGGCTTTCAATACTTTACTCATAAATAGGTGCTTGATCATCAAGCATTTCCTCTGGCATCTCTTCCTTTTCTTGCATAATTTTCTGATTCTGCATTTTCCAGCAGTCATGGCCTGTACATGAACAATACAGTTGTCCTCCAGTTGTTTTAATTTTCTAAGTATATTTCTGCTGATGAAATCCAATCCAAGTATATATCCTTGGCGGTACAACTTGAGCAATGAATCCTGCAAATTTCCAAAATGCATTGAGCAGCTAATCTCAAGATTTCACGTAAATCATAAAAGACATTTTACTGCAATAATCCACAGATTAGGAAGAATAAGAGTAGTAATTTGTCTTTGAAATTCTGTGGCATGTAAATGGGAATACTACTAAATATTGCTAAACCTTGGGATTTTTATAATGCAACAAACATGTCTGTCAAAGATATAATGGGCAATTCTATTTATAGGCTGTTCAAAAGCTGTGTCTGCATAGTTGTTATGTGTGTCACAAATGTCAGTGACCATAGCCTTACAAATCTTTCAGTCAGAGAAGTATTATCATTAGCTTACAGATGAGGATCATCTGAATCATCTCAATCATTAAAGGCTGTGTGCATTTATTTTTAAGGAGCACAACATGAGAGGAGGTTGGCTGTACACCAAGAAGAGCTGGTGAGGAATATCTGACATTGACACTAAGTGAATTCCTGGAACCACTGCTAGGTGAAGAAAATGACTTGGAGTGATGCTAGCCTCATATTTAACTATAAAAACTCAATGAATTCTCTGGCCCTTAATGCAAGCCTGGTAAACTCTGTTCTTAAGGGGAGGCTTCTAGGTTTTCACTTAATACGCTTCTTTGCTCCAGTTTCCTATTAGTGCAACCTTTATCTCAGAGGCTTTTCTGCTCCTGCTCCATGTTGAACTATTCTTGTGCACTGGTTAGGTAATCTCCCCATGGGAACAATGCCTACGGCTGGTGAAGAAAAGACCTTAAATCTAAGGTGCCTTAGATGTCTCAGAGAACCAGGGACTTAAGCCAAGTACAAGCTGAACTGCTGTATGTGCGCTTTTAAAGTGCCTGCCCAACTTCATGTGATCGAAAATTTCTATCAAATTCATCTGAGAAGTATTCATTTAGTGCACTTTAAGAACATGCACTTGACAATGCAAACCACAGAACAGCAATTGTTGTGTTTAGGGTATATGCTTGATCATAACCAAAGTTTACTATAAACATACCCAAAATGGGCCACAAGGCTATTGCAGTGCAAGAAATTTAAACTTCCTTACATCTTCCGAGTTTTATTACAGAGATTGCACAGTGGAAGATTTTTTAATGGTTATTTAGATTCTTTTTTAAGTGAGAAAATATCACAGCTCCAGATCCTCCTTATGACATAATCTGTGCATGAAACACAATCAGGTATTCTGGTGCTGTGCAACAGCTTTGTATGCTACCTGTCATCCTGCAATACACAATTCTGCTTAAACCATTAATATTTTTTGTGGGACCAAATGCATCCACAGACATAACAAATACAACACACTCAAATATAAAGGAAGTCTTATAGTGATTTACGGAGATAGATTAAGGCTAATAAAATTCTGAAAATTATTCTTTTACTTTTTGGAACACGCAGAGAGAAATAGACAGCGAAAAGTGGGATATTATTTGTGTTTGGATTGTTATAGTCTGAATAATTACAGTATGGTAAGACAAAGCAGACAAAAGTTAGAAGAGGAAGAATAAAAGCATGATGTAAAGAGATTGCCTGGGAGAGTAATGTTGTTTAAAAATTCCTCATGTGTTCTTGGAACACAGGTCCAGAACTTACTTCCTAAGCTCCATAACTTGAGTTGTCATTTCATACTGTTTAGACAAAGCATCAGACTTTTGGCAGATTCATTTCAGATGCTTTGCTTCCATTCTCTCGTTTTGATGCAGCTCCCGCATTTTATATTTCCACAGGATGACACTCAGCAGAGCTCATAACTGAGGTGAGTAGCGGCAAAATGAACAACCAAACCACCACAATAATTAGAAAACCATGCCACCATCCAGTGTGGCATTCCTGAAAGAGTAAAGGATCTGTACCTGGGTGGGATTTGTGCAGCAGAAAGTTAGGTGTCCATCAGCCCCCATCCATGTATCACTAGCCCATTTAATCACCACTTAGGGACTATTAGGCTTGACAGCATGAGCTCTGTCAATCATAGTTGGTACAATGTAGTGCTGAAAGTGGAGCAGTCACTAAGGATGGCCCTATTTCTAGCTAACTTGTTTTGGCAGAATGTTTGTGTGCATCAACAGACTGAAATGTCAGAGAGTTGAAGATGATGTGGGTGAACGTGAAAAACCAGAGAAGACTGCAGAGAAAAAGGAAGAAACCAGAATAAAAAGTGAGCAAGTAAATAGAAGGAAGAGCAGAAGATTAATGGTATGAATCAATGCTGTAAATAATATTCTTAAAACAAAGACACAGGAAGTTTTGCATTAACAATATATTTCAATCAGGTGTCATAGGCAGGATAAGCATCAACGAAATGGATCATTCAGCTTATTAAACTATTTATATCACAAGTGCCCTTTAATCACTTGTTATACCACTAAGTACTCTTCTGTAGTCTCTATAACACAAAAGGATGGAAAGAGGCAATAGAAGTCTCAGGTGTGAAGAATTTTGTACCCTATGATATAAAGACCTGCACCCCACTGAAGCTGCCCTTTAACAATATTCACAGAGCTCATAACACTTCAATACATATTCATATCTCTTTATGACTAACTAAAGCTCTAAGTAATATTAATATCATAGATATTTTGCATGTTTACTAGGTGTTCCTGTTCTACACAATTACTACCTATTTCCACTTACATTTCACAAACAATCTAGGTATGAAAAGTTTAATCCTGCTTTTGTGGTTTATTGTAACAGAGGGCTTCTTTCTTTGTTTTCCCCTGGAGTGGATGGTTCATTCTGGGTACATCTATGCTTAGTTCTTTTGCATCTGTACTTAGCACAACAAAGTAGAGAATATGCAACAGGCACGAACAATGGAAAGCTCTTCAGGGTGCAGATAAAATACTCCAGATAATGGCACAAGTGTTGCCCCTTAATTTGTCTAAAAGAAAATGGAAATAGGTCTCTTCTCTGCATAAACCAAAAATAATGTCAACAACTTGGTTATTTTAGGAGAGTGAAACATGCCAGAATGGCCTGTTTACAGAAAGTAGATTAGCTCAGAACTCTATTTCTGTTGCTTATTCTGCATCAATGCTTTGTTTCTCTTCTCTTGCTTTACCCTATTATGATAGTATAACACGCTCAGAAAAAACATGTAGCAGGTTTTTCAGTGGGTCTGTTGGTACAAACTGGTGAGCCAGTCCATGCAAAGAGATGTCATGGACACAGCTGGTAATTCCTGTGTGGTAGAGGCAGAATGGAAAGATCTCGCAAAAGTAAAGTTCTATGAGTATGTCATGACAATTGTAAACAGGAACTGTCTGTTATAACATTATCTGGAATTTGATGTAATGTTATCCATAACTGGTTTTACACCAGCAACTACCATAACTACTTTTTAATGCCTTCCTTTTAGCTGGCAGCTACAGTTTCTGAAGTGACACACACATACAGATGCCTCCTGTAAGATAGAGCAGAGTCCATTTCTCTTCAGGTTCATGTCAAGTGGCAGCACAGTCACAAACCATTGAACCACTAAAAAGTTTGGTTTGGAAGTGAGCATTGAATATTCATCTAGTCCAACCACTTCCTGCAGCAGGCACGGATGTCTTCAACCAGATCGGGTAACTCAGAGCCCTGTCTGACCTGACCTTGAATGTTTTCAGGAATGGGTTATCTAGCACCTCTCTGGGCAACCTGTACCAGTATTTTATGACCCACATCACTGAAAAATTCTTCTTTATATATGCTTTTGTAGTTTAAAAACCACAACCTCATCTCCTATTGCTACCATTGACCCAATCTTTCTTATAATCCATTTTCAGGACCAAAAGCCTTCTCTCCTCTAGGCAAAGCACCAGCTTTCTCAGCTTTCCCTCACAGACCTATTCCAGCCCTCTGACCATTTTTTTGCCCTCCTCTCGACTTGCTCCAACAGGTTCCCACCTTTCCCTGTACTGAGGACTCTAGACCTGGCAACAGTACTCCAGGTGGGGTCTCATGAGAGCGGAGGGGGAGCTCTTAGTTAGGAGCTAGGGGTGTTAACATAAAACCTTTACCCAGGCTACTAGCTATTTGGCTTTTTCAACACTCTTTTTAGCCCCATGCTAGCAGCCCGTGTAAGTTTCTGCAATGCTGTACAGCGTAACATACCCACCAGGAGAATATTTCCCAAACAGCTGCGCAGCGCTATGGCTGCCTGAGCACAGACTGTCACACCCATAGCCAGCCCGTGTTTACAGCAGCACCAGCAGCGCCCTTACATTTACAGGCTGCTGAGCGGCGGCCTGCACGGGGGGCGGGCGCGGCCGTCCTGGGGCGGGCATTCCTGGGCGGCCATTCCCTGACGGGCATTCCCGGGCTGGGGTGGGAATTCCCGGGCGGGCACTCCCGGGCTGGCGCCGGTGGGCGGACATTTCCGGGTGGGCACTGCCGGGGCCGGGGCCGGGGCCGGGGCCGGGGCCGGGGCCGGGGCCGGGGCCGGGGCCGGGGCCGGGGCCGGGGCCGGGGCCGGGGCCGGGGCCGGCGGGCGGGCACTCCGCTCCCGGGCGGTGTGGGGCCCGGGGCCCGCCCAGGGCGATTCCCGGCGCGGGGGCGCCACCTGGCGGCGCGGGGCGGGGCGCGGGCCGTGAGGGAGGGCGCTGCCCCGGCCCGGCCCGGGAGTGCAGTTCCCCGCCGCCCGCACCACCCGGCCCCGGACTTCGCCTTTTTGTTTCACCGGAGCATTACGTCATCCTCTTTCTCCACGTGGAGGTAGCCTGGATATAGTATTTAAAGATTCGCCCCGCTGATTAAAATTCCTTGTTTCTGTGCTCCTCTGTTCTGCTTTTATAGAAGCAGCGCGTTCGGACCCTGAAATATGTCAAATGGGAGAGAGATTTCTGCCTGAAAGACACGACCGGTTTCTTTTGCCATATTCAGTGAACAAAATACATACTGTTGGAACAACACACAAAAACAGAACAAACGGTGGTTTGAGAGATCCTTTGTTCTTTTCAATCCTAAAGGAAAGCTTTTGATAGAAAAAAAGAAAAAAAAAAGCCACCTGCTATCACAGGTGTCAGTTCACCTTAAGAAGAGAACTGCATCAGACCCGTCTTATTTTAGTCCTTGAACACAAAAGTGCTGCTGGCTGAATCAAATTTGTTTCAGTGGTAGAATGTCTCTAACAAGGTTTTCACTATCATCATCCCTGCAGTACAGCCAGGCAGGAGCCATGATGGGCACTATGGGAGAGAACTCATGGATAAAGCAAGCACAGCTCTATGGATCTTTTAAAATGCTAGTTTTCATGAAGTACACATATTTCTTGGCATTAAAAAAAATGGCAGTAAATACGACAATTATGTTAAGGATTTAATAGTGATACAAAAATTAAAGAAAATAGATGTCATTCCTTCTCCTTAGAAATAATGATGCTACAGCTGACATTTTGATATATGCATTTCTGATGTCATGGCAGTATTTTCTAACTCATCATACCTAATTTCTTCTGAAGTTTAACTCAGAATCAAACTCTTCTGACTCTGAAAATGAAATAGTAGGGAGCAAGAGGCAATTTCATTTATGTTTAAAGCATTAGCAATTCTGCAATTAGCTCAATAATGTACAAATTCAAAGATAGAGTGGGCATTTAATGACTGTTACACTTATATATAGATACATATATATATACATACGTACACTGTGTATGCACTGTAGAATATGTATTTGCCCATACAACTTTGATCTCTAGTCAGTAATTTATAATCTACAAAATTAATCATTGAGTGAAACACTATAGCAGAAGTGCTAATTTTACAATAATACAGTAAGCAACTAAAAAGAGACCGTGTCCTTGCTCACATCAGATAACTCCAAGACATGGTTTCTACACACACATTTACTGATTCTTAATAGCATGATCTTATCACTGTATGTTATTTGAGTAACTGGAAATTGAATTTTATCCTGCAGCAAAACCAAAATAAATATATAACTGTATAAGCATATAAATGAGGATAATAGTATTTTTTATAGATTGAAATTTCTGGGAACTTTTCATGGGAAAATCACAATGCTTTATTTAAATTCAGTATAATGTTTCAGGTAGATGCAGCTTGATTTGAATTTGAAAAATTGACATAGTGTTTCAGGCCTTAATCAGGGCAACTAATAATGTGGCATTTAGGCTCTTGGGCTGAATCAAATTAAGAAGCCACTAGGGTTTTTTCAAGAAAACTCTTCTTATGGTACATCCTGAAAGCTTTAATTTTAGCATCAGTTTCCTTCTTTTTTCCCAGTTTGAGCTTAGCTTTCCATCTGGCCTGTTTTTCTCATGAGGTACCAGTAGCAAGCTGTAGCAGAGGAGATAGGTTGAAACAGTGTATCTACTAAAAAAAAAAGTTCTTGTGAGGTTTGTCAACAGCTAAATGTCTGTTGTTAAAAAGGTGGTGCTCTCCATCCACTGTCCAATCTTGGCCTCTCCATCTTCTCTTTATCACTCTAGTCCATAGCAGCACCATTTATACACTCACAGCTAAGCTATGGGGAGAAAACAAACTGTTTGCATTGAAAGTAACCAGACATAATATTGAATAATCCATATGGGAGAAGGAAAGCTTACTCTACTGAATCTGATTTGGATTCCATGGTGACATATGATCTATTGCAGTCAGCTTTTCAAATTATCTGCTGAGCTTCTGTGTGCATTTTCTAGGTCCAGTTTGCAGTTTGTTATTAGATCCTCTATGTCCATGCAATTTACACAAAAGTTCTCCTCAAGAACTGTCAGTGGCTTTTTCTGCTGCGACCTCAGCCTTTTTAAAGATTACTCAAAAGACACTCCAATGGTGCAAGACGACGTGGCTTTCCTGAGTAAGACCTAAATTACCTGCTATTGGTGAAACACATTTCTCTTCCTGTAGATTAGCAGATTAGTTAGTTCTGCAATGACTGCACTATAGCAACTTGTGCATGTATATAATGTGCATGTTAGTTTTTCCAGTGACGTACAAGAAGTTCTGTGAAAATATGAAATAGTAGCAAATAACTGAAATACTGGCTCTTTTTTATTGACTAATTAAATAATTTCTTATATTTCTATTTCTGTTTTTAAAATGATGATGTCACTTCTCACAATTGCTGAGTCCTTAGTATTCCCACTGATTATTGCTGAAACTTGGACATAGTGCATTTTATTTGCCCAGTACCTAACGTGATATTGCCTTATACTGTCGGCAAAGTTTCATAAGGCATAGAAAAGCAGAAATTGTTCAATCTCAGTTCAGCAAAAGAGTCTCAAACACAAAATACACCTTTCTTACTCCTTTTATTCATACGCAGCTGGTGTTACTTAATTTAATTGCTATGTGAGGGGTTGAGAAATGTCATATTAGTACTTCCATGAGGTTAAGGTTTGTGTTCAAAGTAGCACTCAAAGTAGTGCAGAGGCCCTTTTTTTCTTTTATCAGTGTAAACCATAGTCTGCTTTGTAGGCTAATGGAGAGAAGTATACAGAGGAAAAAACCACTTTTTTTTGTCAGTTGACTTTGCAAATTTCTTAGGCAAATAGCATCTAGTGTGAACAAGCAAAAGAAGCCTAGGCAAAACGCAGAGAACCACAGTAAATCTTTTTGGGGGTGATTTTTTTGTTGTTGTTGTTTTTATTTTTGTTGTTGTTTGTTTGTTTGGTTGGTTGGTTTTTTGGTTTTTTTGTGTTAGGCTAGGGGGGGGTTGTTTTGTTTTTATTTGGTTGGCTTTTTGTTTTTTTCTTTAATGCAACCTACAAGATAAAATAGAACATTGTAAAAGCCGAAACAGATTCAATAGTGTAAGCAGCCGCGCAGCTTTCTCCCTTATGGATTAGCTAATAATACGTTTTTTTATTTTGGAAGCAAACAGGTTGTTTTCTCTTCATGTTACTTAGATTAGCAGTGAACATACAAAGAGTACTACTATAGAGCTCAGTGGGAAGGTGGGAAAAAGAGAAAATGAATATAATTACAGAATTCCTAGCATCCTCTTGTTGTATTTAGCTAAACATGTTTTCTAAAATTACTTTGGTTTTTTTCAGAATTGGACTTAATCCATATTTTTAGTGAGTCTTGGGCCTTATGTAAATCTTCAACTTTCAAGAGTCACAGGACCACCTCTAAAAAGATCTGAATACTTGAGGGAAAATTGTATTTTGTAAATACAGAATGCTCCACAAATCTTTGTGCACCCTGAGCCCTCTCAAGTAGTTGAGTTCTGTGTCTCTGTGAGCTACTGACAAATTCATATAATTTTCTTCAAGGTAATCTAGTTTTACTTGTCTCTCCAGACTACACCTGTCTTTCCCAGTATGGAGGTTCCTCAAAGATCTGAACAACTGGGAAATTTTCATAGTTTTACTTTCTAAATAAGATTGGAAATAGTAAATTAGGTCTCTGACTTGAGATTATGACAGTCTCTGATAGCTATGAAACAAATGCACAGAAGGGTCTGCATATACACGTTTCTACTGGAACCATAGAATTCTGTTAAAAATTTAACTTTCAACACCAAGGAACAAATCTCTTCAGCATGACATCTCTTTCGAGTAGTTAGTGGAGAAATTGGAGAGTAGTCAAAATAGGAAAGGAGGGACCAAATTCTATCAGCATTCATTTTCTACAAGTGGAGTGTCCTGCAATCATACAGTACCCAATGCTACTTAACTCTTTGTCCTAAGAAAAAATTACACCAGTGATTGAATCTGTGAATTGTAATGGTTGCAGTATCATTGCCATTATGCCCTTTATTGCATCTTTTCCCATTGGAATTATCATTTAAATTCCATTTTAAATTATGCCACTGTTTTTTATCGTTCTGATATTTTGATAGCCGTCATGGCAAGAAGTACATAGTTTTTGCACTGTATTTTATATTTGGGTTTGTATGCTATGTGGGCAGTATAATTTTTGCATTTTATCTGTAAGACTCTTTTCATTATCAACATTTTAGTCTGATGGGTTGTGGGTTTTTTCCTTTCTGCTGCTTTTAGGTTGTTAGAAATAAATGTGAATGGTAATTCCCAAATTTTTGGTACTTGTGATCATATGAGTCTTTATAAATACTATTCTTTTTTAAAGGTAAAAGGTGCTTTATCCAAAACAAACTACACTGACCTATGCTTTGTGTGGAGGATAAAAAATTGAGAAAACCGGTGACTCTAGCACAGCTTCCCTTTTGGCATATGCACATTCATTCCTGGTACCCAAATCTCCTTCAGGATGTGTGCAGGTAAAAGGAACAGTGATGTATCTTAGATGCTGTGTACACCAGCCTGTGTAAGGGGTTGAAGCCAGAAACTTTACTGTGTCTTTGCTTTTATAGGATTCCATGCTGTGAATATCCTTAACCTGGAAACTCTCTCCTTTCAGTTTTCCTGGTGCTTTGTAGCTCTGTATTTAGCCTAAGCAGAACATTCTTAGAATCCTGCTCTCAGAACTAGATGTAATTATGATATTAAAGTTTCAGTGCTTATGCTATCCTTTTTGTATTTTTTCCTTTTGGTTCAAGTGTGTGGTTTAAAAAGCAAAACAAAATAGAACAAAAAGCTCCAGTCAACAGTATTTTAAAAGAAATAAAATTTAATTCCACCAATAAAATCCAAAACCTCTGTATTTACAAAAATTAAAGAAAGAGAGGGAGAGAGAGTATGTCTTTTACAATAAAAATTATCTTATTTAAGGTAATATCATTTACTGTTCCAGCAACTTAGCTGCAACCTGGCTGATTTCTAAAAATTCAGTACTAAAGAAGAGAAAGGGAAAAATAAACCCTTGGCTCAGTAAAAAATTTCTACGCTGTGGGTTTTGACAGAGTTTAAAAATAAAACCGAGACAAGGTAAATCTAGGAGGGTTTTTTTGCTGTTTAAATTGCACACTGACCCTTTAAACACTGTTCCAAGCACTATAGCCTTAGGCACAGCCACAAGGCATAACCATTCCCTGTAGTGTGACTTCATCACGGGTTCTCACCTCCCTGCCCAGCCAGTCCTGAAATATCTGGTAACTTTTCTTGCCCCACTTTAGGTGTGCTATATCCCAACATAATGAAAAATAGCTGCTACTGCTACTGCTTTCTACACAAAGAAATACATTGGAGAAGTGAAGGTAAAAGAAGCTTTGTTGATTTCCCACCTAGAATTCAGGCAAAATTTTAAAGATAAGGTCAATTTCCTTATATGCCACACCTTCCCCACCCTTCCCCCCATACAAATCCCACTACAATTAAAACTGCACAGTTTTTTAGATGTAAACAATTCCTTGAGCTATTTATAACCACGTGCTGAAGATTTATAAGAACATTTTTAATCATAAAATGTATTTTAGTGACTCTAAAATCTCAACATTTTAGTAGTTGAGTAGAACATTTAGCAAGTAAATGTAGTATTTTAAATCTGACACAAGCCTATTCATGACTAAAAAAATAAAAGAAAACATAAAAGCCATAAATCCATTTTAAGATGGTAGTATTATTTCCTCCCTATTATTTAATTCTTTGCATGGGTCTCCACATTCATGAATTATTTATGAAAAGATATAGGGTTTAATTTTTATACAGTATCTTGTGTTCTCAAGTAAAACATAGAATTAAGATAACAAGTTTGGGCTGACCTGCTAAGTTCCATGCCCTATCTGTAGTACACATTTCTGTATTTTTAAGGCCAAAATTGGTATCAGTCCCATTTCCTAACATATTAATACACATGGAGCAAAATAATAATCTGTTCCTAGGATTCACATTAACCTACACAATTAAAAAAAGAAATCTATGCTCTTGACTACCTGAAATATAATAAGCTATGCCTATTTAAGAATATCATAGTCACAATCGCAGAGGTTTTGTAGAGTCTTGATGGCAATCAGAAAAACTGTCGTAACAATATTCTGTACTTAAAAGTGACATTGCTTCTTTGGTGATGTCAATCTAAAAAGAAACAAATGCACACAAAAATCCCAGAAGAAATACTGTTATCAGAGAAGTTGCTGGGGAAAAATAACAACAGTCATGGCATAAAATAAAACATCTACTTAGCATTAATTAAAGCTCTGTGGTGAACAACTTCATAACTGTTTTCTAAATCACCTGTCAGCTATCTTTATTACTTTCTGTCTTCTAATTTTCCATCTTTCTCTGTACTTGTTAAGGCCATACCATTCTGTTGGGGTCAAGCCTCGATTTTCATTGGTGACCGTGCACATTCAGATAGGAAACCTTGTGGTTATTTTCAGTGTAGTAACTGTCTGAGCTTGCCAAAAATGGTTCTCAAAGAAATCCCCTCATAGCCTTATTATTTGCTGGACAGAAAAAGCTGAATGCCACAGTTCTACTCTGCAAGGTTTGTCTGACATCAGAACTTAGGTCTGCAGACTTCAGTAACTATGGCTTACGTTACTGCTTATAGCTCTTCTAAGTAAGTCTTGGAAGAGTTAATGCTGATATTAGTTAGCAGTTAATTTAAAAAACAGCATTTTCTCATTGATTGCCTTTCCGTTTCATTTGTTTTTTGAGATATTCGTCCTGCCATGCTGCTCTTGAAGATGATTCATTACCAAAATTGCCACCTAACCCCAAAGAGAGAAATAGATTGTTTTCCATCATTTATGTTTTTTGCCACTGCATGTCAAACAGCTTTCTTTTACATACAAGGCATTCTTTAGTTCAGTAATCACATTCAAAATAGGTGTTTTTTACTATCTGACAGGTTTTCCAGAGATAAGTTCACTGAAATTCAAGTGATCAAAATCTACCTATAAAGTATTATAATTCAGGTTCTGGACTGTTGCAGTTAAAATATTACAGAAGATTGTACAGTCTCATTAATATATGTCAAGTTATTATTTGGACTTCTTACTTGGTTTTTTTGTGGGGGTATTTCCTTTCACAGAGATAAAAATTTTAAAAAAGATGAGAGAAATTTTGATACAATACATATAGATTTTATCTACACCTTGAGATATATGCATCCACCCAAAATATTCATACTAGCCTAATTCAATAAAAAACAGTAGCTCAAATCTGTAAAAATTGGCTCATTTTCAACACCAATTTCTAAGTCCCCATGTGTTTTGTTAAGACTAGCTCCATTGTTGCTTTATCTCATTAAGACACAGACTTTGTGCCCACATGATGTGACAAGTTCAAGAGCAAGACACTCTGCAGGTCACCTGCCCTTCAGCCATGGGACTGGCTTGCAGACAAAGTAAATACATGGAGCTAATATGTGTATTCAGCATATAGCATTGAGTGATTTCCAGTAATAAATACTGCCTGTAATTGCAGCCGTGGGCAGTGAACTTGCCCTTTTGAGAGCTGTCTCCAAAACATACTGTAGAAAAGCCCTGTGTCTCCTAGCTCACGATTTGGCAGTCTCTATATGGCACCATCACTCTTTCAGTTTTCCTTCTTCCCATCCCCCTCACATTTTCAGATTAGTGGAGTAATAAAGGGAAGTGAGATGCACTAAGCTGTGTATGTGAATGTCTGTGTGTATGCACATGCAGTGTGTGAATAAGCGAGACACGTAGAGAAAAAATGTAAAAGTATATACCTTTCAGATGTTCTCAATGCATTACAGTGTTTCCTATCCTTGCTCCCCTATGCTATGTTCCATCCATTCTTAACTTTCTTGTCCTGCTGAGTGTTCTGTCTTCAAACCACAACATTGCCATTGTAATTCTGTCATGGTTTTAACCCCAGCCAGCAGCTAAATACCACAATGCCTCTCAACCCATCAGCTGAATCAGGAAGAAAATTGGAAAAATAAACACAGAAAACACATGGCTTGAGATAAAAGCAGTTTAATAGGTAAGGCAAAAGCCACATATTCAAGCAAAATAAAACAAGGTATAAATTCACCATTTCATATAGGTTGTCAGGTGTTCAGCTGTCCCCAAGAAGTCAGGGCTTCATCACGCATGACAGTGGCTTGGTAGGACGAACACCATAACTCAAAATGTCCCCCTTCTTCCTTTGTTCCCCACTAAGCATGATGCAGTATGGTATGGAATATTCTTTCGGTCAGTCAGGGTCACGTGTCCCAGCTGTGTCCCCTCCCAACTCCTTGTGCACCCCCAGCTTACTCACTGTTGGGGTGGTGTGAGGAGAAGAAAAGCCTTTCACTCTCTATAAGCACTGCTCAGCGGTAACAAAATCATCCCTGTGTTACCAACACAGCTTCTCGCACAAATCCAAAACACATACCCACACCAGCCACTGTGAAGAAAATTAATTCTCTCCCAGCCAAAACTAGCACAAATTCATAAACTGCTCTTCCAGTAACTTGTTTCTTTCTCACAATAATGTCCTCAAAAGAAAATGGAGAATTAGCCTACAGTTTTCTACTTCAGAAGTTATCCTTGCATCTTAGCAGAATATTATGCTTTTAATTTAAGTTCTAACTGCTTCCTGAAACAGGACCTGGGTATAGCTAATTACTTCAGAATATTAGACTATAGTCCTGTTGGTACCCTTGAATTTATACTCCCATGGCACTCACAGCCTAAAATGATACTGATGACACTTCAAAGATGTTTAGCCTTCCCTTTGATATTTCATCTACCTTTCACCACAGTGTTTGGTATTCCTGTGTCTTCCCTCATCAGAAGAGAAGTATTTTTTATATATTTAATGTTGCTACTGTATAATTATGTGATTCACCTTAAACACTGGAAAATAAAACTATGTAAAATCTATATGCAATACTAGACCTTATTCTTAACATATCAAAAAGCCATCACACATGGACAAGTACTAAACCATATAGTCTCATGATAAATTACTCTGATGTATTACCCCCATCCTCCCCTGCCTTGAAATGTATACTACGAGGAATGACCTATCCTTTTACAGTTTCTGTGAAGAGCTCAGCAGTTCCTGAAGGTCAGTTATGATTAAGAGAGGAAGAGGGAGGAAAAAGCTGCCATTTAGAAGAGTCCTATGAATTAAAAGGCTTCTAGAAACTGGATGTCTTTGTTTTAGTTTAATTTAGGTTTTGGATTATTGATTAAATTGGAGTGGGGAGCAGAATATTTATTGTGATTTAGCTCAAGGGTTTGGAAATTGTAAGATAAAGTCCAGAAACCATTATGACTAAAAAAAAGACATTGGGGGAGGGTAAATCCCACTAGCTTTCAAAAACATAAGTCATATTTTCTCTGTATAAACAACAGCATAACTTTTTTTTTTCATTTTAAATGTAAACAAGACTTTTAAACAATCTCATTGCTCAAATAACAGTTGCTTGTTTGTTTTCCTGAAAATGCCAAGTATTCAAAGAGTTAATCTCATCTAAACCATTCCTTTTCTAGCTGCGCCCCAGTGTCTAAGACAATGTCAGCTGTCTTCTGACTTTAGTTTCCAAGCAGCTCAACTGTGGCTAATTTTTGATGATACAGGTGCATCTTTACTATCAGGAACATGTTACATAGCAGTCAGTTACAATTAAAAAACCCCGAACCCTGTAGTCTAGTTTTCTGTGAAGGAGTAAGTTTTGAATTTCTGGTAATAATAACAGTAATAACAACAACAAGGATTGGCAAATGAAAATAAAGGCTTCAAAAGACCTTCTAATGGTGGATTAATAAGGTACATTAAATTTGTGAAAACTGCAAGCTATACTTCTTTTCTTAATAAATTCCAGGTTTAATATAGTTTCATTACCTTGTGCTCTGGCTCATGAGTCTTACCAGTTTCATTCCATCATTAACACTTGTGTAGTAATGTCTAGCTAAAAAAGATGAGTGTTTGTCACAGTATATGACTTCATAGGTCTGAAAGCCCAGTAGTACATCTGAAAGAATACTAACAGAAATTATAGGTATAATAATGCACTGTATCTCCACTCTTTTTTGAGGTACACAGGCAAGCCAGCATACTTAAGATGGTTTGTCCTCCTTCAACATGCTTCTGAGATAAAAAAGATTTAACATTTTGTATTCAGTTGAGAGTTCCTGCCACATGTTCTTTTAATGAAGCCAAATGTACTGAAGACACCCCAAACATCTCTTAACCCTCGTGAAAAAGCCAGCTGAGTTAAGTTTGTGTCTGGCCAAACTTAAATCTACATCACTATTTTTCTGTGTTCCTGTGTCTATTAACTGGGACTTCTCTAATTTTGGAAAAAATTACATTTGGCTCTAAAAACAAAGACATATTTCCTTCCACTTTCTCACATAAGAACTGTGACATTTGTTGTATACTCATAGTGCTAGACAAAAAATTAACAAACTTAGAAATAAATCCACAATACGTTTATAATTCACCTTAATTCCTAATTTTTTCTATATGAAGAATTTAAGTTTTTAGATAGTTTTGTATGTATTTCAACATCTTCTTTGCACTTAGGTTTATTGTGGTTTTTTTATTGATGTATCTTCAGCTATATACTAACTGTATCTTTTAAGTGAAATTTGGACTAAGAATTCTATTTCCATCATAATTTAGGAAGTAGTTTTTTAATTCTTAAGATGCAAAAGACCTCTATAATCAGACTGTCATGACTAGGGTTGTGTAAATTTTACTTTAACAATATACTCCCCAAGCTGTATTTTTTCTGTGAGGAGTTCTGAGAAACAATCCACAGTACCATGAAACTGAGGAAAAACTGCATTCATTTTTTCTGCATCTGCCTGAGCAAGCATTTAATGTAAATTTATGTATTATATTTCTTATTCTTCTCTTTGAGAAAAGTACTAACATTGGATGATCCTGATCCCCTTTATCAGGCTAGAGGAAGATTAAGGCATTACAATCTAACATCTGAAGCATTTTCATCAATTCTAGAAATACTATTTGATTCCTTCCCACCTAATTATATGTTCTTATATGAAAACAGCAGAAAAAAATAAAAAGTCATTTGGTAGAGCAAAAGAATCCATCAGTCAGCTTACTCATTGATTTTTTTATTCCTTTCTCCAGTCAATCTTCTTTCTCCCTCAAATCTCTAATAACTTCTGAAGGCACTACATACACTCATCTAAATAATTGAAGGCCTTACAACAGTTTCTTTTTCTGGGTGGATGTGGGGCTGTATAGTGTACAAGGCTGATTCCTTCTTGCATCCCATGAGAGTAGATGAGTTGCCTAGAAAATTATGCCTGTGATTTGGGGATTTATTGGCCTTTTAAATTTTTTCTCAGGACTCCCATTTTTTTCTAAGTAATGGAGGAAAATAAGAAAGAGGCAGTGGTTAAGGCATGGAGAAAAACACTTCTTGAAGGCCAAAGTTTTGTTAAGTAACATTTCTTTAGAGCAGAATGACATTGCTAGTAGTTCTTGGCCTTCTAACTTTCAATAAGCATTTCCCAAAACCACCATGTACACAATTCCAGGAAAAGAGGATCATATTTTTCACAGATACATATTGCTCCTTTGATGAATGGCCTAGAGATCTGGTGGATCCATGTTCTTTGTGGATATCATATCCCAGTTCACACAAGGATGTTTTAAGATCTTTCTCGATCTGCTCTAAACTTTGTTACAAGCTACCTTATATCACCCAGCCTTTCCATCAAAAAAGGTTTGACCTCTCGCTAGTGTTGCAGCGAGAATATCAGTTTAACTTTTTTGGAGACAGGGACTGGAATCTGCTTGTGTATCACAACAACACTAATACTTAGCAATGACTTTCTGTTTGCAGAGTTTCAGAGACAAGTATATTAATTTACCGTACCAAATTATTTGTCCTGCAGATGATCTTCGGTTCTCTGCCCTCCCTGCACGCAACACCCCAACCCAATGCTACCATAACATGTTTGCACATGTTGGCTGAAACCATTTAGAAAACCTTTGTGTTTCTTCTTATTTCTACTGCTTATACCAAATACTTGTAAAGCCATCACTGAGACTGCAAATCTCTGATGAATATAAAGTAAAAAGGGAATCACAACTTAGAACATGCACAAACAAACAAACTGGCAAAGGAAACACAAAAAAGAAGAAATATAGATATATTGTGAGGGGGTTCTATTTTATGATTTGAACTGCTTATTTATAGTGAAAAAGCTACTGCTGAGAAATGGCATTCTACCTACATTGTTTCACAGTCTGTTATAGTAATTTGCTGTGCTAAATTATTAGTTTTGAAGTTGCTGGGTTCCCCATCACTATCTTCACCACAGGAATGATACTGCAGTGTGGCCCATTAGCTTCCCCTGAGTTGTTATTTCAATAGCTGTACACATATACCTCTGATTAATGAAACAGCCTATTTATAAAAAAAGTCCTTTTACTGAAGTGTCCCATCAGAGATTTGTGGAAGTTTGTCTTAAATGTTGGCTACCTTATCACATGATGCTGAGAATGATTAAAATTATTGCATTTAACAGCACACTTCGGGTGCACCTCTTTCTCATTCTCAGTGATAGTACTACTTTGGCTGAGAAGAGAGAAGAGGAAATGCTCAGAAACATTAATATTCTCCCAAATTATCCTGTATTTTCTATGTAGATAAAACCAACTTCCAGTTTTTCGTCAATTTAAAATTAATAAATAGCAGAGATATTATTTTTCACTAACAAGGGAACTAGTAAATTCATACTGCAGAGTTTCTTCATTATTAGTCAGGTATTTTAATATGTTCTGCTCTAAAACACATGTAATGTAATGACTTAGGAAAATATGGCAAATTTTGATTTAAAGATTAGTCTGTTTTCCTTAAGAAACAAGGGTTTCTAACAAATGCCATTTTATGAGAAATCAGTTTCTGTTGTCATTCAAGCTGATGAAACTTTTGTTACTCGAGATTTACAGGAGTAAAAAAAAATGGTTTACCTGCATAGAAAAAGAAATCAAATGTGTTTATAATTAGTGTATTTTCAAGACATGCCTAAAAAATATAATAGAGTATATCTCAGGTGGGTAGAAATTCGGAGTAATGGAAGAGCTCAAAAACAATCTGATCTATATACCTGCAGGTCTCTGAGAAAAGTAAGCCTTAGCTGCAGCAGGATCAGTCACATAGTAACAGCTAACTTTTAAGTAACTGTAAGAAATACTTCTGAGTCAATGATTTCTGTAAAGAATGGGCTAGCTCACATCTATCCAGGGTATATTCCACTTCGAATCATCAGATCTACTTGTTAAGTGTTGGACTGTTTTCTTCTCTTCTTTCTACACTGGATGGAGTGCTTTTGAGATTTGTCCAGCTCCTTACTCATTATTACATAAAGTGTGCACCCATAGCCTGCTCCAGATAGGATACTTTTTCTGTTTAAGCCATACATTTTGCCTATGCATATTATGTGAGCAGATCTGAATTTCCAAAGATGCAATGTTTTTATCCCAGGAAAGAAAGCCCAAACAAACAACAAATAAACAAAAAGTCTTCAGGTCTGTCCAGCTGAAAAACTAGAATAGAATACAACTAGACTTTTTTTCCTAGGAGTGATCACAAAAGATATCCAGAAATTAATGTGGATTAAGAGAAAAAAAGCTGATAAGGATGTGGGTTAAGAGATTTAATGTAGGTCAAGTGAAAAAAAGCTCACTGCTGACAGATACTGATGTATTCTACACTAGAGTCTAAAGAGTTCTCTATCATTTAGAAAAGTAGAACCTCGGGTTTCAGGAAGTTTTATTAGCCAAATCTTTAACAAACTTTTAAGGTTTGCAACCAAGTCTTTGTTTCTCCTGTAAACTTTATTATGTAACCAGTAGTTGCTGCCAACAGGCAACGCCTGCCTCACATCAGCCTCAGTTATGACAGCTGCCTCTTCCTGGTGGGTCTTTGAGCTTTTGTATGGATTTTCCTGACTTTGGGAACCTCTAGTCCAGCTCTGTCTAGTGCTCAGCACCCAGAACTTGCTGTTGCTGTTGTTGCTGCATTCCATACTGACTGATGATTCAAAGACTTTTGAGGATGCTTACATAGCTAAGGGGCTGATCATTTAAAAAGTCCTCTGTCTATAGTGCTTATCAAGATTGGTGGCATCATCCTATGACCTTGCATCAGTAGTTTGGCTCAAAATAAGAAATCCCTAGTGACTTATCTGTACCATGTCCCAAAACACTCTTGTTTTTGCTTCTGTTCTCCCATACAACATCGTATCGCCTAGTAGATTTTTTAGAAGAATAAATGAGATGAGAGCTTGACACTACATGTCTGCAAGCTATAGTATGTGCCAGTCAGCTCACACAATTTTTCAAGTTCACCTTCCTCTTTGGGATTTGAGGTCAGTAACATTGGCAGGAAGAGAAGCAGGAACAAGGTAAAAGGGCATCAACTTCTATGCCTTCTTGGCCTGATAAACTTGTTTCAGAAGGAATTTTGCTGTAGAGATAAACAATTCAAGGTCAAGTCAGTCATGGAATTTTGTATCTCCAGAAAAGTAATTCTAGCGAGGAAAGTTTCATGCATGCAGAAGGAAATCACTTCTGGCTGAATGACTTAAAAGCTTTAAAAGGCTAGAATCTAAAATTCAAGTAAATGTATTTTATGGCATCTCTTGTATGTTTAATAATGGAGATAGTAGATCTTTGGGAAAAACACTAGCAGGAAAAGGCTAGACAAATTTCATATCTCTCTAAATCATTCATAGAATATGACTCTGAAGTCCTTTAATTTATTCTGGGTGACCTACTCTGCTACCTAGCCATTAAAAGTGGGTCTCAGTCACTAGGACAAAGGTTGTTCTGGGCTAAAAGGTATTAATCTGACTGAATTCATGGAGCCTTCCACAGCAGTGTAGATCAGGAATACCTGCTCCTGAATAAAAGGCCAAATGATATACAGATATTTGTATGCATAATTTGACCCACTAAGATTGCAACATATTCAAAATAGTAAAGAATGTGAAATTCTGGTCTCAACTCTGCCAACTCACCAGTAGTCAATTAAAAGTAAGTTTCAGGGTGGAAATGAGGAGACGTGGGAGCAGGTCGTGTAGGGTGTCTGTTGGTCTGTCTGTCTGTCTGTCTGTCTGTGTAAAGTTTTCCCTCAGAAGGCCTGTCCTTCATTTAGTTCTTTTAATAAAATGAGTAGTTGTCTGGCTCTTAGAGACAAAATTTTTAGGAGAAAACACTCTGGAATGAGTGCCTCCTCCCAAGGGAAATGGGCCTCCCCCTTTCCTCCACTAATGAGAAAAATTAAGTAAATAAGTAAAAATTAAGTAATGAAAGTGGGAGAAAAAAAACCCTAAACTATTTATTAACACAAAATAAAACTGGGAAAACAACAGGGAAAAGAAGGAGGAACCAGTAACTGGTAACTGCCCATGAGGAGCCGGTAACTGATCCTCCTCAGCCTCTGGGAAGGGGAGTCCACACAGCAGGCTGCTAGAGAATGGCAAATGGAAATAGACCTTTTAACTCTTCTTCGGTGCTGGTTCTCCTCCTCACAGCAGGCGATGCTGGTGGATCTCTGTGTCCACATCTCTGTGTCCAGTCGCTGGTCCTCCTCGGGGTTCGGACTGGCGGAGCCATCCTGCAGGCCCACCAGGGCCACTCCACACGCAGCAGGGCAGCAGATAAGGGAAGGAAAGCAGGCAAGTCAGGGGGAGAAAAAATGGGAAAACAAACAAAACCTTTTCCTAAGTCTCAAGAACAAATCAAGACTCAAGAGAGAGAGAGAGAGAGCAGCGCAGCATCGCCAGTGCGCTCCCTCCTCAAGCCTGGTCGAGAGCCATTGCCCCAGTGCCACTGGGCTGAGCTGTTGAACTGGTCTGCACCTGGGGCCTTGCAGCTCCAGCCCCACCCCCTGGGCCCACCTTAAAGGTTCAGATACTTTGGGCACTAAGCAGACGGTTACGGAAAAAAGGAGCCTCATAACATCACCCCAGGACACTAGTCACTAGTACAGTCGTGTTTTCTGGTGTTCCTTTTTCACCTGACTGCATGTGGCTTTTAAGATGTAGATGACATAAAGGAAAAGAAAATGGCTAAGGGGCCACCTCATCCTGTCTGGATCAGTAACATTCAATTGGATGATGTAGAAATGTATTATAATCAAATGTCTTGAAACTTGATTTTGTTAGCTTTATTATAGAATCATAGAATGGTTTGGATTGAACTCCACCTTACAGATCATCAAGTTGCAACTCCCCTGTGATGGGCAGGGAATACTCCCATATACCCTGATATAACTCAGAGTAATTTACAAAAAAAGAACACCTTTGCACAAAAGCAACAGACCTAGTACTGGACAGAAGGAGGTCCTTTTCAGAGAGGCAGTCACAAAGCTCCTGAATAAATATCAAGGTATTGTTGTATTGCTACAGGAATATGTAATTCTCCACTACCTTCACCAGAGGTTTTGTATTTACACTTGGTTTGACTGTTCCTTGGCTTAACAAGTCCATAAGTTCTCATTAACTCACTACAGGATGGGATACTTCCAGATTTCTGGGATGCCATTCTTAGAGTTCTTAAAAACAAGGTGCTTTTGTGAGCTTTGGTTCTGTTTGGGGGTTTTTTGGGGGCCCACAGATCTATTTATTAACCATCACCAGGCACAATAAAATGCATATGACATAAGCATTCAAATGCTCATTTATCTCAAGTAACCTTTGCAGAGAAGGTTTTATCACTTGCTCAGACAAAACTTTTAAGAATTAGTGAAGCTGTTGTCTTATGAATGTTCCTTTCCATAAAACAGGAACTCTAAAACCTGAAAACAGATGCTAGCTCTCTTTAATGGCAATTTAATTTTCAGACTGTTTTGTTATGGACGTAGGCTTCTGCACTTGGGAAAATTCTGCTTTTCTCCTAGTAAGGCTTGAATCATATTTTCCAGCTTCAATCAAACCTGAAACAAACTTCAGTTTATTTCTATTAGAAATAATTTACATTCATGCTAATATGAGAAGAGTTAGGTGGGTACTTCTTTGAGAATGGTATTTTATTTATCAGGAGACAGGAGTGTGGTGGCTGTTAAAGCTAAGAATAACACCCTCGAAAAAGCCCTTGGTGAAACAGACCCAAGGAGCAGCAAGATTCCCCCTGGGGCAGGGCAAAGTGTGGTAGATGCTGAGTTGGGGTGTGTTCTTAGTAAGCCAGCCACTCTCTCCCCACTGGTTTGTGCTTATGTTCATCAATTGTCTATCACCTTCAGTTTCTAGAATGTTCGTTTCTACTCGGTAGATGGTTGGTTTTCCCCCTTGTCTTTCTCTCAGCCCCCTCCCCGAAATACCCTCTGTTGCTCCCCTTCCCCTTGTCCCTCCCTTGTCCCTCCTCGGTGCCCCGATCTTACTGGTTGTTATGATCACAATAAAGTCTGATGCGCGGCTGGGCTCAGGGCTCTCAGCTACTGAGTACTCCGCTCTCAGAGCTCACAGAGCACAGATCCCCCGATACTTTGTTTCAGTGTCGTTTTTCCGTCTCGGGAGCCCGTCTCTTTGCTACAGTTTCGGCAGCCGCGGTAGCCTTTACCTGTCTGCTTCGGAAAGCAGCAACCCCCGGCTTGAGGTCCCAGGATCCTGGCGAGCGTGAACCTGACCCCAGGGACACCCCCTCGCCGCCTCTCGGGGTGCTGACTAACCCTGGCAGTCAGCTCTCGGAACACCCGAGGGACGCGGCACAGGAGTGTTCAGATTGTGTGCTCTTTGCAGCAGCATCGAATTTGCCAGTCAACAGCCATTTCCTGATATACTATCCACAGCAAGTGCTGTCCCAGCCTAGTTGCAGAGGATAAAACGACATCTGGTTTGTCTTGTCTGGGTGGATTAGAAGGCAAAAAGTGCAAACACATTGAAAAGCAGATTTACTTATTTCTAACATTCATGGGAAAATTTTGAATTTAAAGAACATTTTGTCTCCTGTGTGCATTACGCATTTGGCTTCCTTAATCCTTAGACACCTTAGACACCTGGCTTACTCCTGAGGTAATTATTCTTGGCTGAAGTTGGGAGATAATTGAGATATGACATCCCAACTCTAGAGATCCAAAATACTGATATGTTTTCATTATTGTGCAGACAGGCTTGGAGGTAACAAAAAAAATGACAGATTCTCTGATGACAGTGTGAACCTCAAGTATTACTGTCTCCCCATTTCTATCCTCCCACCTATCTCCAAGAGGAAAACAGAAGAATTCATCTTAGTAAGGCAGAAGAACATGTGTTTTTAAAACAGGTCTATAGATAGAAATCTTTGTAGGTAACTGTATTTCAATGGCATACTGGGGGCACACCGTATTTTCAATGGTAAGTGTGTACATTAACTGCTAAGCTCATTCTTTATAAACAGCTATTAATAAAACAGATATTTACATTCCAAAGTATGAAATATGGATCCAAATCAACTTCACATCTTAAAAGTTACTTGTATAATTCATAAGTCAGTGACAAACCTAATGAATTAGTCACATAACTGACACATTAGAGACAGAACTTTGAATTTGGATGCATGTTTTATTTAAAGCCTGGTATGCTATATAAATAAATCATGAAAATATACTTCTGACTCAGTAAATAATAATGTAGAGAATAGCATCTTCTGGTAAAAAATTGTAGGAGGAAGGGTAATTGAATGACTTTGTGTTATTTTGCTGGCACAGACAAGTGAGAACCCTCAGTAGCACTTTCAAGTCCTTCTTGCTTTCTGCTCGTTTAAAGGAGTGATATATCAAACTAGGCTTGACTGCTATAAAAGGTTGTTTATACATAAGGTAAGCAGCAAATACAGTCCACTCTGTATCAGGAATAAGATGGGAATTTTTAATCTCTAATTCCCTAAGTTCTCACAGAAGAACTTCAGATCTCTTCCATCACAACTTTTCTGTGCTCCTTTTTCACTCAGCTTCTACATATCAAAGTGGACAACTCTGTAAGTGCCACAAAAATAAGCACCTCATTGAAAGCCTGCTTGGCAATAACTTAAAATGTATTAATTTGAATGGGAACAGTTTTGTTAAGAGCTTCCATATTGGAGGAGTGAAAAGCAAAGAAGAAAGATATGAGTGACATACAAGGGTAAATCTATCAATTTTGTCATTTAGGAGATATTTTTACTACTTACACTTTGCTATATCTATGACTCTAAAATCGTGAAATTTAAGGAAGTAATGAAGTAACGTAAATATCAAGTCACATCGTTACATTTATAGAAGTAAAAAAAGAAGGCATGTGATAGAAGGTGCTTTTCTTTTCTCAATACCACTGAATTCTTCACAGCTTGAACATAACTTGGTAGCCTGAGCATTAATGGTACCATTTTTCTTCTATATGTAGCTCCAAACTGACTCATTGCCAGTTAAAAACAGTGGCATGTCTTTGGTGAAAAAAATGTCTAAGCTCACTGGCAATCAGTAACAGCTTCAAAGTGCTACAAATATATGGATATTTGTTAGATGAATCAAAAACCAATTCAGAATCTTGCTAACCAAGTGGATTTTTGTACAATGAAATTTCCCCAGAATTAGATTAATGAACTCAGAAAGAATTGCCATCAGTGCTTATTTTGTGTTCTACTAGGTGAGATCTAGGTTTATTAGTTAAAATTTCACTTAAAAATATGTGTGATGTATGACATGCTAATTCATGATTGGTAGTAGAGTTTGCTTCAAAAAAGAAACACCATCAAATTCTCTCAAATTATAGAACATCTTTCTAGTCGTATATTTATTCAATCTATGATTCTTAATCTCCTTGCTTCCATATGTGGGATCTCTACAAATAATCCTGTTTTAATCTGAAAATTTTCTTCTTTTCCTTCCCTAATCATGGTATAGTTTATCCTCATTAAAATCCAAAAATGCTGGCTCTTAAGTCCTCTTTACAGCCCATAATACTTGTTCGTTAGCAGTCCAGAGGTCCACAAGTATCTTTATCTTTTAATCTTTTGACTACTTTTTTCATTTACAGTACATGCTGGAGATGAACTTGCTTTTTTCTCCTCAAAAGCCTGTGAGAATCACATATTTTATATGCAGTCAGATTGAAGATGAAGGGAGAAAGAGGGAACAGAAGATCAGGGAGATGCAAAGGCACCAGGCATTAGCTGCTTGACGCTTGTTAGTCATGTGTAGCCCTTTGCCCTCACTTCACCAGGGTTCTTAACCTTTTGCTGAGAGATGAAGTCAAAACATGATGCCCTCACATTC